>CM035427.1:160447873-160927873 GCA_020310875.1 Ceratopteris richardii | reverse complement strand
ACATTTTTGCTTGAAAATAGATTTGCGAGATACGAATTGTCAATATAATTGGTATGTGATCCTAGAACTCACTTCTTGAATGAGGTTATTGAATATCTCTTACAAGAATTCATGGTCATTCACAAGAAGCCTACCCCGTATCACCCACAAGCAGAGAGCACAAATCAGATCTTGTGCACGGTGTTGACTAATCTTGTTAATAACAAACATTCTCATTGGGCCAGATAACTTCATCATGCTGTTTGGGCATATCGAGTTTCCTACAAATGGTACTCAATGTGACTCCCTATTAGATGGTGTTGGTACTCAAACTTAAGGTGGCACAAGAGCATGATTGGATTGGCCATGAGCTATCTTCAAGGATCTTGGATCTAGAAAGATTCGGCAAAACTAGATTGAGAGCAGCCATGAGAATATATGCCACAAAGCAGAGGCAAAAAGCACATTTTGATGCACATGTGAAAGTTAAGAGCTTGAAAGTGAGAGAACTAGTTTGCATATATACATTGAAACAACATGTACAAAAGTTGGAAAAGCATGGTTTTTTACCAATGATGATCAATAGGATATCAATAAGTGGAGTTGTCCAATTAGCTACCTTAGAAGGTGATTGTTACCAAGTTATATCAGTGGATGTAGGGTAAAGCTTTATCAAGAGCCAGTGACAGAGGAGATGCTAAGTTTGCTCAATGTAGCAAAGAAGCACAAGGAAGAAGAGAAAAAAATCTACAAAGAAGCACAAGTAGAGGCCTTAGAATGTATTAGATGTATGAATTTAAGAAGAAAAGGCATAGATCAACCTAGGTATGCTAATCATGAAGCCCCAAGGCATCATATGGCCATGTGCCAGCTCAAGAGTAATCCCTCTCATCACATCACAATAGAAGACATCTTTTCTCCATAGAGTTAGGATATGGTATGACTACTAAGAGAATCAAGGCATTGATTCATTCAGGTCTAGCAACAAGTGCTATTAGATACTCTTGTTGTTAGGATATGGGATTGGCAATCAATCCTATTGAAGCTTATCTTCTAGGATTAAGAGGAGCGAAAGCCCATTGCATGGGTGAGGTGGAGGTTCCCATCTCTATCCATGATATTCATATAACAATCAAAGTGCTAGTTTTCCACGATCATGACTTTATTGAATCTCTCATCCTTGGTAAACACTAGATCTATGATCATGCAATCAACTTAAACCTAAGTAGTGGACTTCTTCAGGTTAGGGTAAATGAATAACATGTCACGATAGAACTAAGAAGCTACACAATCAATGATCTAGGCATGTCATAGGCTCCTAGTTCTTCTAGGATTAACCATGAAGAAAAAGATGATGTGATTGTCCAGAGCTATGTGATGCAGAACGAATCAATGATTGAAGAACAACCAAGAGAGAGGATGTAACTCCCTTCTTTTGCAAAAACACGAATGGTCTTAGTGTCTCAATCAAGAAAGTACAATAAGCAACTTAAGGATGTGGAATCTAGAAGGTAGGCATCTTGAGGCAAAGCAATTTGTGATGGGAAGAAAATTTGGGTATGCAAAGGTAAGCATCTAGTTGCTCCCTTGCCAATGCAACCATTGCCTCAAAAGTAGTCAAAGAAATCAAAGCGATCAGTCATAGTACATCCAGGATCTCATTCACAGAAAGTAATCTCCATTTGGGTACCAAAGCAATCAATGAAGGCTAACCACAATCCTAGACATATCTGGGTGCCTAAGACTTGCTTACAAGCTCAAATCACCACACATAAGCTCTTAGGAATTAATCAGTGCTCACCAATCCCAACCCCTCAAAAACCAATAATGAAAGTTGTATACATACATTCATATAAATTCAATCCTAGCATAACTTGGAAATGGGTACCTAAAAAGTCCCATGACTAGGTGAAGTCATCATTGAAACCGTTACATGTGTTTGCACACAAAACTTGCAATCCCATAAGGGAATTACAGAAAGTCAAGTCATTTAACAAACCACTCAACCCCACCTTGTAACATCTTTGTACACTATTAGATTCATGCAGAGATCATTGCATTTTGCACGTATGCACCTAGGTTACACAATAACCGTATTAGCTCTCACCCACACCAATTTCACACATCACTCAGTAACTCATTAATGGCACACACAAAAATGTTCAAGGGTGTCATGTTGGTATTGTAAAGGAAACAAGGCCTCATCAATTTTTTGATACAATACTAATGTGATTCTTCTTATTCTAGTAGATCTATAGAACATCAGGTACCTCAATAACCATGGCTGAAGCAGACACTAGTTCCTAGGCAAGCACTAATATTCAATCCCTAGACACTAACACTCTTCCTATCTCTGAATGATTGAAGGAGAGGCCCGAAGCATTAGTGCACTTGTAGACAAAAACCATTCAGGACCCTCCTATGGGACACACGACTAAAGTTTGTTCTCACTCCCATTGGTTGGCAGGACCCCTATGTGTTGTGGCCTATATTTGGGAAGCTGAATGTCAATTTCATAATGTATGGGGGAAGTATCATTTTTTCACAATGGAGAAGGCAAGGTTAGCAACATATTTTAGTGCATGACTTCCTAAACCTAACTTCGTGCATTGCTATAACCTGATCAACACCTTGTAGCCTAGCAATGTCAAAAATGTGCCAAGCACCTTTGTTATCCCCTCCTTGATGTGCAATAATGAGTTAAAGAAATTCAAACTTTCCCTCAACTTAATTAGAGAGGCCCTTGACATGCAAGGCATGCATCTTCCTCTAGAGAAGGAGATGCGAGTGCTAGAAAACATGAAGAACAAGAATGTCACCAAGCTCAAGGACATGGTGGCCATGACCTCGAACATCATAGTTCCACTTAGAATCTATATGTAGCACTTTGCATTTCTAGGGCAAGACCGGTCCACAAAAGCACACAAGAAATTTTGGTTTAGTTTATACCTGATGGAAACTCAAAAACTAACCATCAATCTCCCCATTTGGATTATTGATCAAATCCATGCAACTATTAATAGGTGGCATCACAAGACAATTTTGAATAGTTGTTGCAACCTCACTCATATCATATACAAACGTTTGGCCTATGACATCCCCATTCAATGTTATTTGTCTTAGAACAGGGTCCAATATTTCAAGAGTAGAAAAGCCTTTGCACCCCTAATCAAGAGAATGAGAGGAGACACCCCAAGTGCACAACCTAGGGGAGCCACCTTGACTACATATATCTCACCAGCAAGAGAAAATCTTCTACGCCCCTTTATACTTTGACTGCCAAGGAGAAGCATAGATGGAGCATCCACAGCTCACTAGGTGGTACCACTTGTACCCTCAAATTTGGGGGTTTCTAGGGCCTATTAGCCTTGATGAACAATTTCTCAGAGAGGTGGATTTCAACTCAGAAGATGAAGAAGAAGGTAGTGAACAACAAGAACAACAGGAAGAAGAGCAACACCAAGAAGAGTAGCAAGAACGAGGTGAATAAGAAGGATAAGACGTCTAAGAGGAAGATGAAGAAGAGCAAGTAGCCCCTGCATATACAGTATAACTCTATAGATTATGTGACACCATAGAGAACATACAAGCCAAAGGTAAACTCTCGATACAAGGTAGGCATTTGCTGATGAAAGAGATACTAGAAGAAGAAGGAGTTGATCCACAGTTCATTGAGTCCCTATGACTATTAAGAGAGACTTGTGGGGTATTTAAAGTTATCAACCACATGTTTCAAAGACCTCATCCACAATATGTAGAAAGATGTATCAACAATTGGCCAAGACAAGGAAAGAATATAAAGATCTCTATCTCACAAGTTGAGGCTGCTATGACTCAGCACGTGACATCCACAACCACCATTGATCTTAGAATTAAAACCTTTGTACAAACCTTGCCAATCTCACCTCATCACCCTCCACCCCCACCCAAAAATCAAGAAACCCAAACTACAACGTCAACCATAGTAGTAACCCAAATGGAGGTACCAATCTTCCAAACCCCACCTCATTCACCCTCTCATTCCAAAGAAATTGTAAGCACAATTGAAGAAACAACCACAACACCCTCTTTTAGCTTTTGTTCCCCCATATCCCATTCTGAATTATTCTCCTCCATTACCAATTGTTTGTATATTACTTGCTCCACCTCATATGAATCCACCCCAAGCCTCCCACTAAAACACCGTGTAAGGTCTTAGCTAGATCCAATTGCCACCATGTTAGGTGTCCCTACAACACAACCTACCTAAACTGCTTTTCCTCTGAAAACCTATTCATCCATATTTTCTTCTGTGTTCCAATCTCCACCACTGAACTACACTCTCCACTTGGGTGTCCATCTTTGAAGTTGCTTTCCAACCATTCACCCAATCGACTTCTTTGGAGGAATACATGTTCTCAAAGCCTACAAACATTTGTATCTTCTTCCCTTTTCACTAACACAACAAGCACGACACCTATCATACCCATATTTATGCTAGAGACTGTTGATATATTTAGGTAGTGATGTCTGTGAACACTCTAGGACCGCCGGGGCACTTTTTTCCCTCTTTAGGAGGTTTTTTTTCCCCCGGCTTGTATATACGCCTATTGCCCTAATGGGCTACTTATCTTTGTACATTCTCTAGTAATACATTCAGTCTTGTGTGTTGTGCTCCAAGCTTCTTCTTCTTCCTTGTGCTGTTCGCGTGCTTCCGCAGACGTCTAACTCCAACAATTGGTATCAGAGCAGGTCGTTGCTTCTTCTAGGGCGCCGTCGACACTCCTCCGTTTTGCAGTCTCAGATTCGCACAAAATTTGGTGAGCATACTCAGGGTGTTTCCGAGATCAAAACAGCTCCGCTATGTGGTGCCGAAATCGCGATCTGAGCTCGTTTCGGCCTCCGAACGCACTATCGCAGTGCTTGTGCAGGCTATTTCGTCCTTTTGTGCCAAAGGTATATACCAGTTTCTGTTCGCCAGTTTAAGCGTCTCGAAGTCTGCTACAGTTCTAGAAGAACTCGTCTGGGCAATTCTGTTCAACTTTTTGAGATACAGTCAATTTTCTGCATCAAGGTATTTTAGTCACCGGCCATGGCTGAAAGCAGTGATGTATTCCGTATGTTGGCTGTTGAGGATAAGTTGGATGGTACCAACTACCCATTATGGGCTTATATGATGCGACATGTACTGGTTGCAAAAGGATTGTGGAACATTGTGCAGGGTGTTGAAAGACGTCCTGTTACACCTGTAACGACAGGTACTGCAAATACAGGTGTTGGAGCTGATGAAGATGGTGTCGAAGATGATATTCCGCAGATTCCTGTTCGTGCTGCTGTTTTTGTTGCACCTACTGCAGAGCAGATTCGTTGGGATGGCAGAGATGCCCAGGCACATGCATTGATAGCTTTGTCTGTCTAACGTGCCATTATTCCTCACATTCGCTCTTGTAGAACAACAAAGGAGGCTTGGGATACACTTACCACTTTGTACCAGGCTAGGAATGAGGCTCGTGTTGCTTACCTCCGAAAACAGTTGGAGAGTGAGCACATGAATGAAGGTGATTCGATGGATAGTTTTCTTACAAAGATCAAAGACCTGAAGGAACAATTGATTTCTGCTGATGAGGTTATACCAGATAGCTCACTTGTGCAGACCGTTCTGAATGGCCTTCCTGATTCATATCAGAGTTTTGCCTCTACTCTTCGATTGATGATGAAAGGCAATCCGAATGCCTTGTCATTTGAGGAATTAGTCTCTGTTCTGTTGCAGGAAGATCAGTCTAGGCAGAACAGGTCGATTATGCGTGTTGCAGATCAAGCTTTCCTGGCTAGTCAGAAGGGCAAAGGAAAATGGAGCTCTTCTACTAGTAAGCAGAAATCTGCAAATGCTGCACAATCGAAGAACCAGGATAAAGATGAGAAGAAATCAGAAAAGCAGAAATTGTTCTGCAAGTACTGTAAAGGAAATGATCATATTATAAAGAACTGTCCAAAACTGGCTGCTAAAGAGGCAAAGAAGAAAGAGGCTGGAATGGTTGTTGCAGAGGCCTCTACACCAAAAACAGAGTCTGCAAATCTTGTGCAGGAAGAAGAATGGGCGTTTACTACTGTCTGCAGTTTTGACCCATCTTCTCATGATCAGTGCATGTCTGCAATAGACTCAGATGTTTGGTACTTTGACAGTGGGGCGACCAAACATATTACCTCGCAGCGCAGTTTCTTCTCTTCACTCGAGCCTGCCCCTACAGGGAATACTGTCACATGCGCCAATAACTCCTCTTATCCTGTTATGGGAGTTGGTAAGATCATTCTGACTACTGCTGATGGTAGTTCTTTCACTTTGTCAGATGCTTTATTTGTGCCAGGGATCAAAAAGAACCTGTTATCAGTTTCTGCATTAGCCAAGATTGGCTTGGTTGTGAAATTCGTTGATGACAGGTGTACAGTCCATGATCTCTCAAATGGCGATGTGATTATTGCTTCTGGCATTTTATGTCGTGGGCTGTATAAGCTCATAGACTATGGAAAATCTGTGAATGATTCGGCATGTGCAGTTCATGATTCTCAGGCTATGTCAGATGCAAAGCTTTGGCATGCACGCTTTGGTCATCTGAATTTTGCTAGCTTGTTACGCCTGCAGAAATCTGAAATGGTGTCCTCTTTGCCCAAACTTGAGGCACCTGGAAAACATGTTTGTGAAGGCTGTATTTTGGGCAAAATGCAGCGTTCTTCCTTTCCAAAAGATGGTTCAGTTCGGGCTATGCAGAAATTGCAGCTTGTACATAGTGATGTCTGTGGTCCTATGCAGACACCCTCTTTTGGAAATTACCTTTACTTCGTGACTTTCATTGATGATTTTTCCAGGCATGCATGGGTATATCCACTCAAAGCAAAGTCCGAAGTGTTCACGTGCTTCAAACAGTTTTTGGTTTTGGCTGAAAATCTGTCAGCATGTAAAATGGGCACCCTCCGTTCTGATCGAGGGGGGGAATATATGTCTTCAGATTTTAATGCATTTCTGGCTGAACGTGGGATAAAACACCAGTGTACAGTGCCGTATACACCTCAACAGAATGGAGTTGCTGAACGAAAGAACAGGTCACTCATGGAGATGGCAAGATGCATGGTCAAAAGTCAGGCTTTACCACATAGTTTCTGGCTTGAGGCTGTCATGTGTGCAGCATATGTACTGAACAGGTGTCCCACGAAAGCGTTGCAGTCTATCACTCCATATGAGGCTTGGCATGACCGCAAGCCATCTGTTGCTCATCTGCGTGTTTTTGGTTGTTTGGCATATGCATTAGTGCCTGAACAACATCGCAGAAAATTGGATGATAAGGCAGTAAAATGTATTTTTGTTGGGTACAGTTCTGAAAGTAAAGGCTATCGTCTGTATCATCCACAGACTAAACGCATTCTGGTTAGCCGTGATGTTGTCTTTGTGGAAGATGCTATTCAGCCATTGCTTTCATGTACTAAGGAGACATCTGTTAGCTCCAAAGACATGTATGATACTTTGATGCCTCTTTTTACAGGTGGACAGGCTAGCGCTGGTCCCAATGAGGCAACTTCTCAGCCTTTGCAGGTTTCATATGATGATGCAGATCATTCCATTTCTGATGCAGATTTACATGATGCACTTGTTGATGAGAGAGCTGATATTGAATAGGCAAAAACTATGCCAAAATGGCTGGTGTAGACTTTGCGTGACAGCAAATTAGATGCACCTTTGTCATATCGTACTCGTTCAGGCTCTCATAGTACCTCCTTTGCATCAGATTGCTATGCTATGGCTGCATCTAGTCTCTGTGATGAGAATGAGCCTGTTTCTTTTGATGAAGCACAAAATTCAGAAAATTGGATGGCTTCTATGCAATCTGAATATGATGCTATAATGAAGAATGGTACATGGTCTTTATGTGACTTGCCTCCTGGCAAGAAGGCCATTGGCACTAAGTGGGTATACAAGCTGAAGCGTAAACCTGATGGTACAGTTGATAGGTATAAGGCTAGGCTTGTTGCAAAGGGTTATGCGCAGGAAAGAGGCATTGATTTTGATGAGACCTTTGCACCTACATGCCGTATGACTACTGTTCGGAGCATTTGTGCACTTGCAGCCCATCATGGTTGGAATGTACATCAGTTGGACATTAAAACAACATTTCTGAATGGTGACTTGCATGAAGAAGTGTATGTTTTTCAGCCCCGTGGCTTTGTGCAGAAAGGGCATGAAAACCAGGTGTGCAGGTTAAAGAAGGCGTTATATGGTTTAAAGCAAGCACCACGTGCTTGGTATGAGAAAATACATGCCTATCTGATTGCACATGGTTTTGAGAACAGTCCAGCTGAAAGCACCTTATATGTTAAGCGTGCTAATGATGTACTTTTGATCATTGTTGTCTATGTAGACGAGATGCTGCTCACTGGTCCTCTTGAGAAGCATATTGCTGATTTCAAGGCTGATTTGCATGCCTCATTTGAGATGTCTGATTTGGGGCATTTGCATCACTATTTGGGCATTTAGTTTATGCAAGTTGATGGTGGAATGGCTTTGTGTCAAACGAAATATATTGACACATTATTGCAGCGTTTTGGCCTTGAAGACTGTAAGCCTATTGCCACTCCTATGGAGACAGGTTTACGATTGAGTCTTCATGATGCTGGAGATGCATTTGATGCTGTTCTCTATCAGCAGGCTGTTGGATGCTTGATTTACTCATGCATTACTCGGCCAGATATTCAGTTTGCTGTCTCACAGATGAGCAGGTTTATGCATTGCCCAGGAGTCGCGCATTGGAAAGCGGTTAAGCGCATCTTTCGCTACTTGAGTGGTACTCGGCTACTTGGGTTGTTTTATCCCAAGGGGGGATCACTACCGCCAGATTTGCATGCTTTTTCTGACTCAGATTGGGCTGGTTGCTATGACACTCATGTGTCCACCAGTGGTTTTTGCTTCATGCTTGGTAGCTCATGTATATCTTGGTTGAGCAAGAAGCAGCCTACTGTGGCCACTTCCAGTTGTGAGGCTGAGTATAGGGCAGCTTTCACATCGACTGTTGAGTGTGTGTGGCTCAGACGCCTTATGGCTGATTTGGGTGTTGGCCAGTCTTCTGCCACCACCATCTTCACTGACAGTCAGAGCGCATTGGCAGTTGCGAGGAACCCTGTGTTCCATGCTCGCACTAAGCACATTGAGGTGCATTATCACTATGTCAGGGAGAGGTTCTCTGCTGGGGAGATCAGCTTGGCATATGTGCCCACGCAGGAAAACATTGCAGACCTTTTCACGAAGGCTCTGCCTAGGGAGAAGTTTGAAGCTTTCCGCAAAGCTTTGGGCTTACTTCCTTTTGTGGAGTGATTTCCACATAGCTCGGCACTTCCTTATACATGAGTGCCAGCTCCTTGTTCACCGCATCACTCCCAGGGGGGATTTGTTGATATATTTAGGTAGTGATGTGTGTGAACACTCTAGGACCGCCGGGGCACTTTTTTCCCTCTTTAGGAGGTTTTTTTTCCCCCGGCTTGTATATACACCTATTGCCCTAATGGGCTACTTATCTTTGTACATTCTCTAGTAATACATTCAGTCTTGTGTGTTGTGCTTCAAGCTTCTTCTTCTTCCTTGTGCTGTTCGCGTGCTTCCGTAGACGTCTAACTCCAACAGAGACTTCACACACAACCACATCTAATCCTATGGATATTTCACCACCCACAACACCTCCCCCAACCCCCACACTTCCACCATCTTCCATTCCCCCTCCACCAACATCACCTGCACCCATGAAGTGGGCACTCACGTATTCCTGGCATTGGTAGCATGGTCCTCTAGGTGCTTGGGGTCTCATCTACCTTCATTGGGGTCTTGGTTTTGAATTTGTATACATCACATTGGAGTATCCAGGCTCCCAACTAGGTTCTATTGATGTTTCATATGGATATATATCATTATGCTTCGATGAATCCATGTAGTAAGCTGGTGGGCTATCCACACATGTTGAGACAAAACTTTGAGTGTTTGGGTTACTTTTTGAGATAATTGGGGATGTTGGGACTATGGCTCTGCTCAAGTTCTCCTCTGATGCAATGTATTTGACAGAAATAAGATTGGATGGGGGGTGGAGGTTGTTGACCTAACATGGGTTGAGGTCTATGTTGAGCTTGATGATGTGGCTGGTACGGTTGTTGTGGCCTATAGTAGGGCTATTGTTGGTATTGGTTTTGATATCTCCTTGGTTTCTGATAAGGTTGTTGATAGTGTTGCCTAACCACTTGTTTATTATATGGAAAATATTTTCTAGTGTGGTTAGTGTATTTTCTCTCTATGGTGTAATATTGGGAATTTGGATTTTCTACATTTTGAGCCATTATCAAGCAAACAATATGCCATATGATCTCCTCTACAATTATAGCATTGTCTTACTAAGACCATCCTAGTGGTCTATCTACTAAAGACTCCTAGATTTTGAGCAACTTTTTTGGCTAATTCATCAATTGACATTGAGGGCTTGGACATGAAGCTGGTAGAACAATCTAAATCTTTGTAGATCTTTGAAAGTTCGAACTCATCTCTGTGTACCTAAGCTCACAATGTCGACTTGAGATGAAGGAGACTATGCCTTAATCACCAACAAGTGCATTACAATGGTGGATTTTATACACTTGTTAAATTATCAATCCAAGGACTTACACCACATCAAGTGTATGAAGACATGTGCTCTTGTGATAGCTAATGAAGTGAAAGTTCAAGAAATGCATGAAAATTAGGAAAATCCACCTCTCAAAACACCTCTCTCACTAAAAATGTGTATCACAATACTTGTTGCAGTATAAATCACAAATCAAGCCATGTCTCTCAGCTCCGATGCCCAAATATAGTCAATACTACATTCATTTCAAAGTTCTCGATGAGACACATCCAATGGTGATCAACTCAATATAACAAGGGTGTTTCAAGTTATGGGCAGAATACAGAGTGGTAGGAAACACCAACTCTTGTTCCAACACTCACATGCTTCACACACACATTACAATGGAGAAAAGAGAATGTGAAGGGGTAGATAACATCTCTTGACACACATTCGATCCATCAAACACACATACAAACTCATGGAGGAGAAGGTACATAGGTAAGAAGAATTTATGCTTGTTAGTTTTTCACAATGGCAAAAAGTCTTTACAAATAGTCACAAAGCGAATTATATACATGTGCCCTAAAATTGGTCCTTCCGTATAAGAAACTAACACTTTTCCTATAAATCACTAAATTCCTACTAATGTACATGGGTAATGTTACAGTCTTCAGGGATCATGCATCTATTCTAGAGCATTTACATGGTTTCTCAATGTCTTAAAATGGAGATTTGAAAGAGAAAATTGACCAAAAAATGGAAAATTTGGGGCTCACTTTTCTTCACCTCTTTCTCCTTCCTTTTTCCTTGTCTCTTTGTCTTCAATCTTCTACAACACTCTCCCCCTCTTAGTCTCTGTCGTCCCTTGATAGGCTTCGGTGGGGTTTACTAACACGAGGGATTTCTCGATGCACAACTAGTGGCTTTACCTAGGATACATATTGGGAAATGAAGCTTGCTATCCTCAGACCCTAGCTATTTATTTCCCCCTAACTTGTTGCTTGAGTCTCAGTCCGATGCTTCTGTTTTGCCCTCGATATTATGTATGTTCATACCTTAGGGTTGTTGCATTATCAGTGTGGTCATGCATGCATCTCGCAGTAGAGGAAGTGATCAAAGATCAAATTTGTTACCTTATCCAATCCAAACCTCTATCTGCTATATCTTCTGCCCCTATGTATTCCTTATATTCACACAGTGGGTTGATTATATTCATGTTTTTTTTTCTTGCACTTCTTCATGTCTCTAGCCTATACATTTCTTTCTCTGCACACACCCGTTAATCATAATAGCATCTCCCGTAGTGAAGCAACATTGTTTGTTACCTTGTACTTCTTTCTAAATTTTGGCCTTTTGGGTGGTGCTTCAAAGGTCCTGTTTGTACTTCTTTGTTCACACTCTTTGGGACCTGTTGCATTTCTTCAACCTGCACCGATTTTCCTTTATACCTTGTTTTAGCTTGATTTGTGCCCCTGTGGGGCTTTGGGTAGAGAGTATTATCTTTAATGGTATAATTTTCTTTTTTGATTTTCTTCTTCTTCTTTGTTTGCTAGTCTCTCCCTCCACACTTCCCTCCTCTTGAACTTCGTCGTCCCCAACAGGCTTTTGTTGGTGATGTGAGTAGGTCTAGTAGACTCATTGTTCTATTGTTGGAGTTAGACGTCTGCGGAAGCACACGAACAGCACAAGGAAGAAGAAGAAGCTTGGAGCACAACACACAAGACTGAATGTATTACTAGAGAATGTACAAAGATAAGTAGCCCATTAGGGCAATAGGCGTATATACAAGCTGGGGGAAAAAAACCTCCTAAAGAGGGAAAAAAGTGCCCCGGCAGTCCTAGAGTGTTCACACACATCACTACCTAAATATATCAACAAATCCCCCCTGGGAGTGATGCGGTGAACAAGGAGCTGGCACTCATGTATAAGGAAGTGCCGAGCTATGTGGAAATCACTCCACAAAAGGAAGTAAGCCCAAAGCTTTGCGGAAAGCTTCAAACTTCTCCCTAGGCAGAGCCTTCGTGAAAAGGTCTGCAATGTTCTCCTGCGTGGGCACATATGCCAAGCTGATCTCCCCAGCAGAGAACCTCTCCCTGACATAGTGATAATGCACCTCAATGTGCTTAGTGCGAGCATGGAACACAGGGTTCCTCGCAACTGCCAATGCGCTCTGACTGTCAGTGAAGATGGTGGTGGCAGAAGACTGGCCAACACCCAAATCAGCCATAAGGCGTCTGAGCCACACACACTCAACAGTCGCTGTGAAAGCTGCCCTATACTCAGCCTCACAACTGGAAGTGGCCACAGTAGGCTGCTTCTTGCTCAACCAAGATATACATGAGCTACCAAGCATGAAGCAAAAACCACTGGTGGACACATGAGTGTCATAGCAACCAGCCCAATCTGAGTCAGAAAAAGCATGCAAATCTGGCGGTAGTGATCCCCCCTTGGGATAAAACAACCCAAGTAGCCGAGTACCACTCAAGTAGCGAAAGATGCGCTTAACCGCTTTCCAATGCGTGACTCCTGGGCAATGCATAAACCTGCTCATCTGTGAGATAGCAAACTGAATATCTGGCCGAGTAATGCATAAGTAAATCAAGCATCCAACAGCCTGCTGATAGAGAACAGCATCAAATGCATCTCCAGCATCATGAAGACTCAATCGTAAACCTGTCTCCATAGGAGTGGCAATAGGCTTACAGTCTTCAAGGCCAAAACGCTGCAATAATGTGTCAATATATTTCGTTTGACACAAAGCCATTCCACCATCAACTTGCATAAACTGAATGCCCAAATAGTGATGCAAATGCCCCAAATCAGACATCTCAAATGAGGCATGCAAATCAGCCTTGAAATCAGCAATATGCTTCTCAAGAGGACCAGTGAGCAGCATGTCGTCTACATAGACAACAATGATCAGAAGCACATCATTAGCACGCTTAACATATAAGGTGCTTTCAGTTGGACTGTTCTCAAAACCATGTGCAATCAGATAGGCATGTATTTTCTCATACCAAGCACGTGGTGCTTGCTTTAAACCATATAACGCCTTCTTTAACCTGCACACCTGGTTTTCATGCCCTTTCTGCACAAAGCCACGGGGCTGAAAAACATACACTTCTTCATGCAAGTCACCATTCAGAAATGCTGTTTTAATGTCCAACTGATGTACATTCCAACCATGATGGGCTGCAAGTGCACAAATGCTCCGAACAGTAGTCATACGACATGTAGGTGCAAAGGTCTCATCAAAATCAATGCCTCTTTCCTGTGCATAACCCTTTGCAACAAGCCTAGCCTTATACCTGTCAACTGTACCATCAGGTTTACGCTTCAGCTTGTATACCCACTTAGTGCCAATGGCCTTCTTGCCAGGAGGCAAGTCACATAAAGACCATGTACCATTCTTCATTATAGCATCATATTCAGATTGCATAGAAGCCTTCCAATTTTCTGAATTTTGTGCTTCATCAAAAGAAACAGGCTCATTCTCATCACAGAGACTATATGCAGCCATAGCATAGCAATCTGATGCAAAGGAGGTACTATGAGAGCCTGAACGAGTACGATATGACAAAGGTGCATCTAATTTGCTGTCACGCAAAGTCTGCACCAGCCATTTTGGCATAGTTTTTGCCTGTTCAATATCAGCTCTCTCATCAACAAGTGCATCATGTAAATCTGCATCAGAAATGGAATGATCTGCATCATCATATGAAACCTGCAAAGGCTGAGAAGTTGCCTCATTGGGACCAGCGCTAGCCTGTCCACCTGTAAAAAGAGGCATCAAAGTATCATACATGTCTTTGGAGCTAACAGATGTCTCCTTAGTACATGAAAGCAATGGCTGAATAGCATCTTCCACAAAGACAACATCACGGCTAACCAGAATGCGTTTAGTCTGTGGATGATACAGACGATAGCCTTTACTTTCAGAACTGTACCCAACAAAAATACATTTTACTGCCTTATCATCCAGTTTTCTGCGATGTTGTTCAGGCACTAATGCATATGCCAAACAACCAAAAACACGCAGATGAGCAACAGATGGCTTGCGGTCATGCCAAGCCTCATATGGAGTGATAGACTGCAACGCTTTGGTGGGACACCTGTTCAGTACATATGCTGCACACATGACAGCCTCAAGCCAGAAACTATGTGGTAAAGCCTGACTTTTGACCATGCACCTCGCCATCTCCATGAGTGACCTGTTCTTTCATTCAGCAACTCCATTCTGTTGAGGTGTATACGGCACTGTACACTGGTGTTTTATCCCACGTTCAGCCAGAAATGCATTAAAATCTGAAGACATATATTCCTCCCCTCGATCAGAACGGAGGGTGCCCATTTTACATGCTGACAGATTTTCAGCCAAAACCAAAAACTGTTTGAAGCACATGAACACTTCGGACTTTGCTTTGAGTGGATATACCCATGCATGCCTGGAAAAATCATCAATGAAAGTCACGAAGTAAAGGTAATTTCCAAAAGAGGGTGTCTGCATAGGACCACAGACATCACTATGTACAAGCTGCAATTTCTGCATAGCCCGAACTGAACCATCTTTTGGAAAGGAAGAACGCTGCATTTTGCCCAAAATACAGCCTTCACAAACATGTTTTCCAGGTGCCTCAAGTTTGGGCAAAGAGGACACCATTTTGGATTTCTGCAGGCGTAACAAGCTAGCAAAATTCAGATGACCAAAGCGTGCATGCCAAAGCTTTGCATCTGACATAGCCTGAGAATCATGAACTGCACATGCCGAATCATTCACAGATCTTTCATAGTCTATGAGCTTATACAGCCCACGACATAAAATGCCAGAAGCAATAATCACATCGCCATTTGAGAGATCATGGACTGTACACCTGTCATCAACGAATTTCACAACCAAGCCAATCTTGGCTAATGCAGAAACTGATAACAGGTTCTTTTTGATCCCTGGCACAAATAAAGCATCTGACAAAGTGAAAGAACTACCATCAGCAGTAGTCAGAATGATCTTACCAACTCCCATAACAGGATAAGAGGAGTTATTGGCGCATGTGACAGTATTCCCTGTAGGGGCAGGCTCGAGTGAAGAGAAGAAACTGCGCTGCGAGGTAATATGTTTGGTCGCCCCACTGTCAAAGTACCAAACATCTGAGTCTACTGCAGACATGCACTGATCATGAGAAGATGGGTCAAAACTGCAGACAGTAGTAAACGCCCATTCTTCTTCCTGCACAAGATTTGCAGACTCTGTTTTTGGTGTAGAGGCCTCTGCAACAACCATTCCAGCCTCTTTCTTCTTTGCCTCTTTAGCAGCCAGTTTTGGACAGTTCTTTATAATATGATCATTTCCTTTACAGTACTTGCAGAACAATTTCTGCTTTTCTGATTTCTTCTCATCTTTATCCTGGTTCTTCGATTGTGCAGCATTTGCATATTTCTGCTTACTAGTAGAAGAGCTCCATTTTCCTTTGCCCTTCTGACTAGCCAGGAAAGCTTGATCTGCAACACGCATAATGGACCTGTTCTGCCTGGACTGATCTTCCTGCAACAGAACAGAGACTAATTCCTCAAATGACAAGGCATTCGGATTGCCTTTCATCATCAATCGAAGAGTAGAGGCAAAACTCTGATATGAATCAGGAAGGCCATTCAGAACGGTCTGCACAAGTGAGCTATCTGGTATAACCTCATCAGCAGAAATCAATTGTTCCTTCAGGTCTTTGATCTTTGTAAGAAAACTGTCCATCGAATCACCTTCATTCATGTGCTCACTCTCCAACTGTTTTCGGAGGTAAGCAACACGAGCCTCATTCCTAGCCTGGTAGAAAGTGGTAAGTGTATCCCAAGCATCCTTTGCTGTTCTGCAAGAGCGAATGTGAGGAATAATGGCACGTTTGACAGACAAAGCTATCAATGCATGTGCCTGGGCATCTCTGCCATCCCAACGAATCTGCTCTGCAGTAGGTGCAACAGAAACAGCAGCACGAATAGGAATCTGCGGAATATCATCTTCGACACCATCTTCATCAGCTCCAACACCTGTATTTGCAGTACCTGTCGTTACAGGTGTAACAGGACGTCTTTCAACACCCTGCACAATGTTCCACAATCCTTTTGCAACCAGTACATGTCGCATCATATAAGCCCATAATGGGTAGTTGGTACCATCCAACTTATCCTCAACAGCCAACATACGGAATACATCACTGCTTTCAGCCATGGCCGGTGACTAAAATACCTTGATGCAAAAAATTGACTGTATCTCAAAAAGTTGAACAGAACTGCCCACACGAGTTCTGCTAGACCTGTAGTAGACTTCGAGACGCTTAAACTGGCGAACAGAAACTGGTATATACCTTTGGCACAAAAGGATGAAATAGCCTGCACAAGCACTGCGATAGTGCGTTCGGAGGCCGAAACGAGCTCAGATCGCGATTTCGGCACCACAGAGCGAAGCCGTTTTGATCTCGGAAACACCCTGAGTATGCTCACCAAATTTTGTGTGAATCTGAGACTGCAAACGGAGGAGTGTCGACGGCGCCCTAGAAGAAGCAACGACCTGCTCTGATACCAATTGTTGGAGTTAGACGTCTGCGGAAGCACACGAACAGCACAAGGAAGAAGAAGAAGCTTGGAGCACAACACACAAGACTGAATGTATTACTAGAGAATGTACAAAGATAAGTAGCCCATTAGGGCAATAGGCGTATATACAAGCCGGGGGAAAAAAACCTCCTAAAGAGGGAAAAAAGTGCCCCGGCAGTCCTAGAGTGTTCACACACATCACTACCTAAATATATCAACATCTATGTCATTGATATTATTTGCTTTGTGGATCATAAACTACTTCCATTATTCAAACTTTACTCCATCATGGGAAGCTTGATTGTGATCAACAAAAAAAACTTAGCTCATATGCTACTAATCTAGAATTTAAATTTGATGACCTCTTCAAAAGATCTCAGAATCAATTTCAAAAAATCCCATAAAACAGGTTTCTTTGGATGTTTTCATATAAGAGCTAGCCAATACACTCCTAATCTCTTCAATTCTTGTGTTGTTCCGCTAACACCCTTATGTGTTCTCCATTTTTGCTTGTGGGCTTATTTGAGTAAACTACTTGGTTCCTCATCTTCAACACATCTTAGAAGTATTCCATTGGAATCCTTATAGTACAAAATACCTTCCAAAATGTGGAGGTTTCTTCTTTGCTAGAGTTCCTCACTGCAATTTAAATTGATCCTATAGTTAGGTCCATGTGTGAATATAGGTATCAATTTCTCAGCCCATTTTGGACATACTTCTAGGCTGAACAAGTAGGTGTCTAGTAGCTTGTTTGCTACCCCAATTGGCGGTTCTCCATGCACCATTCTTGACAAATGGTCTGCTCTGACATGAGTATTACCTTTCTTTACTACCACTTCAAAACCAAACTCCATCAGTAGTAGAAACCATCTCACTAGCCTTCAAGTGTTACAAGGTTTATTGACCAAGTACAATAGCACTTGGTGATCAATAAAGAACTTGAATTTATTGGCTAGGAGGTAATGTCTAAATACTTTCATAGCATAGACCATCCCTAAGCCCTCTTATTTGGTCATGGCGTAATTGTGCTCCACTTAATTTAATTTTCTACTAGCATAGGCTATTGGATGATTTAGCTTTCTTCATCCTGTGGTTGTGCTAAGATACATCCACTAGTGAAATTAGATGCATCTACATGAATATGGAATGGTTTATTCCAATTATGCGCTTTCAATATTGGTGTTGAACTCAATCTTCTTTTTAATTCATTGAAAGCCTTATCACATTCTTCCATCCAAGTGAATTGAGTTAACAACCCATATAAGGGTTTTGCAATTATGGCATACATGTGAATGAATCGATGGTAGTATCCACAATGACCCATAAAAGCTTGTAATCCCTTCACATTTTTAGGTCTCAAGAAGTCCAATATAACCTTGATTTTGTCTTTGTTAGTGGAAATACCATTTTTGGACACTATATGTTCCAATATTTTTCCTTGTCTCACCATGATGACACATTTTTCTAGGTTCAAACAAACTTTCTTATACTTTTTGAATATTTTTCTTAATCGAAGTATGTGGGAAATACATTGAGAGGAGTATGTACATAGGTCATCTACATAGACTTCCATGCTTTTCCTAAGAAATTCCTTGAACCCATGGCACATTAATCTTTGGAAAGTAGCTAGGGAATTTTTTAAACCAAATGGCAAACCCTAAATGCATATACACCCCATTTAGTAGCAAAAGCGGTCTTATGTTGGACTTTTGTGATGATGGCTACTTCATTATAACTAGAGAACCCATCAAGGAAGCTGTAGCCTTCCTTATGTGCTACCCTTTCCAAGAGATGGTCTATAATGGGTAATGGATAGATATCTCTGATGGTGGAAACATTAACTTTCTTGAGGTTAATACAAACCCTAAGTTTTCCATTCTTCTTTGATGCCACTACCAAAGGAGAAAACCATTCATTGTGTTCAATTTTGTATATAAATCCAGCTACTAATAGTTTGTTTATTTCCTCTTTGATCTTGGTTAAATATACATCATTGTATGTGTATGGTCTTTGCTTCAAGGTTTTTGCATCAGGAGTCATCATAATTCTATGAGAGAAAATAGAGGGATCTACACCTTTTAGGTCTTTATAGGTCAAAGTGAATACGTCCCTATATTCTCAAATTAAAGCTATGAGTTCTTGTTCCTCTTCTAAGGACATATCCTTGCCTATGTAAGTGCATCTTTCCTCTTCTCGTTCTATTGCCAATATAACCTTCTTGTTTTGTTCCTTATTGTCATATGTTATTCCATCCCGCACCTCTCTCTCTTAGGCATTTGAATAGCTATTTTCCTTTCTTCCACTTTATATCTTTCAAAATGTTTGGGCACTTCAAATTATTTATGAGGTAAGTCTTCATCAATTTCATTTCCCCCTTTTCTAGGGTTTTCTTAACACTCTTCTATGGCAAATAGCTTTTATGTTCCAAGGGGTCTTCCCGTTCTACTGCTTTTAGGTATTGTTCATATGAGTCAAACTCAAGTTCCATTTCTATGCTTTCATAATCCTCTTTCCATTCTTTTTCTATGATCTCACCTTCCTTTGCCTCTTGAAGTACTACCATGTACAAACTTAGGTCGTATCCTTCTTCATCCACACACTCATTCATGGTTTATACCTCTTTGTTTATACATACATCCAAGGTGGCTTATATTTCCATCCATCCGTGTGGCTCAAATGCTTCATCAGGAAATATTTGGGGCATGTAGGCAGGGTCTTCTGATCTGTAGCTCCTTTTTCCTACTTATCAAGATTCTAATCTCTCTTCCTCTGTTTTAGGTGCCTTGCAAATCCATAGTTGGATTGATATTTCATCTTTTTCTTTATATACCAGATTCCATTGTAGAGGTGGGACATCTTGATATGAAAATGTACTGAGATTTACCTTAGTGGTTGTACCTTGGTGTTGGAGGTACAATGCATCTCTTCCCCAATCTTGAATTACCTTTAGCTGTCACATGAATGGCCTTCCTAGGATCATTTTGTAATTGCTCATCTTTCCAAATTGGCATATAGCCAAAGTGTGTTCAAATTTGACTCCACAAGTTGTTAGAATTACATTCTCTAGGAGTCCTAAAGGTCATTCTACATGACCACTTGCTAGTTGTAACTTCATTCTAGTAGATCATAGAGCTGGTCTTCCCCATTTTTTCCCAAATTCCTTTGGTTGCTATCCCAACCCAACTCCCATATCTAGAATAGCTTTGGTCATATATCCTTGGAATGTGATTGGGAGGCCTGTATTACCTTTGTCTCCTTCACTAAAAGATCCAAATTTATCAATTGGTATTTTAATATTTGCTACTTTCTCTGACTTTTCTTGTCTAATAGACATATTTTGTTCGTTCAATTTCAATTGATTAGCTAATTTTGTCCACAGGTAGGGTTTGACCTGCAAAAGTTCCTCTAGAGTTATAGAACATTGCACTTTTGCTTTCTTTAATGCTTGTAAGGTGGCTGACACCTCCTCTGACGTTTTCTTCTCATTGTATCTTCTTGTTGGGGCATGAAAGAAATTTGATTTTTGCTCATACTCTCCTATATAATTAGGAAGTGTAGTTAGAATAATTGCTTCCCCTCTTTCCTAATCCGGATTGGATAATTCTTCAGAGTCTTCTTCCTGCTCCAATCTAGGTAGGTTCCTAAAAGCATCTAGTTTGTCAAAGGGAGGGAGGTCCTTCTCAGTTTTCTTCCATCTTTCTTCTTGCACCTTGGCCCATAGATCTTGTGACCAATTTGCTTCCACTTTAGGAATCATTGAGTTTTTGTCTATGTTATCAAAACCTAAGTCTTCTTCATTTCTTTAGTTTCTTGAGGTTTCCCTTGTTGTGATTTAGGGTTTTCTAAACATCCCTGGAATGTTTCTTCGAGGATTCTCATTTCAGGGAGGCTAGGCATTGTTCATTCTAGTGTAGTCTAAAAAACTTCAATTAATCTCTTATAGATTTCAAGCCTTTCCTTTTCGATGTCTCCTCTTGGGTAAGTCTATCATACTACTCTAGATTAGGTCCGATTTCTATTTTAGATTGATAAGCTTTTAACCACATATTTAGGTCTTCAAGCATAGCATCCACTAGAATTGATCCAGCCTACTTCTTGCTTTCTTTATTAGTCACCACATTCATATTCCATGGAGCTTGGGTCATAAGAGTAATGCTCTTCATAGCTCTGATCATATCCTGGATTTAGGTTTTTTGTACTCCTCAATGGTGAAACAGACACTATGGCTCTCTCCAAATTTTCTTCAGGTTGTGTATATTTAACAGGTTCAACGTTTTGTGGATGTGGGGGTTGCTATCCTAACAATGGTTGAGATTGTGCGTGCCCTAGGTGTTTGTACAAATTGGGTGCCATAGGCTGTCCTTGATATGGAACATATCTCATAACCTTCTTAGCTTGACCTCTTGGGGATATCCATACAGTCTATACCGAGGTGGTGGGAATGGTCTTGACTATCGGTTGTAAGGGAAATTTTTAGTGTTGTGATTCATATACTTTTGTTCAATGTGATAGTATAGACTAGGGCCTTAGGCTTGTTACCTATTGTATTTGTATGGTTGTGGGGAAGCAGATCCTCCTCTTACACAAGCATGAGATGGATGGTCACCTCCACATTGTACACATCTTCTTAGCATTGGCATTCTCATGGGATGGGTTTGATAGTTCTTTTCCTTGAACACCTAATTTCTTGGCCACTAAGTCTGTGAGTTCTTCTCCATTTTTTGTTTGTGAAGTTGCATTACTAGATGTGTCTTCAGCTTTGGTAGAGCTCTAGGGAATCTTCAAGTCATCAACAAGATTATCCTCCAAGTCTACGCATTCCCTTAGAGAGTCACTTAGTGTCTGCATTTGTTTCACATACACTAAGGTTCTTAAGGTCCCATTGGTCAAGCCATCCAAGAATAGAGATATCATCTTTTGTTGAGTGGGTCTCTCTACCAAGGGGCACCTATCCACATATTGATTGAACCTTCTAGCCGCTAATATCACTGGTTCATTGGGAACTTGTTTGAAACTATGGACTAAGGAAGAGGAGTTATGTTGAATAACCCTCTTGGTGAACTCATCAATGAACTCTTCAAAGAATTGTTCCATTTTCACAAAGGGATTGGGATTCAATGGTTGGAACTAGGTCAAAGCAATTCCAATAAGAGTGAGACCAAAGGATTCATATTGGACAAAGAAATCATCAACCTGTTCAGCATGTAACACTTGCTTAAAGTCATCGAGGTGATCATATGGATCTCTTGAACCACCAAAGGGATTTCATACACACTTGGCTACTTGGATCGGTCTTAGTCTTCTACCTACCTCAAGGAGTCGAGGGACTATAGGACATACACCTAGTCCTACACCTTTTAAGGGTCTCAAAGGAAACTGAGGTCTATTTGTAGTTCCACTTCCTAGATTGGTATGATGTATGGTATTGGTTCCTAGTATTGAGAATCACATATGTGGCTTCACTAGCACACTTTGCTGACAAGCTTGCCATAAGATTGGATTTTCATTACTCTACTGCGTCCTAAGAGGGTTTTGAGAAGTGGTTGCCTGGTCTCTAGGGGGAACACTGGAAACCCTAAGTACCTCATTCTAGACTTGTCAAGTTCATCAACGGGCCAATATCTTCTTTTGTTCTGGTCCAAGTAAGTAATTCTGGAAGAGTCTTTGGGATCCAGTAGTTTGTAGGTAGAGATTCCTATTCATTTGAAAACCACATACATCATGTCTATGTTTCTAGCTTTTGATGACGAAGACCTAATAAAATAAATGATCCTAAGATGAAAATGGATCCTTCAACATTCTATTGGGATAAATATAAGTTAAAAATGATTTTGAGAGTACATGGAGAAAAGATAATCAAAACTCTAGTTGTCCAACCTAGTGAGATTGCTCAAAAACTATCCTCTAGTCCAAGAAGTAAAATGGAATAACCAATATAGTAATTTGAGGAATCCATAAATTGGGAACATCTTTTAATGAGTTAGTCCATGGAGGATGAATTTCTCTTTTGTTTAGACAATCCCAACTTAGGCATTGACCTTGAGTCTAAATAATAAGTTTACTAGTTCCGCATAGAAATGGATGCTATGCTAGTGGCAAAGTGAGAGTAGATATCAACAACGTTATGTTAGCCCAAATATGTATTCAATTCTCCACTCAAGATGATTATAGAGAACTCAGGAATAGCGTAAAATTGAAGGAAATCTAATTATGAAGGAGAAATTAGTGCAAAGCATTTGATGCTCATGAAAGAGATCTCTTCAATGAAATATCACAAGGCTCAACTCACAAAGAACACAAAACCTTCTTTGAAGGATTAGACATCATCCATAAGCAACAAGGCTCCAATAAAAAACACGAAAACAAGAGACTCGTAGGGATCAACAACAAACATCTCACACATAGAGATGATCAATGGAAAACAGACTCATCCAAGACCAACATGCAAAAAAGAAGCAAGTTTGGGTTGCAAAAGTATCATATCCTTTACTACCTCAAACACCAAGATCAATTCAATGACATGGTTTCAAGCATCCATAACATAATTGGAGTCAAATTTCATGCATTGGGAAAGACAACAAGAGGAAGATGCAACCGTTAGTTTGCCAACTCTACATGCCAAAGAAGTTGTTAGAAGCCCAATGTAATAGAGCAAAGATGTGGGTATCGAATCAAGTATCTGAAGAAGCTTTGAAGAAGCAGGAACAATAAGACTTAAGTTCATGAGTAAAAGCTAACTCAAGAAACAAAATAAGGGAAGGGAGGACAAGTGGTCTCAACACTAACAACTAGCTGAGCTCAACTAACTTGAAGATCAAAGGTGATGTCTACCATAAAATCATGGAGTTCACTTTCTCAAAACATCAATCAACACATAAACCACTCATAGTTCACTCTTTAAAACAAATAAAAACCCAAACACATGCTTGGAAATCAAGGGAGAAACATAAGCCTCATCCTCAGAAGCCCCTTGACATATCATCAAGTACCTACTCTCCTTCAACCATTAGGCAAAGTACACCTCAAGTATGCATGTGTAGGGCTGACTTACATGGATATGCATAAAACACCAATCGTTTCTAACCCCTACACACATACACACACATCCAAGAAGGGGGGAAAAACATATACATCAAGGTGTAAACCATGTACATATGTATAGTATGTGTGTTGTGCATATTTTAGCTTTGCTCAATTTGAGAGAGTTTAGTAGTGTTTCTTTTCTTTGATCATACAGGATGTGTTGGTTTACATGCACAATCACTTACACACTAAGTCTTGAATAAACACATGGACTGCACAAATTGTAGTTATCACATACATCAAGTTCAATATGACATCAATTGATGGGCGAGATAAAGGAAATCAAATCATTCAAGAGGGAATGTCAACCTAGATTAGAGGATTTATGGCAGATGAAACATAGAGAGACTGTTCATTAATACCACCTAATTATCTGAAGAAAGCTCCACCATTGTTTTTGCAAGATCCATCATCAAGTCTCGCTTACCCTAGAGGGCACTAGCTTAAAGAAGATGACCATCCTATGGAGAGTGCTCTTGATTCTTTGTTACCCAACATATATTATTAAAAAAAAAACTTAGGTGAAGAAATGCACCTTGTGATTGAAAGAAGTTCTATGTATAAAGGCACAATTATGGAAACAAATGGCATGGTTTATGACCTCAAGAATTTTTTAAACAAAAAACGTAAAGTCCAAAACTATTGTGGATAAGATGAGCATGAATTAAGCACCAATGGACAATATAGGAGAATACATGAAAGAGAGGATGGTAATATATGTTTCCCTATCTTGTCCAATAGACATATTTTAAATAGTGGGAAAAGGGACATTCTAGCAATTTTCAATTTTAATCAAGATAGTAACTGTCAAATGATTCTAGGTAGTCCTTTCATGCAATAACTCAAAGTGATGCAAGATTTGGACACTTTATAATTTTAGCACATGGGAATCAGAAATAGAATCAAACTCCATACATTCAAACATAGAGACATTACTCGTCTTCAATGGAATATAGTGCACCAAGATGCTGACGCTTTCTCATCTGAGAATTCATCAAAATCAAGTTCATTGGTGGAAGATTATGTAAATTTATGGTTTGTAGGGAAGTGAGAAAAGAATACCAAAGAATGAATTCATGTGAACTTACCAATCTCATAATGCAAAATAGATCCATTCAAGATCCAATATATATTCCTTAAAAATTTTGTTGATCAAGAATTTGAGCCATATATATGGATGCAAATATTAGCAACTTTGGTCATCTCAATTAATGAATCCATGATGGTTGAACATCTTGTTTGTTTTCCTTAGGCATGTAGGGCTCAAAGGACTCGCCTATTAGCATGAGCTGGGTGGTTGATAATACCAAATTGTCAATCAAGCATCTAATCGATGGTGGGCATGGGAACAAAACAAACATGAGAACCCTACTTTTGCAGAGAGATGGGAGAGAGAACGTGTGATTTTGGGAATTCACAAGCTATAAGATCTTTGGTAGAGGTATCTCCATGTGTGTTAGAGTTACCTCCCCTTGTCATAAGTCAAAACATGTGGAATTGAACATTCTACATGTCAATATATTCAAAACTCTAAACATTTAAACTTGTAGAGGTAAAATAGGCTTTGGAGAATTGGTGGGAGTTTTTTTACCTCGTTCTAGAGCTCCTTACATGTGCATGGAGCAACAAAAGGATGGAAAAGACTCTTGAACAGGTATCTACCCCCTGGGGCACTCTTTTCTCACCATATCAACTCCAAACGAGCAAGAATAGACAAGAAAAATGGAGCTCAAGAGGGATTTATGATATTTTCAAGAGATTCCTTCTTAAAAATGGAAAACTGTGGAATTTATACGAAAATGGCAATTGTGTTCATACCAAAATGAATGGACTAGTTAAGAAATAGTATTGCACTAGTTGTAGAGCTATTGTAACTATGTTATTGGCCTATCTAGACTATGCTAAGTGGTGTGTATACATATCATGGTCTTCCCATGCTCTTGAAGATTACAAAATTGATTACATCTATAAAAATAGGGGTCTATCTTAATGACGTAATTTACAAAAGATTATGTTGGTTCTGAAAAATTTAAAGCATGCACTATGACTCCTTTTTCTTGTCCTTTCCGTTTTGTCTCCCTTTAGTGGCCACTTGAACTTTTAATAATTCTTCCATTCCTAACACTCCCACATTCCTAGATGTTGTTGTCCCTAACAACGCATCTAGAAGTTTTGAAGCTATATCTTCAATGAGCTTAAGATATCTTTTTGTTGATATTTGCATCCATCTACATCGCTCAAATTTTTTATCAAAGAATTTTTTAGGCATATATATTGGATCTTGAATGGATCTATTCATTATTTGGTATTATCTCACTTCCCTACAAACCCATAAATTTACACCATCAATGAATTTGATTTTTATGAATTCTCTTATGAGAAAGCATTAGCATCTTGATACACTATGCATGAAAGGTCTACCTAGAATCACTCGATAGTTTCTATCTTGATTAAAATTGAAAATTGCTAGAATGTGGTCAAATTCAACTAAAGTGCTCAATTTTACTCCTGCTATCTTGATTAAAATTGAAAATTGCTAGAATGTGGTCAAATTAAACTAAAGTCCTCAATTTTACTCCTACTATCTTGATTAAAATTGAAAATTGCTAGAATGTGGTCAAATTCAACTCAAGTGCTCAATTTTACATCATCTTCCATCAACGAATTTGATTTTTATGAATTCTCTTATGAGAAAGCATCAGCATCTTGATGCACTATGCATGAAAGATCTACCTAGAATCACTTGATAGTTACTATCTTGATTCAAATCGAAAATTCATAGAATGTGGTCAAATTCAACTCAAGTGCTCAATTTTACTCCTTCTATATATATAATCAATCTGTCTATATATCCATTTGCTAGTTGGAATTTTAGGTTACCAAAGAAATTTAGTGGCTACTGTTACTCTTGTCCCACTATTTAAATATCTCCATTAAACAAGATAGGGAGACATATATTACCATCATCTTGTTCATTTTATTCTCCTATATTGTCCATTGGCACTTATTTCATGCTCAACTTATTCAACATAGTTTTGGCCTTTAAAGTTTTTTGCTTGAAAATTTATTGGGGTTATAAAGTCGGCCATTTGTTTCCATAAATGTTCCTTTAAAAATAGAACTTCTTTTAATTACAAGATGCATTTAAACTAAGTTTTCTTTGACATTTCAAGATTGGGTGTGTTGTTGGTGCATGACAACCATCAATTGATATTTTGGATGAAGGATTGAAGCCAAAGATTAAAGAAAAGATTAGCCTATGAAGCTTGAAGATAGTGTACAATGAGGAAATGAAGACTTGTATACATATGTACATTAAACTTGTAGTTAGCTAACTTATACCTTTTGTTATGGTCATGAGCTTGTACATATATGCCTATATATACAAGTAGAAAGTCGGGGCAAGTATGAGAGAGCATGAGATATGAAGATTAGAAGTTGTAAGGGTCATTAGACACTTGAGAAGTGACGAAGATCTCTCTCATCATTCACATGTAAAATTTTCAGAGAAGAAGAAAAATTGTATCCCATCTTTTGTTGAGTACTCCTTCTGTGTTTAATCTTTTGTGAAATGCTTTTGTACAAGTCCAAGTCTATAGTTGATTGACCTTTGCACAGATTTTTAGATCCTAATTGTGATCACGCTGAGAGAATTGAGAGTAGGAATATTTACAGGTGTAAATGTGAAGAAGTGAAGTTGCAATAGGCACGAAATTTGATGCTAATGTTTTGGTCAGTTCTCCTTCCACAATGTAAATTTTTGAGGAAGCAAGGACTCATTCTTCAATTTGGAAGGTAAGCTACCTATGGATAATAGCATTTGAATAAATGGGTTGTAGTTTGAGAGAACTATGCATTAAAAGTTATAGGTGTCAAAGTCGACTATAGAGAAGTAGAGTTTTAGACATAGGTGGATTGTTTGAATCATTTCTCAAGATATACTAAGTCTTTTGAGATCATTTAACTTGGAGAAGGTGTGCAAACATTGGCCAACACTTCATACAAAGTTTTATTGAAAAATTTACACATTCGATTAGTTAATGATTGAGTAATGTGTAGCAGACTTTTCTTAGTAGTGATTCTCTTCACAATTAGTGAAAATTTTGATAGTTTGGAATTGGTCTTCCAAATTGTTAAAGGTTTTGAGTTATTATTGATATAGAGATGCTCTAACATCAAGGATAGGTTGTTCTTTTGGAGATTAACAACCTCCATCAGTGGTATCAGAGCAAGAATCATCAAAATTGAAGAAAGGAAGATCTCGACTGCTGCAGATGTACAAAAATCAACCTTTGAAGGTTCAAAAGGAGAAAGTTTGAAGTGAAAGCTTGAGAAGAAGGCCTGAAGCTATCAAGAAGATCAAAAGGAACTTCATTGGAAGTAAAGGTACACTTATTCCTCATAAAGCTTGAAGAATTTAATACACAGGTGAAGAAAGGATGGGAGATTCTCTTCAGATAGAGAAATTGGATAGAGAAAACTATCCAGCTTGGTCAATGAGGATGGAAGCTCATCTCATGAGCAAAGACCTGATAGGTTATATCATAGGTGAAGAAGAAAAACCACAATTCAAAGATCCTAGTGCTCCAACTAAGGATGAACTCTCAGATTTGAAGATTTGGATGAAGAAGGATGCTCAAGCAAGGAGCATTATCTACATGGGAGTCAATGACTACTTGATACCTCATATTAGAGGACTTGAAAGTGCAAGTCACATATGTAATGCTTTGGAAGAGCATTTCCAAAATACTATAAAGTCAAGGAAGGCATCCTTATGGGCAGAATTCATTACATTAAAAAAGAAAGCTTCTCAATTATGTAACAAGGATGAAGGACAATTCAGATGCATCAGGAGCAGTTGATGAAGATATTGAAGAGGATAAATTGGTAAGGCAAATCCTCACAGGTTTGAGAGGAGATGAGGAATGGAAGCCATTCATTTTCTCTATTGAATTGTCACTAGATCATTTCACTTCTGATTTAAATCAGTTGCTAGGACACATGCTAACTTTCGAGCAGGATGTCAAAGGTGATGGTGATAAGAGTGCAGGTCAAGCAATGTATTCAAAGGATAAAAAGAAGAATAGCAGAAGCAAGCAACAATTAAATGAAGAAGAAGGTACAATTAGCCAAGCCAACTTCCTAAGAGGAAGAGGAGGTGGCAAAGGTAGAGTAAGAAGCAGAAGCAATAAAGATGGAGCCAAAGCTTGCTAGATTTGTGGTAAGACAAATCATTTAGCTCATGATTGTTGGCATAATAATCAAAATAATGGAGGATATAGTTAGAACTTTAATTCAAGAGGAAGAGGTGGTAGAAGCCAAAGAGGTAATTTCAGAGGAAGAGGTTATTTTGGAAGAAATGCAGGTAGAGGTTTCCAAAGTCAATCCTACTACAATTATGCTTCAGATCAGAAAGAAGATTCAATCTTGATTATGAATGCAACTTGTGAAAGACAAAGTGAAGACCAAAGAGTCTTCTACATTGACTCAAGGTGTAGCAATCACCTGAGTGGTAACATAGCTTTGATGACTGATCTGCAGAATAAGGTAACTAATCATGTAGTTCAAACAGGCGATAATACAAAGAATAATGTGAAGTCAATTGGATCAGTGAAGGCCAAGGATGGAAATACTCTTCTGAGTAAAGTCTTGTATGTTCCTACAATTCCAAAGAATCTGATAAGTGCAGGGCAAATTGTTGAAAAAGGTTATGAAGTAAGGTTCACTAATTATGGGGTTTTTGTAGAAGACCCTAGCAATGGGTATAAACAAATTGTTTCAAGGAGAAAAAAAAGGAAAACTCTTCACATTGAAGATTCAAGGCAATGTTGGCCATGCATTGTTCCCTTATGGATGACATAAGATCTCTAAGTTAGATCTTTGGCATAAAAGGCTTGGACATTTCAATGAAAGAGGTATTAAGGATATTGTTAACAATGGTTCAATGCTTGGATTGCCTAATGTTGCAGGTCAACATATGACATACAAATGTGAGGCATGTCAACTAGGTAAGGCTCATATGCAATCATATTCTAAGCATGGTTTCATGTACCAAATTATTTGTGGGCTAAAGCTGTAAATACAGCTACATATTTGGTCAATAGGTTACCATGTAAAGCTTTGCAGGGTATGACACCATATGAAGCTTGGTGGGGTAAGAGACCTACCTTAGATCATTGCAAAGTATTTGGATGTTTGGCTTATGCATATGTGCCATCTCAGTTGAGGCATAAATTGGAACCTAAAGGTGAAAAGTATGTGTTCATTGGATATGATGATAAACAGATGGGTTATAGGTTGTGAAGTCCATCCACAAAGCAATTCCTTGTATCAAAGGATGTTACATTTGATGAGCAAGGTACTTGGTATGCAGGTATAATCAATAATAATCCAGGTGATGAAGAAGTTTTGAATCAAAAGAAAGGTAAATCAAAGGTTCAAATAATTGATGAAGAAGAGAACAATGAAATACAAGTTGAAGTTGAAGAAGTGCCAAGGTCTGATCCAAAATGTGATGAACCAGAAACTTCAAGAAGTGGAGAACTCAGAAGGTCATCAAGACACAAATGGCAACCTAGAAGGTATAGCTATGACACTTCTTTTTTGACTACTAAAGACTATGCTTACATGGTAAAAGCAGATGAAGAACCTTCTACATATGAAGAGGCAAAAGGTAAGGAAAATTGGGAGAAAGCTATGCAAAAATAGTAATGTGCATTGATGGAGAATGAGACATGGGATTTGGTTCCTAAACCAAATAGTCAGAAGATCATCGGATGCAAACGGGTCTACAAGACAAAGAGGTATGCAGATGGAAGTGTGTCTAGGTATAAAGCTAGACTTAATGTGAAAGGGTATGCTCGGAAATATGGTATAGATTATGATGAGATCTATAGTCCTGTGCCAAAGGTGACAACCATCAGGACACTCATAGCCATTGCTGCATGTAAAGGTTGGAGATTATGTCAATTAGATGTGAAGAGTGCTTTTCTTAATGGTTATATTTCAGATGATGTTTTCATGGAGCAACCAGATTCAAACATAAAAGGTATTCAAAATATGTATGTAAGCTCAAGAGAGCTTTGTATGGTTTGAAGCAGGCCCCAAGGGCATGGAATTATAGACTTGTGAAGTTCTTGAAAGAACTTGGTTTTCAAGTATCTAAAGAAGATAGTAGCTTGCTTGTTAAAGCAAGTGATGACGGGTTCATTTACATGTGCATATATGTTGATGACATAATCCTTTCAGGTACGGATGATAAGGCATACAAAGCCTCAAGAAGAAAATGGAGAAAGAGTTCAAGATTAGTGACTTGGGAGACTTGTCATATTTCTTGGGCATGGAGATCTCATATACTCAACATGGAGTGTATGTAACTCATGAAAGGTATTTGAAGAACTTGTTAATCAAGCTTAAAATGGAAGATTGCGGGGTGGCACCTACTCCAATGGAGGTGAAACACAAATTGAGCAGATATGGAGGAGAAGAATTCAAGGATATGAAGCTATATCAAAGTCTGGTTGGTGGTCTAATCTATGCTACATTAACTAGGCCTTATTTGTCATATGAAGTTGGAGTGTTGTATCAATTCATGCATTGTCCTAGGAAAGAACATTGGGTTGCAGGAAAAAGAGTGTTGAGATACATTAAGGGTAGACTCAAGGAAGGTTTGTATTATGGTTTTACATCAAATACAAACATCAAGATATATAGTGATATAGATTGGGCAGGTAATCCTGATGATATGAGATCAATTTATGGGTACTTGTGTTATGTGGCAGATAAGCTAATCTCTTGGTGCTCTAAGAAGCAACATACGGTTGCTTTATCATCTACAGAGGCTGAATATGAAGGTATGTCTTACAGATCCTTCAGTGCATGCACACAAAGGCAGAAAGAAGACGAAACAGGAATCAAAAACAGAGAAACAATCGACGCGATATTGGGTGCAATCTCCACCCGTGTACTCTAATGGATGAGTCTCTCAGAGTACACATATGTATAGGTTTATTTCTATTACGTCCTTAAAAATATAAGTTACATGAGGGCCATCGCTTTTAGAAGCGTCTTTTTAGGTAAAATTACTTTATTTACAAAATGCGTCGCTTTTTAAGGCAAACCACTACTTTTACAACAAGATAAACCTAAATATAACTATTCTAGAAGTCTTCGATTTAGTCTTCGATTTAGTCTTCGAATTTATTTATTTATGTGCATCCACTTGTATCCACGCCCTCATGCTTCGTCACCTACTAGATCAACCACAACCACATTAAAACCTTCTGGACATTTAAAACATTAAAATCCATTTAACCTTCCATGATTCCATAATATACAATAGTATGGTTGAAGATGCAAAGGAGGTTGTTGGGGATTCTTGTATCCAAAAAGGGATTTGGTAGGAGAAAAGGGAAAGGTAAGAAGAAAGATACACACTGGAAGCCTCTGTCGATTGATTATAAGAAGACAAATACAATGGTGATGCACAATACATTCCAATGCTTCGATGCAAAATCCCACAGAGTAATCTGCATCGGTGTATCCATGAACCTGCAAATCTACACCAGCTTCATAAAACAATGCATAATCCAAAGTAGCACTCACATAACGTAGAGTGCGCCTCGGAGCATCCAAATGTGGCTTCCTGGGAACTTGCATAAACTGACTTTCAAGTCCAACAGTGTAGCTTAAATCAGGCCTTGTAATTGTAAGATATATAACACTTCCCACAATGTTCCTGTACATAGTAGCATTTTCCAATGCTTCACCTGATGTAGTATCCAATTTCAAATTCTGATCTAAAGGCATAGAAATTGGCTTACAATCAGCCATACCATACTTTTGCAACATATTCAAGGCATATTGCCTTTGCGACATCCATATACCTGTTTCTGTATGTATAAACTCAATGCCCAAGAAATAGCTCAGCACACCAAGATCTTTCATGTCAAATTACTGCATAAGAAGTTTCTTTACCTCTTTGATGCTTTCTTCATTATCACCACCTACAATCAGATCATCAACATAAATAGCCACAATAGTGATGCCATCATCAGCCTTCCTTGCATATAGTGAGTGATCTGCATCACACATAGAAAACCCAATGCTGGTTAAGTAATCAGCAATCCTTGCATGCCATGCACGCGGAGCTTGCTTCAGCCCATACAAAGCCTTTTGCAACCTGCAAACATATTTTGGATGCTTTGAATCTTCATATCCTTGTGGCTGGTCCATATATACTTCTTCCTGTAACTCACCATGTAGGAAAGCATTCTTCACATCCATCTGATGCAAAGTCCATCCTTTTGTTGTAGCTAATGCAACAAGTGTTCTGACAGTAGACATTTTAGCTACAGGGCTGAATGTTTCCTCATAATCAATGCCATATGTCCGTGCATAACCTTTAGCTACCAATCATGCTTTATACGTGCTTATGCTACCATCAGCATTATGCTTTACCTTGTAAACCCATTTGTAGCCTATGGATTTCTTTCCTTGCGGCAATGGAACCAGCTTCCATGGATTTCTTTCCTTGCTTCAATGGAACCAGCTTCCATCTTCAAAACAAGAAGGTCCAACATCTTGTATTACCTTTGTCATGTAGGCACAATGGTGAGCCATGTAACTATCATATGTCAATCGTTGCACTGAATTACGCATCCTCCCAGATCTTCTTGCTCCTGGGTCACTTCTTCTTGTATCATCTGCATGTGCCCTTCTTACTCCTGGAGTCTTCACAGAGGGCAATCCAAGTTCCTCATCAAGACTCTTTTCTGAACTGCTTGAATCTCCATCAACGTCTTCGAAACCTGCACCTGTTTTACTACCAGCAGAAAGCTTTTCTTTACCTTTCTTGGATGTATTTGATGAATTTGCTGGACTGAAATTTCCACGCAATCTTCCACTCCATGGATTTGAGTTGGAACTATTGCTTGGTGATGCATCCGGTCCACTCAAAACTTGAGATTCTGCACTAGATTTTTCAGCATTTTCTTTGTCATTTGGTTCAAGATTCGGTCCTTCTTGGGCATCTGCATAGAAGCTTGACATTTCATCAAATACCACATCTCTGCTCACCTTCACCTGTTTTGTGAGTGGGTTATAACATTTGTACCCCTTTTGCTCAAGGGAATATCCAATGAAGACACATTTTTCTGCTTTTGGATCAAGCTTCATCCTCAACTCATCTGGAACATGTACATATGCAATACAGCCAAAAACTTTCAGATGTGATAAGTTTGGCTTTTTACCTGTAAACTTCTCTTCAGGTGTAACTTGATGTACAGCAGCAGTCGGAGTTCTGTTCATGATGTATACAGCAATATGCACAGCTTCTGCCCAATAACAATGAGGCATATTCTTCTCAGCCATCAAGGCTCTTGCTATTTCTGCAATATGTCTATTTTTGCGTTCAGCAACACCATTCTGTTGTGGTGTGTACCTGCATGAAAACTAACGCCAAATTCCATGATTTTTTAGAAAACTGCTGAACTCATTTGACATGTATTCACCTCCTCCATCAGATCTTAATGTTTGAATGTACATCCCTGTCAGCTTTTCCACCATAACTTTAAAATTCTGGAAGTGAGTAAACACCTCGCTCTTCTCTTTCATGAAATATACCCATACTTTGTGTGTATGGTCATCAATGAAAGTAACATAAGACCTGCAACCGCCCATAGATGTGTTCTTTGCTGGACCCAAACATCTGTATGTACTACTTCTAGTACATTCTCACTAACATGCTTGTCATGTGGAAATGATGCTCTTGATTGTTTACCAAATTGACATGCTGCACATACCTTTTGCATTTCTGCAACTTTGAAATTTGGTAGTCCATGGACAATCTCCTTTGACTGCATCAGTTTCAGCCTTTGCAAGTTTGCATGTCCAATCCGTTTGTGCCATATCTCTATATCTGCAATAACTCCTGCACCTTTCGCAAACATGGCTGCATTCATTTCAGGAATCTTCACATTTAAGGTGAACATCCTACCCACTTTGTTTCCTTTGGCAACCAATCGTCCATCCTACTTGTACTCTTCTACATATAATCCATCAGCATTGAATCTGACTTGTAATCCCTTCAACCATTTCTCCAACAGAAACCAGATTCTTTGTTATATTTGGAACATGCAGCACATCAGCGAGATGTTTTACCTTTCCGTCCTCCATAGACAATGCTATGTTTCCTGTATGCTCAATAGGATGCGATGTGTCATCACCTGTTTCAACATATCCAGGAACTGGCATTTTCTGCAAACTACTAAACCATTCTGCATGACTGGTCATGTGATTTGAAGCACCTGAATCAACATACCACACATTATCATTCGATTTTGAAACACCAGCAGACATCGTATTCATCATGTGATGTTGAACCATAAACAGCTTCTCAGAATCATCTGCACTTGTGGATGCATAGTTGTTTTGCTGCCTTCTGTTATTTTGATTCTTTAACCTGCAATCACGTTCAAAGTGTCCAGGTTTACCACAATTCCAACATCCTTTACTATCATTACCTGAATCATTTCTTTGGAAATTTCTGCAACCTCTTTGGCTCCCCCTGCCTTGAAACTGTCCTCTTCCTCCTGCATGATTCTGTTGTTGACCTTGGTCTTGGTTACTATTTCCTCTTCCACTTCCAAAACCTCTACCTCTACCTCTTCCTCTGCCAGAGTAGAATACCTGCTCAGAACTGGGCTTTCCTTGGGAGTTTGAATCCTCACCAAGATTCTTTTCTTCAATGATCAGCATAGAGACCAAATCAAAATTCGGAATATTTTCCCTGGTCTGTATAGAAGTTCTGAACTGCTTATATGCAGCTCCTAAACCACGAAGGCACACTTCCACCTTATCATCATCATCTACATTCACGCCAATAGATGCAAGTGACTCACATATGCTTTTGATTTTTAGAGTGTAGTCACTTACCGACATGCTCTTTTTCTCCAATGTATGTAGCTCGTTCTTGAGTTGCAATTTCTGTGCCTTTGTATTGGTCTCGTACAAAGTGACCAAACTGTTCCAAGCCTCTTTTGGAGTCTTGGCATCCTGTATGTGTCCAATCATGCTATCCTGTATGCTAACAGATAGCCAATACATTACCTTTCATGCTCCTTGATTCCATTCCTCATATGCTCTTAACTGTTCTGCAGTCCGATTCCTTTCTGGTAACTGTGGAGCATTTTCATTCTCTCCCTCGATGTACTTCCAGTAGCCTTTTCCCATCAGGAAATTCGTCATTCTGAATCTCCAAGCATGGAAGTTGTTCTTGTCCAGATTATCGCTCATAAGCTGACTCATTCCATCTGCATTTGCCATTTCTGCAACAATTCACAACACCGCAACACACTACAAGCAGCACTTCTACTTGAACACTGTCGCACTATGACGTGATAGTTCGATCTCAGAAAAACACAGTATTCGTGTATTAACAGTACACGGAATTGCTTGAAATTCTGAATCTGGAATATATGAGTGTCCTCGAACACAACGCAAGTTACAGTTTCTGAAACTGACCTGGTTTTTCTGTGGGCCCCACCTTGCGTAGCAAACGGAGGCCGTTTGTAAAATCGCGTTTTCTCCACGCCTTGCCGCATAGTCTTCACCGTCGCCTTCTCCACGAGCTCCCTACAGCCACGCTGGCTCTGATACCATGTCACGAGGAAGGAGATAAGGAAGAGAGCTCACACACACACTCTCACTCTCAAGGAGCAGCACACACACAGATTGAGGCAAGGAAGAATGATCTTCTTCTTCTCCTTCTATTACATAAAAGGAATGTACAAGAATGACCTAAAAACAAGAATACAACCAGTGCAATATATAAAGACCAGTACATAAGGAAAAACCTAATGTCCGCGAATGAGTGAGCTGGCAAGAAACAAATGTGCCATCACTCTCGGTAGATAAATCTAATAAAGCTCAATGAAGTATCCCTGACATATACCAGCGTGACCACTATACATGTCAGAGAAACGAAAAACTGGTACGTGTCATCCTGGATCATCACATGTTGAGCTTGATATCTCAACAGGAGGGATGGACACATTCTATCGGCACACGCACAACTTCAAGAGGACCTTGGAATCTTTGGTTGTGAGCTTAGCCCTTCTCTGCACACTTCTTAGCCACTCTTCACGCACACCTTGCACTTCACTTCTCTGTGTCGCACACTGTGTGTCCCTTGCACTTCTCTCCCTTCCTAGCTTAGACTATGCTCACCTTGCTTAGTCTCTCAAGAATAGTCCTTGCCTTGATCTGAGTGTCGATTCACATAGGCTCCTAACTGCTAGTGTATCTTGGTGCTCACTTTGATGTCTCAAGATTGTCTCCAAAAGTGCGCAGCCAACGAATCCCTGTTTTGTCCTGTAGTGACTTTAGACTAAAACAAAAATTTTAATTGGGGGCCATACTTTCACTTCTGCGTACACTGCCGCTTCATATACCTTCTCATTTTTCCTTTTAATTATTCACTTGTGCACCTAAGAGATGGTTCACTTGAACCTTCCAAAACACTTTGAACCTTAGGGAAATTGCAAAAATACCTCTGCAACCTACAACCAACTTTTTGCAATTTTACCCTTTGTGAACAATTAATTGTGCACTACCTGTGCACCTTGACACCTGCACTTCGAACACTTTGACTTTGCCGATGTTGACTTTGACCTTGACCTTGTTGACTTTGATTGTTTTGACTTTGACATTTTGACTTTGACTATAGTTGACTTTGACTATGGTTGACTTTGACTATGGTTGACTTTGACCAATATGACTTTTATGGGCTCAACAGTTGCCCACCACCTAATGTGCTCTCCGTCCCGGAGAGCTACAACCAAAACTCTGAGCAGATATGACACCATGATTCTTGTGCTGCAAAATCTTCAAAAGGACACTTGAGCAGCTATCAAGTCCACCAGAAGCAATAGAGAACAAACACCATAGAAGAACCAAAAGTGGAATTTTTGCATGGAAAAGCAAAGGAGGGTAATGGGAGGGTAGAAAGGAGGGGGAAGGGAGGGCTAAGGGGGCTGAGATGGATAGGAAAGGGAGGGTTAAGGATGGGGCTGGGCAGAAGGGTAAAGGGAGGGTGAGGGAGTAGGAGTATGGGGCCTGGAGAGGGCCGAAATGATAGAAAACGATAGCTACAGAGGGTGTATATGGGAAAGTATGAAACATATGGCAAGATAAAGTGAGAATAGACCATGTGGACCAGTTGTGGAATTAAAAACACGATAGAAATGTGCACAAAACATGTGGGTTTTGACCAAAACATAGAGAAAAGTGGGAATTTGAAAAAATGAAGGTAAAAAATGAGTGCAGAGGGGCCAAAATACATGAATATGATCCCAATTCCAAAAAAAGTGGCCATCCGAGACGCGATCGAGAGCCAAAAGGTTTGAACCATGAAAATTTTAAAAATATATATTTTTTTAAAGATTTATAATGAAAAGATTAACATTTTTCCTCTTTTTTTTTCGAACGCACATGGTTGGCAATCAAATCTGAAATAAAAAATAAAAATTAAATAAAATAAAAGAAAAATAAATAAATAAATTTAATAAAATAAACAAAATAAAAAATACATAAAAAACATAAAGAAATAAATAAAAAATTGGGGGCGGGGGGGGGAGAGAGAGAGAGAGAGAGAGAGAGAGAGAGAGAGAGAGAGAGAGATTTTTTTCCAAAATTTCCCTTTTTTTTGGGTAAAAATAAAATCCATGGGGGCTTTTTTTTTTGGTGAAAATATCCAAACTGGAGAAAAATACAAAAAAAAATCCTACAAAATGAAAAAAAAAATCCAAAAAATTCTCAAAAAAATCCCTACAGGTCTAGGCCAGTTTTTTCACTCAAAACCGTAGAGAGCTTCCTTTATTTCTCCAATTTGGCAAGAAAATGGCATTTGAAAAGGATAAAAAAATGCTAGAAAATTCTAAAAATGCTTGAAAAATTCTCGAAAATTTCCAAAAATTGTAGTTATGCCAAGGACTATGAAAGGGTTGTTAAATTTGCTAAAAACACAAAGAATAAGCATGAAAACAGATAAAAACTACTAAAACTTGAGCAAAATGAAATGAGACGGCTATGTACTACTTGGACAATTTTTGCAGGTCCCAAGTGATTCATGAATCTTCACTTGTTTTGATGGTAGGCCTTGAACCTTAATCTATTGAGTAAGAGAAACTCCTCCATAATCTCCAATTGTACTGCACTTCATTTGTTTTGTCTTCTTGTTGGGCACATTGAACATCTGATAGGGCCACCCTAAATCCTTCAGAAAAATATTATCTCCTGCATACTGCATTTGTTGTATCTTTGTTTCAGCTACATTATGACTTAATCTGCAAGATTCCATTTTTACTATTCCAGCTTCTTCATCCAATGGAACCCTCGGTTTCCAAAGACTTGCAAGTACTCTTTCCACATCCTTGTAAAGCCCTGCACTTACTATCATAAAAATTGACATAACAGATGATATCCATACTAGTATCCAAAAAAAAGTGGCCATTCATATATGATTTGAAGTAGCTTCATCACTGCTGCACTTAAGGGCTTATCTTTTCTTCTCTCTTCTATGGCCTTTGACTGAGACTGTCTCACTTGAGTCAGTAACCTGAATGATGACCTCTTTTTCTTCATATGCTTCCTCCTGCTTGAGTTTGGAAAAATCCCATAGCAGGCAGATGTGTCTTCTGCGTGGAGCCAAGCCAACATGTTTTCTTCTTCATATAAATTGGCTTCTTCAAATAGTTCTGCTTCTGGTTTGTCCAACAATTCTTCTTCCATACAAATACCAATTGTCTGCATCATGCTAGTATGTCTCTGATTGTCTGGTCCTTCTTCTAAAAATATCTGCTGCAACTCTTTTCCCTCCTGCTTTACCCACATTGTGTCCTTGCCCCAGTCATGCAGCACATTGGCATGCCTTAACCAAGGTCTCCCAATTAACAGGGGGAAACTTCCTTCTACCTGTGGCAGCCTTAAAACAACAAAATCCAAGTTAAAGATGGTACCTTGTATCTTGACTGGGACTTCAGGGACCACTCCCATAGGCTTTACTATGCTTTGGTCTGCCAGTGTTATAGTGAAGTTGGCAGGTTTGAAGGGTGTAGTCCAATCTGTTCAGACATCAAGTTAATGTCAGAACCACCATCCACAATAACTCCTTGAAACTCATGACCTTTGATAGAGACTGTTAACCGAAGGGGTTTTATAATTTGTGAGGGGTGCTTCCCCTACAATTTTATCTTTGTACATAACAACGGCCTTTGCCACTAAACTTGTTGTGGACACCTCATCAATTATCTGCAAGATTTTTTACCTAAATTTCCCATCCATCTTTATTAAATAAAAAATACTGACCTCCTTTTTCATGGACTTGAGTAGTCTGGAAGCTTTTGATTCCTTACGAGCATGGGCTCCAATTGACTTATCAAACTCCTCATGTGCCCTGTTGAATGTCTGTCCAATGGCATCACTGGTACCTATGAGATTTCCTTTTTGCCTTTTATCTGCACATGTGGTGGCTTTGTCTTCAGATGTCTCTTTGTCTTTATTCAATCCATTAATCCTTGATTCTTGACCCATTTCTACTTGAGCCTTCCCCTTGCTTCTTGTCTACACTGTAAAAGATTCAATTTCTTCTAACTGAACCACCCTGGTATATGGAGATGGCACATTGACTTGATCTATTATTTCTTCTTTACACACAGAAATAATTTGAATGTGGGGCCCAGATGAAGATGCTTGGTTCAACAATTAGTATAGTGGTCTCTAGCCTCTGGGCAGTTCCTGCAAGGAGGGGCATATTCTGGTAGAGTGCACCTACTTTGGTAGTGCCCACATTCTCCACATCTGAAACAAATAATTGGCCTCCTAGGCCCATTTCCAAATTTATTCCTCTGTCTAGGGTTGTAATTGTTACCTTGATTAGGTGCAACCACCATCACATTAGCTGGTGGTAGGGCTCCTCCTTGTGTCCAATATGTTGTTGCAAACATTCCTCTTGATTGACATTCCTGGGCCTCATGACCAGCTTTCTTGCATAATTGGCAAGTTACACTTAATAGAGGACATTCACTTACTACATGACCTCGCTTGTTGTGTATGGTATACCATAGCCCACTTTTGATGCTTCCCCCTTTGAGTTCCTGCAACTCCTATCGAAGCTAAGCCAGCTCTTCTGCTTGGGCTTCCTCTTCCTTTTGTAGCTTCAATGCCTCAATCTCCCTCCTCAACTGAGTAACAACATTATCCTCCTCTTTATGGGGCTTATTCCTTTTTAAGCCCTCCAGCTCATTCCTTAGCTGGATTATTGGATCCTCCATTTCTTTAGAATAGGGTTGTTGAGAAGAAATTGCTCCATATTGTTGCCTTATTTGCTCCAATCGTGTAGTTGTATTGATGAACTCCTCTATGGATGAAATCATGTGGAGGATCTAGCAACTTAGCCATTAGTGCCTTGGCCCTAGTTACAAACTTTGGAAAGTTTTCACCTGGACCCAGTCTCAAGTTTTCTAATTCCTCTATGATGATATCTGTAGTATTTCCATGTTGGAATTGAGTTTTGAATGCATCTTTCATTAAGTCCCAAGTGGTGAAATGGTTCTCAGCAAACTGGTTGAACCATTTATCTCCTAACCCTTTTATGTGGCAGGGAAGAGTATAAAAAATGCATCCTCTTTTCCCATCAAGCCTCTTGTTTTGCATAGTGCTAAAAACCTCCTAATATGTTCATCTGAATCTTCCTGAGCTAAGCCTTTGAAAGAAGGAAATTTTATATTTAATCTTGATAGTAGGGTTTCCAAATCTACCTGACCTTCCATGCTCTTTACTGATGAGGTTGACGACAGTGGACTGGAGGATCTTCTAACAACCTTCCTTCTTGTTTGCTTGCAGGTGACTGTCAATGTTTGGGACCGGGTTGCGGTCATGAGCTGTTCATAATTGTCTTAGTATGAGATAATTGATAAGAATATTTACCTCTTAGCCCAATGAAGTAGTATATTCGACACTTGAATAGTGCTTCTCCACACTGCAATATTTCTTCTCCTATGCTCAAATCTCCTTGGCCTCCCACCATGCGTGCCAAATGTTTTTGGGGGATTCTTGTATCCAAAAAGGGATTTGAGTGTTTGTAGGAGAAAAGGGAAAGGTAAGAAGAAAGATACACACTGGAAGCCTCTGTCGATTGATTATAAGAAGACAAATACAATGGTGATGCACAATACAATCCAGTGCTTCGGTGCAAAATCCCACAGAGTGCACAATCACAAAATACAAAATACCCAAGGGTCTTGTTGTTGTCGGCCTTCTCTGCACCAAACCTCCACATTCTCCAAGCCTGCACTTGTGCACACCTTGCACCAAGCTTCCAATAAGGGGAAGGGATGGACACCTTCTGTCGCCATGCGCACAACTTCAAAGGGACCTTGGAATCTTTGGTTGTACACTTAGCCCTTCTCTACACACTTCTTAGTCACTCTTCATGCACACCTTGCACTTCACTTCTCTGCGTCGCACACTGTGTGTCCCTTGCACTTCTCTCCCTTCCTAGCTTAGACTATGCTCACCTTAGGTCATGAGCTTGTACATATATGCCTATATATACAAGTATAAAGTCAGGGCAAGTATGAGAGAGCATGAGGTATGAAGAGTTAGAAGTTGTAAGAGTCATTAGAAACTTGAGAAGTGAAGAAGATCTCTCTCATCATTCAAATGTAAAATTTTCAGAGGAAGAAAAATTGCAGCCGATCTTTTGCTGAGTACTCCTTCTGTGTTTAATCTTTTGTGAAATGCTTTTGAAAAGTCTAAGTCTATAGTTGATTGACCTTTGTACAAATTTTTAGATCCTAATTTTGATCAGGCTAAGAGAATTGAGAGTAGGAATATTTACATGTGTAAATGTGAAGAAGTGAAATTACAATAGGTGCAAAATTTGATGCTAATGTTTTGGTCATGTCTCCTTCTATAGTGTAAAGTTTTGAGCAAGCAAGCACTCATTCTTTAATCTAGAAGGTAAGCTACGTATGGCTAAAATCATTTGAATAAACGGGTTGTAATTTGAGAGAACTATGCATTAAAAGTTACAGGTGTCAAAGTTGACTGTAGAGAAGTACAAGTTTAGGATTGTTTGAATAATTTCTCAAGATCTACTGAGTCTTTTGAGATGACTTGACTTGAACAAGGTGCGTGACCATTAGCCAACACTTCATACAAAGTTTTATTGAAAACTTTAGACATTTGGTCAGTCAATGAGTGAGTAATGTGGAACAAACCTTTTTGAGTAATGACTCTCTTCATAGCTAGTGCAAATTTTGATAGTTTGGAATTGGTCTTCCAAATTGGTAAAGGTTTTGAGTTATTCTTGATATAGAGGTTCTCTAACATCAAGGATAGCTTGTTCTTTTGGATATTAACACTCTCCACCATGTGTTACATTTACTCTTAGACAAAGGGAATCTTATAAAAAGGTGGATTTCTTAATTATGGATTGATTCTCATACTCTCCTATCTATAGAGATAAATATTGTAAGATTTCACCTCCATGTTCCAAATGATCAATCAATGATGTACTCTCATTCATTTGGTATTCAAAAGATTAAGTACATGAATTTCTCTCATCAAATGTTGGTTCTCTTTTCCTTTCTTCCATCTAGCCTCTTGTACTTCATTACATAGATATTTTGGTCATTCATCCACTTCAACAATTACAAAACTAATGTGTACATGATATTCTACTAATTCAATTATGTTTTGTCTTTTCTAGCTCTTATTTCCCTAGAGAATTGTGTACCACTTGTGTCTTGCCTTGCTCCTTGATTTGACACTCGTTTTCAACATTGTGGGAGTAATGGGATTTTGAGTTATTATTCTCTAGGATTTCTCTCTAAAAGGACTAGTATCTTCAAAGAATTTTTTGTGATACATCAATCAATTGTTTGCACATGCTCAATCTTTCGTTCTCTAGTTGAAAATCAAGATAACTAAGCTGATGAGCTTCAATAACTAGTCTGCTCTTTAGCATGCCTTGGTATGTTTTGAAAAGAATCTCAAAGTCTTATGCGAGGGGATCTATAAAATTGAACTTTCTATCTACTTTATGAATGCTAGACATAAGTCATACGTTATGGACTTCTCCTTGGAGGCTTTAGTTTGCACTTCCTCTAACTCATTTTCTATTATATGAATTTTCTTCCAATATTTTCAAGTCTTCTCATTTCTTTTTCTCAAAGTCCAAATTTTCTTTTTCTTTTTGTCACTTGATAGGTCGTGTTCTATGGACTAGGTGGATGGAATCTTCTTCATCTAAATTCTTAGTAGCCTCTAAGATTTTAATTCCTTATAGATGAAATTGCCTTTTAGATCACTACCACTTCCAATACTTTATACCATCTTGAATGGTGTATATGTGGAGTTTTGAGGGTTCTATAGGAAATCCTTGATGAGTTGTTCTTTTCTACACTCCTAACTATGGTAAAAAAATTACCAAGTGAAAATGTTAAACGAATAAGGATAGACTCTCGAGAAATGGTCATTGTCACCTTGGCAGCATGGAACTCTAGGAGCAACTACATTTTTCATGCACCGTCAATGGATCATGGCTTCTTTCTCAATGTAATATGCTCTTGTACTAGCTCTATTTTCTTATCCTTTGTTTTTGCTAACATTCATAGGGTAATATGGTTTATATTGCTACCATCTTCCTCCATTTTATCTATACTTGGGTAGCCTATTATATACTAATGGTGATGCTCCTAATAGCTCAAACTTGTTTCTACCATAGAATTTTTCATTAGCAATATGACTCTTGGGATTCTCTTCATCATTTTTTATTGGATTAGATTTTGTGGAGGTGTAGGTTATTGATATAGGACCATTCTTGAAGGACCATGAATTCCTTGATCATATCTAGGCCTTTTTTAATAGGCTTATCTATGTGAATCTCTTTATTGGCCCCTATACTTGTCTCTAGGTGGATAAATGGGTGTGGCTACCTATTTTAATAACATTGCTTTATGGAATGGTTTTTCATCTTTTTTTGTCAATCTCACAAAGTTGCTTTATGGAATGGTTTTTTTGGAATTGCTTTATGGAATGGGTTTGGCTACCTATTTTAATAACATTGCTTTATGGAATGGTTTTTCATCTCTTTTTGTCAATCTCACAAAGTTGCATAGTTCTCCTTTCCATTGGTGATGTTTAGGCACGCTATTGCACATGCATGTTGGATTATTATTGTTAAAATCCTAACATCTCCTAAGTGGTTGGGTTCTTTAAGTATATGAAAATGATACAAAAGAGGATATGAGAATGATACAAAACATACAATAGGAATTTGTGAGCTTAAAGACAACACAATCACTACTCATGCATGACATCAAGTTGTTATGACAAGCCAACAATGAGAAAATAATAGATTTCAACCTAATAAGGCAGGAGCTATAGAAACAAGTCACAACAAGCAACATATGAGCAAAGAATGGGGCCATTGAAAAATACATTACATATCCTTATGGAAGACAACAACAAAGGGAGAACCGACAAAATAAACGTCTAATTCGTTTAACCATAGATGCACCAATTCCATTAGAGCTTGAGTCAGGGGGCTACCAAGTAAAAATAACTAACATCAACCAAGGACTCAAAAAAATTATGCCATGAAGTAGCAAAAAATTCTACAATCACAACATTACCAAGAACCACAAGAAAGAGCATCAACTAGTGCAAAACTTGACCCAATGTTGTAAGATGGAATACTAGAAATAGTTCCATATTCAGCACTGCTTGAACTAAAGCATGAGCTAGAGCTTGTAGAAAGAATACTAGCCATTGCATGGTCTTCTGAAGGATAACATTTCATCAATGAACATGAAATTTCGGAAATGGGTCAAGAAATAAGGTATTAGCTCATACAAAATCTATGCATAGAGTTTGATAAAAAAATTAATTTATTGTTACCTCTTAAAGGAAAGGCTCAAGGTTCATAAGAATTTACTTACCATATCTGCTTCCATGGGTAGCAACAAAGAGCGCCATTTGAAATAATTTGAGTCATTACTACTACATGAGCTCACACTTTAGTTAGACCCAGAATACATACAATCATTTTGACCATATCAAGATTCAATGCATCCTCAATGGTGAAGAGAGTTCCTATAAGAAAATCCTCAACATCACAAAGTATTCAACAAAGCCCCACATCAGTGCAATCCAATATATTGTCCATTTTCCAAAAGAATTATAGATGCTAAGTACCACTTCATGCAGGTCAATTGCAAGAAAAAAGATTAGTGGTTGAAGTAACCTTACATTTCAAGCCCACAAAAAGGTCTAGCATCTAATTAACAATACATGTTAATTACCTTTGACCATGGATTTACAAGACATGCAATGTTTTGCATCCCATATGCATAATGCTCATGAGGGTTTTTATTATGATGCAAACATGCTTCATAGTATTCAAGGGAACATTGCCATACTTGAATAGGTAGGGATTTAGGCATAAAAACTGCCCAATGGTGTGTGATACAAGAGAAACTCCTAACCTTTGAACTACCATAGCATTTTATGACAAATTAAAGAAGCTACCTAATGACTTCATGCAAACCTTCAAGGAATCCTTCCAAGCATTATTCTGAAATATTTTGAAAGATTGATTCTAAATTTGCAATAAGATTATTAGCATCAGAAGCAATTCAAATGAAATCCTCTCGACTAAGAGATTGTGAAATACCACCTCAAGTTGGATGGAACATATCACTTTCTAGGCTTGCTGCAAAATAAGGACAAAAAAACATAAAAGATATCCTAAGCTCATTGAAGAATACAACTTGCAAAACTTCCAGATGCATTGCCATGGATGACAACATCAAGGAATGTGGGAATGTTATGAATGGAAGAATTAATAAGAAACCAAGAAGCAATTAAAGGGACACAACAAGGCAAGGACAAGAAAAAGGAGTCAGAGTGCAACCTTTACATTTTTCAAAACCAACAACATCTTTTGTACATTACTTCATTAAGATAGACCTCTATTTTATAGATGTAATCAATTTTGTAATTTGCAAGAGCATGGGAAAACTATGATGTGTATACACATCATTTAGCATAGTCTAGATAGGTCAATAACATAGTTAGAATACTTTTACAACTAGTGTATGACTAGTTTCAACTAGGCCATCCATTTTCGTATGAACACAACTCTCATTTTTGTATAAAATCAACATTTTTCCATTTGTAAGATCAAATCTCTTGAAAACATAGTAACTCTCTCTAAAGCTCCATTTTTCTTGTTTGTTCTTGCTAGTTTGGGGTGGATATGGGGAGAAAAGAGTATCCCAGGGGGTAGACAGGTGTTCCAAGTCTCTTTTTCATGGTTTGATTGCTCCATGCACATGTATGGAGCTCTAGAACGAGGTAAGAAAAGCCCCATCAATTCTTCGAAGCCTATTTTCCCTCTGCAAGTTTGAATTTTTAGAGGCCTGAATATATTGACATGTAGAATGTTCAATTCCACATGTTTTAACTTATCACAAAAACTCCTAACCTTCAAACTACCATAGAATTTCATGAAAAATTAAAGGAGCTACTTGATCACTTCATGCAAACCTTCGAGGAATCCTTCCAAACAAGTTTCTTTGACAGAAATTTTTATATATTTTGCAAGATCAATTCTAAATTTGCAATGAGATTCTTAACATCACAAGCAATTCAAATGAAATCCTCCCAATTAAGAGATCCTGAAATACCAACTCAATTTGGACGAAACATGTCACTTTCAAGGCTTGCTGCAAAATTAGGACAACAAACCACAAAAGATATCTTAAGCTCATTGAAGAATACAAGTTGAAAAACTTCTAGATGAGTTTTCATGGATGTCAACATCAATGAATCTCGGAGTTTTATGCATGGCAGAATAAGTAAAATACCAAGAGGTGACTAAAGGGACACAACAAGGCAAGGACAAGAAAAAGAAGTCATAGTGCATGCTTTAAATTTTCAAAACCAGCATCATCTTTTGTCAATTACGTCATTAAGATAGACTCCTATTTTTATAGATGTAATCAATTTTCTAATTCGCAATAGCATGGGAAGACCATGATGTGTATGCACCTCATTTGACAAAGTCTAGATAGGTCAATAAATAGTTAGAATATCTCCACAACTAGTGTATGCCTATTTTTAACTAGGCATCCATTTTGGTATGAACACAAATCCCATTTTTGTATAAATTCAACATTGTGCCATTTGTAAGAAGAAACCTCTTGAAAATGTAAGAACTCTCTTTTAGGCTCCATTTTTCTTGCTTGTTCTTGCTAATTTAGAGTGGTTATGGGGAGAAAAGATTATCCCAGGGGATAGAGAGGTGTTGAAGCGTCTTCTCCATGGTTTGATTGCTATGCACATGTAAGAAGCTCTAGAACGAGGTAAGAAAAGTCCCACCAATTCTTCAAAGCCTATTTTCCGTCTACAAGTTTGAATTTCTAGAGGTCTGGATATATGGACATGTAGAATGTTCATGTCCACATGTTTTGACTTATGACAAGGGGAGGTAAGTCTAATGCACATGGATATATCTCTACCAGAAAACTTGTAGTTTGTGAGCTCCCATAATCACATTTTCTCTCTCCCATGTCTCTCCAAACGTAGGATTCTTCTCTTTGTTTACATGCCTCCCATTGGTTAGATGCTTGATTGACAATTTGTTGTCACCAACGACCCACCTCATGCTGATAGGTGAGTCCTTTGAGCCCTAGAGGTCTATGAAAAACAATCAAGATGTTCAACCATCATGGATTCATTAATTGAGATGTCCAGATTTGGTAGTATTTGCATCCATCTATGTGGCTCAAATTCTTGATCAACAAATTTTTTAGGCATATATATTTGATCTTGAATGGATCTATTCAGCGTCATGAGATTGGTAAGTTCTCATGACTTCCTTCTTTGGTATTTTTTCTCATTTCCCTACAAAACAAAAAATTTACATCGTCATTACAAGATCAAGTCCAAGAACTGCAAGAAAGAGCATCAACTAGTGCATAGCTTGACCCAATGTTGCAAGACCGAATACTAGACATACTTCCATATTCAACATTGCCTAAACTAAAGCATGAGCTAGAGCCTCTAGAAAGACATGCATAGACTGTTGATATATTTCAGTAGTGATGTGTGTGAACACACTTAGGACTATCGGGTCATTTTTTTTCCCTCTTTAGGAGATTATTTTCCCTTGGCTTTTATATATGCCTTTAACCCTAATAGGTAACTCATTATTTTACATTCACTTGGTAATTCAATTGGTGTTGTGTTGCGCTTCAAGCTTCTTCTTCCTTGTGTTGTTCATGTGCTTTCATACACCTCAAACTCTAATAATTGGTATCAGAGAAGGTCACTACTTCATCTAGGGCATCATTGCCACCCTCCTTTCATAGTCTCAAAATCATAAAAAAGTTGGTGAGCATATTGAGGGCAATTAGAATTTCAAAACAACTCCCCTATGTGGCATTACAATTTTGACCTTGAGGTCCTTTTTTGACCTTTGAATGCACTATCACAATGCATATGTAGGCAATGTCATCCTTTTGTGCCAAACATATATACAAGTTTCGGTTCTCCAAGACAAGTACCTCAAAGTTTGCTATAGGTTTAGTAGTTCTATTCAAAATTTTGAGATACAACCTTTTCTTTTGCATCAGGGCATTTACTTAGTGGCCATGGTTGAAAGCAATGATGTATTCCATATGTTGGATGTTGAGGATAAGTTGGATGGTACTAATTACATGTTATGGGAATATATGATGTGTCATGTATTGGTAACAAAGGGGTTGTGGAATATTTTGTATGGTATTGAAAAATGCCCTACTACACCTACAAATACAATTATTTAGGGAAATGCAGATGGCATTGAATATGATGATCTTTAGATTCTTGTTCATGTTGCGGTTCGTGATGCAGCTACTCCATACTAGCTTTGTTGGGATGGCAGAGATGCTCATGCACATGCATTGATAGCTTTGTCTGTCAAACGTGTCATTATCCCTCACATTTGCTCTTGCAAGACACAAAGGATGCTTGGGATACACTTACAACCTTAATACCAAGCAAGAAAGCACCAAAAATAGTTGGAGAGTAAGCTCATGTTGCTTACCACCAAAAATAGTTGGAGAGTAAGCACATGAATGAAGAAGATTCCATGGATAGTTTTTTTACAAAGATCAAAGATTTGAAGGAGCAGTTGATTTCTGTTGATGAGGTTTTGTGAGATAGTTCACTGTGAAGATTGTTCTTAATGGTCTTCCATATTCATATCAGAGTTTTGCTTCTATAATTGGATTGATGATGAAAGGCAATCAAATTGCCTTAACATTTGAGGATTTATTCTCTATTTTGTTGCAAGAAGATTAGCCTAGACAAAACATGTCTATTATGCATGTTGTAAATCAAGATCTCTTACCTAGTCCAAAGGGCAAGGCAAATGGAGCTCATCTACTAGTAAGCAGAGATCTACTAATGCTGCATAGGTGAAGAAACAATACAAAGATAAGAGGAAAATAGAAAAGAAAAAAGAATTTTGCAAATACTGTAAGGGAAATTATCATGTCATAAAGAGTTGTCCAAAATTGGCTGCAAAAGAGGCAAAGAAGAATTTAGAGGTTGGAATACTTGTTGCAAAGGCCACTACACCTAAAACAAAGTCTGCTAATCTGGTTCAATATGAAGAATGGGCATTTAATAATGTATGCAGCTATGACCCATCTTCTCAGGAGTAGTGTATGTTTGTAGTGGACTTAGATGTTTGGTACTTTGATAGTAGGGCAACCAAACATATCACCTTGCAGCATAGTTTCTTTAGTTCACTTGAGCCTGCCTCTACAAGGAATACTATCACATGTGTTAACAACTCCTCTTATCCTATGATGGGAGTTGGTAAGATCATTCTGACTATTGCTGGTGGTAATTCTTTCACATTGTCAGATGCTTTGTTTGTGCCAAGGATCAAGAAAAATTTGTTGGCAGTTTCAACATTAGCAAGCTCGGCTTAGTTGTAAATTTGTTGATGGCAGATGTACAATTCATTATTTGTCAAATGGTGTTTTTATTATTGCTTCTAGAATTGTATATCATGGGCTATATAAGTTCATAGGCTATTCCAAATCTTTGAATGGTTCAGCATGTGTAGTACAAGATTCTCAGACTATCTCAGATGCAAAGCTTTGGCATTCACATGTTGGACATTTGAATTATGCTAGTTTTATATGCTTGCAAAAATTTGAAATGGTGTCCTTTCTACCCAAAATCAAGGCACCTTGTAAACATGTCTATGAAGGCTCTATTTTGGGAAAAATGTAGTGTTCTTCCTTTCTTAAAGATGGTTCAATTTGAGCTAGTCATAAATTGCAGCTTGTTCATAGTGATGTATGTGGTCCTATGCTGACAGCTTCTTTTGGGAAATACCTTTAGTTTATGACTTTTATTGATGATTATTCCATGCATGCATGGGTGTTTCCATTGAAAGAAAAGTCTAAAGTTTTTATGTGCTTCAAACAATTTCTTGTTATGGTTGAAAATATATCAGCATGTAAATTGGGCACCTCCACTTTGATCGAGGGGGGATACATGTATTCTTATTTTAATGCATTTCTAGATGAACATGGGATAAAACATTGGTATATAGTGTCGTATACACCTCAATAGAATGGAACTGTTGAAAGAAAGAACATGTCTCTCATGAAGATGGCGAGGTTTATGGTCAAAAGTCAAGCTTTTCCACATAGCTTCTGACTTGAGGCTTAATGTGTGTAGCATATGTACTTAACATGTGTTGCACCAAATTTGTGCAATATATCACTCCATATGAGGCTTGACATGGTTGAAAGGCATTTTTTGATCATATGGGTGTCTTTGGTTGTCTAGCATATGCATTAGTGCCTGAACAACAATGCAAGAAATTGGATGATAAATAGTGAAATGCATTTTTGTTGGGTACAGTTCTAAAAGCAAAGGCTATCCTCTATATCATCCATAGAATAAACACATTTTTGTTAGCCTTAATGTTGCTTTTATGGAAGATGCAATTCTGCCACTACTTTCACGTACTAAAGAGACATTAGTTAGCTCAAAAGATGTGTTGACACTTTGTTGCCTCTTTTTGTAGGTGCTCAAGTGCTAGTCCAAACGAGGTAATTTCTTGGCCTTCATAGGCTCCACATGATGATGCAGATCATTCCATTTCTGATGTACATTTGCATGATGCACTTGTTGATGAGAGCGCTCACATAGAAGAGGCTAAAACTATGCCTACATCGATGGTGTGGACTTTTGAGAGATAACAAATCAGATGCACATTTGTCATATCATACACAATTAGGCTCTCATATTTCTTCTTTTGCATCAGATTGCTATGTAACATATGGCTCTAGTCTTTGTGATGAGAATGAGCCTATTTTTTTTATGAAGCAAAAAATTCAACAAATTGCATGGTTGATATGAAATCAGAATATGATGCTATTGTGAACAATGGTACCTGGTCTTTATGTGATTTTCCTCCAAACAAAAAGGTCATTGGCACTAAATGGGTATACAAGGTGAAACATAAACCTGATGGAACAGTTGACATGTATAAGGCTAGGCTTGTTGCAAAAGGTTGTGCTCAAGAGAGAGGCATTGATTTTGATGAGAAATATGCACCCTCTTGTCAAATGACCACCGTTTGTAGCATTTGTGCACTTGTAGCTCATTGTGGTTGGAATCTATATCATTTGGACATTAAAACTATATTTCTAAATGGTGATTTACATGAAGAAGTGTATGCATTTCAACCCCATGGTTTTTTGTAGAAAGGACATGAAAACAAAGTGTGCAGGTTGAAAAAGGCATTATATGGTTTGAAGCAAGAACCACATGCTTGGTATGAAAAGTTACATGCCTACTTAATTGCACATGGTTTTGAGAACAATCCAACTAAAAGCACCTTATATCTTAAGTGTGCAGACAAAGTACTTTTGATCATTGTTGTGTATGTTGATGACATGTTTCCATTGGTCCTAATGATAAGAATATTGCTCAATTAAAGAAAAATTTTTACGCCTCTTTTGAGGTGTCAGATTTGGGGCATTTGCATCATTATTAGGGCATTCGGTTTATGCAAGTTGATGGAGGAATAGCTTTGTAATGGTCAGTTTTGTGCATTGATGAGGTGTCAGTTAAGCGCATTTGCTATTTCAGTGGTATCGGACTACTTGGATTGTTTTATCCCAAGGGGGGGTTGTTACTCCTAGATTTACATGCTTTTTCTAACTCTGATTGGGCTGGTTGTTATGACACTCGTGTGTCCACCAATGGTTTTTCCTTCATGTTTGGTAGCTCATGAATATTTTGGTTGTGCAAGAAGCAGCCTACTCTGGCCACTTCTAGTTGTGAGGATGAGTATAGGGTAGCTTTCATAGCAGTTGTTGAGTGTGTGTGGATTAGATGCATTTTGGATGATTTGGGTGTTGGTCAATCTTTTGCCACCACCATCTTCACTAATACTCAAAGTGCATCACCAGTTGAGAGGAACCCTATGTTCCATGCTCACAAAAAACACATTGAGCCACACTATCATTATATCAAGGAGACGTTCTATGCTGGAGAGATTAGTTTGGCATATGTGCCACACAAGATAACATTGCATATCTTTACACAAACGCTCTACCAAGGGAGAATATTTAAGCTTTCTACAAAGCTTTCGCCTTGCTTCCTTTTGTGGATTGATCTCTTTCCACACACCTTGACACTTCCTTATACATGAGTGCCAACCCCTTGTTCACTACATCACTCCCAAGGGGAATTTTTTTGATATATTTGGCTTGTGATGTGTGTGAACACACTTAGGACCATCAGGGCACTTTTTTTCCCTCCTGAGAAGGTTTTTTCCCCCAACTTGTATATATGCCTATAACCCTAAGGGTTACTCATTCTCATACATTCACTTGGTAATTATTTCAATGTTATGTTGTGCTCCAAGCTTCTTCTTCTTCCTTGTGTTGTTCTTCCAGAGTCCTCAAACTCCAACATAGACACTGGCTAGATGAAATTCATGTCATCTAATGGATGATTCCTCAAGGATATTTGATGTTACTATGGATCAATAGATTTATATGACATGCAATTGACCTTGGACAATGAGATGTGAATCAATAGGAAATATCTAATTGTAAACAAAGAAGGATGGATACAAGATCCTAAGCACCCAATTTGAAGGCTGCCAACCTCATAAACACAAATTTCTTCAATGGAGGGGAGAAATTTGTCCTTAGCTCACCTTCATAACAAATCAAACCTTTAGATTTCTTTGTACCAACACACATAATGGACATTGCGCACTCATAAAAGATTCCTCCACACATTTGATTATGGTGTCCTTTGACTTGTCTCTTTATCAAAATATGTCATGTGATGCTCATGTGAGTACCTCAATAGGAAAGATGTACACTGTGCATAAGATGATGGAAACCAAGTATGATAATGATGACAATTGATGAGGTTTCGTCACCAATAACTCATGCACTCAAGGTGAAGATTGCATGCAATCAATCATTGAAATAGATTTGGACATTAAGAATGCATAACAGGAGATTAGAATCATGGAAAAGCTTGCAAATGCATGTATGTAATAGCAGTGAAGTGATGTTATATAGGCTCACAAGAGGATCTCATAAAGGACTATAAGGATGCTCATCATTGACACATGGGTGAAGAGGATCACAACTAACTATAGTGCACTATCATTGGGCATAATTATGAACTGACATATCATGTGTAGACTAAGATTTATAGGCTCAAATGTATATAGAAACATATGACTATAATTCATATGGGTGTGATCACATTCAGGCATGGAAAAGTGATTATGGATTATCAAAGCTTCTCTATCTAATTTGTGCAAAAAGAGCAAGTACATGGATGAGAGGGTATACATATGTTCTATAACAATGATGTCTATCTGGATGATCAAGCTTGCTATCATAATAGTTGATGCAACAGGTTTGTGTTTTTTTGGTAATCATCTACATGACCATGGAATCAGCAATATTGTAATGTTCTTGCATGGTAATGTTGGGAAATATGAGCTTACAACCATGAACATTATAATAGTTATTTCTCTAGAAGCACAGTACCCATATATTATTTGTATTCATCTTGTAAAAGCAGTCATGCGGTGGTGATCAATTATAGTAGTGTCTAATAATTCTTGATGTTATATGTGGATCGATTTTTTTTAACTTAATAGTTGTCCAACGAGAAGAAGAAGAAGAAGGAGGAGGAGGAGGAGAAGAGGAAGAAGAAGAAGAAGAAGAAGAAGAAGAAGAAGAATGATAATAATAATAATAATAATAATAATAATAATAATAATAATATGCTTATCATTAGGAACAATAAGAAAAATATCATCATTTTTTGTATGTCACAAGAATGGATTAGATACACAAGCACATTAACTTCTTGGAAGGTGTATGTGAACAATGCCATTGTTGTTAGTATCAGATGCTCTGCCAAAAAATTGCATGTCTTTCCTCTAGGTCCACCATTCCATTACTATCAGTACCTTATTTTCCTTTACATAAAACTTTGTACAACATACATTCTTTGATAAAACTCGTTATGGTTGTGACCTAACACATTCATATTAAGAATAGATTATTTAATGGATCATGATACAATTTTGTGTCCATATCCAATAGGTTATCAAATCTTCTTTTAAGGACATGTCTTGCTTCCAAATCTTCTCAGCAATAGGTTATACATATCCAATATGTTATCCAATAGGTTATCAAATTATCTTCTTTTAAGGACATGTCTTGCTTCCAAATCTTCTCAGTATCTATAACATAAAAATTCCCTATGATATTTCCCTTGTTATTGTTCCATACATTCAAAAGATTTGTAATGCCATTCAAGCATGGTGAAAGATTTCCACTTTTCTCCTTCTAAACCTGCATAGCATGAATTTCCTTAAGTTGAGGGAAAAATGAAGAAGAATGGGTTGTGATACCTAACTGAGGATAATTTCTACCCACTTGCTAGTGTCCTTGGATGATTACCATGTTGAAGTACAAAAGACAAATCCACCACCTCATTAAGTGTAGTATAGTTCTCCTTTCACTTGAGAGTGTAAATTACCCCTCTATCCCCATACAAATATTTGCACCTCTTGGAACTCTAGAATAGTATTTGGTACTTTCAAAAGGACTCTATGATACCTATTCATATGTTCGTGTACTATGAGGTTTCTCTGCAACAAAAATAATGAGGTGTCCAAAGTGCATATTTGTTGATCAAGTGGTTTGAAATTATTATAATATAGCACCTTAAGTCTATCCCTTGTTCTAGAATATCTCTTTTCATACTTTGTTTTGCAACAACATTATTGTGAAACATCCATGAAATTTCATATTCCATGATTTAATTTCTCCTTTTCATCAATAATATTGCATAAGTGAAAGCATTCATCCCATTTATTAATTCATTTTCAACACATCAATAATGTTCCATGTTATTTAAGTAGTTGCAAGTCTTTGACGTATCATCCCATTTCCTTGCTAGAAAGTTAAATCAGCTCCAAGAAGGATTGATGAATTGAGAATGTATAAGATTTAGGGTTAACTATTGGATCAATTGTAATCAATTGAGGAACACTAGGTTTTTTAATGTATTGATTCCATATCGATGACCTTTGAATCAAGAGAACTACTTTGTTCCATGTAAGATCTAGTTTTTCCTCAATTGGAATTGGATCAAAATCATGCTTAGCCATGGTAAAGAAACAAAGCTAAAGAAAAAATCAAGTGAATGATCTCATGCGTATCAAAGTGCCTTTGTGGTTGACTATGATGAAGACTACTCATTTTTTAATGCAATGTTCCTACAAGAGCTTCCCTTCATGAGGATGATGATGACTTCTCCTTCTTCTTGGATACGAATCTCTCCTCATTGATGCATGTACCCTTCCTTGTTCAAGAGAAGTGTATCTTTGATACAAAGGGGGATGAAAAAATTTTGGTTGGTGCCTATTGCTCAAGGAAGTCCTTCGGTGGGTTGAGGAAGAGGAGCAAGGAGGAGATGAAGGGAGAGAGAGGAGAGGAAAGATGCACACACATGCATGGGAACCTCAACCCATGTAATGATCTTCTTGAGGCAATGCTCTATAAAAGGTACATGCATATGAACATAGGGGGTAAGGTTAGATGACCCTTACATCCCCAGTAATCTCCCACTTAAGGTTCAATGCGACCATAAGTGGCAACGCATACAAATAGTGATGTAAGAATATACATTAATATATAGGAAGAGTTGTAATGTCAACCCATACCAATCGACCTACACCAATTGCCTCAAACAAGGTGTATCCATGCACCTCAAAGTGCTCTAGACTCATATCAACAAGAGTGAATCTTACATCTAACTCAGGCAAGAATTAGTGAAGTTCCTCCAAAGCTCCCACTTACTACATGTGTGAATAATCGAACTACTGAAAACTCCAAGTGCAAATGCTATAATAGCAACTGCAATGTCTCATCTCAAGCGTAATACATGAGACTCTTGAATGATGATGAAACATGTGCTATTCTAGCTAATCTAAACATGTTAGCCATGCCTACATCCAAAGCATCCAAAGCACTATCATCAAGACCAGCATGTCTCAATGTATCCATGCCAACATCTATCATGAGAAAATACAAGAATGATTGCATTATTGTTGACTCCTTGTATAGTCTTTTTTTGCATGTTCTTGTATGTCACAAGAATGGAGTGGATAGACAAACAAGCACATTAACTTCTTGGATAGGTGTATGCAAACAATTTCATTGTTGCTAGTACCAGATGTTTTGCCAAAATTATACATTTCTTTCCTATGGGTCCACCATAGTATCAATACCATTTTTTTCTTTTACATAAAACTTCGTACAAAATATATTCTTTGATAAAATTGGTTATGATAGTGGCCTAACACATTGATATCAAGAATAGATTATTTATAAGTGGATCACGATACATCTTTGTGTCCATATCCAATAGATTATCAATGTATGGAGAAGTTTTTGGTGATTGATGAGGCTCAACCATCATAATTGATGAGGATTTTGTCTTTAAGGACATTCCTTTGCTTGCAAGTCTTCTTATCATCTAGATTTTCTTAACTTGAGAGGCAAATGAAGCCGATGATAGTTTCTACCCATGCTAGTATCCTTGGATGATGAACATCTTCACGTAAAAAAGAAAAATTCACCACCTCATTAAGTGTAGTATAGTGTTCCTTTCACATGAACTTGTAAATTATCCCTCAATCCAATTACAATTTTTTGCACCTATTGTAACGCTAGAATATTATTTGGTACTTTCAAAAGGAATCTAAATACATGTTTGTATATTCTTATACTATAAGGTTACAAAATTATTGTATGAAATTATTGTAATATAGGACCTTAAGTTCTTCACTACTTTATTTTGCAACACTAGTGGTGTGCAACATCCATTAAACTATAGATTCCATGATGTAATTTCTCCTTTTTCGTCAATAATATTGCATAATTGAAATCACTCACCCCACTTATTGATTCATTTTCACCACATTATCATCCCATCTCCTTGCTAGAAAGGTGCATTGACCTGAGAATGGATACAATTTAGGGTTAGTAGTTGGATCCATTGTAATCAATTGAGGAATAGTAGGTTTTTATATGTATTCAAGTCCATATCAATGACCTTTGGATCAAGAGAACTACTTTGTCCTGTGTAAGATCTAGTTTGTCCTCATTATAAGAGCTTTTAGTTTTATTCACACGTGCATAATTCACATGAAGACTTTGCACATGTGAAAAAATGAGGTATTTTCATTCCATTATGATCACCTGGGAAAGTGTTCCCACCTGAACTTTCATTTTCATTCCATTATAGTAGTGTTCCCCTTGAATCCCCCATAACAACAAGCTTTCCTAACACTAATCCATAGTTGCTTGGTGATTGTAGGAGTGAAGATATTCATACTTAAAATTATTTTCGAGTCTTTAAAGTTTCTTCTTGGGCTCTTTGCATCGATTTTCTGAGATTTTATTTAGCTACAAAATCGAGGAAAATTAGAACTTGATTTTGTAGTTTTGGGAGATTTTTGACTACATCTATGGAAAGATTAGACAAATATCAAACTTAGAGGTAGAGGAACTTGCGATTGTGTCTCCTTGGTGATATAAATTCAGCTTTAACACGAAATCTTTAGCTTTTCAATCTTGTTATAGGTTCTTGGAAGGCTTTTAGTTGTGGTGGGAAAAATCAGCACAAATTTATGTAGTTTTTTTGGGTCCAAAGTATGGAGTTGACAGGCACTTGCAAGTGTTATTGGCTAGTGGTTGGGATGTAATTTTAGTTTTTTCAGTGACATTCTCTTGCATATATTGAGCAGATAGGCACTATGTATGCTTCTGTGGAGACCACATATGTATTCCCATGTGGTCATTGATATATTGGTTTTGTCTTTGCATAAATCCTTTCATGTTGATAAAGAGGGTTGTGGTGAGGTTTTCTTAACTAGGAGACACCCAGATGTTGGGGTCTCTGCGATGATGCACGTGGAAGATTTACCCAGACTCGCCATATGAGATGTATGCTAGTTGTTCATAGGTGCTTGATAAGCCTATTTGGCTTCTTTTAATTAAGTGGTTATATGCAATGGAGTCAGTGATTCACTATACAGGTTTACATGTCAGTACTCATAGTTTCAAGAATTTTCTACATGGTTCATATGCTCATTTTGTAGAGGAGAATCTAGAAAAGAAAATTTAGATCTTAGATTTTCAACTATATATAGTGGTTGAATTTACTTCTTGATGAAACTTATTGGTGTAAGCACATACATTCTCACATAGTACCTTTGGTATGCCATTGTTTTTCATTGATCCATTTTTCTATGGAGACTTTGCCAAATTTTTTTCCCAAAATTTGACATTTGGTCACTTTTTTGGAGCCTTAGTGGTTTTGGACTAATCTTGCATTATCATTCTAGTTAGTTCTCTATCATCATGGCATCAAAGATCTCAAGTACATCTGGTGGATCACAATCTAGTGCTTGTGTTCCCATGAGTAGCTATAAGTTGTAGGGCAAAGATCATTTTGAGATTCAAAAGTTTGATGGTGCAAAATTTTCTCTATCGAATAATCAAATTAAAGATGTGTTCACTTAGAGGAAGCAATGGAAGCCAGTAAATGGAATCTTAAAGAAGCCTGCTGACATGGATGATGATGATTGGGATAAGTTGGATGAAATGTCTAGGTCTACTTACAATATTAGACTATGAAAGTGTAGAGGATCTTTGAAAGAAGTTATGTAATACATATGAAAAAGAAATGGCATAAGATAAAGTGTATCTATGAAAACGTTAAATGAACTTCCCATGAACGACACACTTAGTGCTTTTGCTCATCTAAATGAGTTTGATGCTATATTCTCTCAGTTATAGGCTCAAAAAATGGAAATGGATAATAAAATGAAAGCCGTCTTATTGCTATGCACCTTTCCATCATCATGGGATATGCTTTGCACATCTATTAGCAATAGTGTACATGGTAGTAAGTTGGTCGACAATGACATATATAGAGCACTCTTGATGAAGAGATCCATAGAAATTCTATGCTTGGCACTCATAGTGGAGATGCATATAATCTTTGTGATTCTTACCAGGGAAAGAATCAACAATAGAACAAGAGCAAGTACAAGGAAAATAATGGTCAATGGAATAAGAGTAGAAGTAAATCAAGGAAGAGGGACATCAAGTGCCATTATTTTTATAAGAAAGGGCATATGAACAAAGATTTTCTTTCTAAAGGTAAAGGGTACAATGTTGATGGGCATGTTAAACAGTTACCTACACCATCTACTTTGATTGTGAAGATAGAAGAAATTAATGCTATATCTAATGATGTTGATGTGTTGACACTTGATGGTACTATGCCCACATGATGCTGCTAGATTCTCATGCCTCTTTCCATGTGATACCAAATAGAGAATGGTTCTCTACTTATGCAGCAAAGTCTCTTGGTACTGTGAGACTTGGTGACTCTTACTAGTGTGGCATTGTTGGGATTGGAGATATGGTTGTGCACTTCATTGATGGTTCAAAATTCACTATGCATAATGTATTCCATGTACCTTATTTATCATGTAGTTTGATGTCAGTTGGTTAACTTGATGAACTTCCTTACAAAGTGTTTTTCTATGGTTAGTCTTTTGCATATCAAAGTGCAATATGGTTATTGAAAAAGAAGGAAAATTTCACTCACTTTGTCCTTTGTTTGTATCACAAAAAGAACACTTGTCAGCTATAATTTAAAAGCCTATGGCTTGTATTTGGCATGGCCATTTGGGACACATATCTTGTAGTGGAATGGAAAATTTTTCTCAATCTAGCTACTTACTTTTGTTATCTTTATCTGATTTTTCATTTTATGAGCATTTTCAATATGGAAAGAAAACTAGGAATGTTAAGATGCACATTGACTTTTCAATTCAACCTTTGGATTTCATTCATACAGATGTGCGCCATCCTATGCCCAAAATGTCATCAGGTGTTTCTCTTTACTTTTTCACTTTCATAGATGATGTTACTAGAAAAGTCTAGGTATATCATATTATATGGAAGGATGAGATATTCCCTACTTCTAAAAAACATCTTGTTTCAATTGAGATTGAAAAAGGAATTAAGCTCAAGGTTTTAGGTTCAGATAATGGAGCTGCGTATACCTCACATGATTCAACCTTTTCTATCATTCTAGAGGAATTTGTAGAGAGTTTATAGATCCTTATAACACAATATAGAATGGTGTTGCATAGATGATGAATAGAACTATTCAGGATAGATTTTTTCCTATGTTGCATCATGCAAACCTTTCACAAGGCTTTTGGGCAGAAGCAGTGTTGACTACAGTTCATGTGATTGCAATTTCACCAATTGCTACTAAAGGTCTGAAAGTGGCACAAGAGTTATGGATAGGGAAGCCAACATATTGAAATCATCTTTAGAGTTTTTTTTTTGTGAAACTTATGTTCATATACCCAAGAATCCTAGACAAAATCTAGACTATAAGTCAAAGAAATGCATTTTTCTTGAATACAGACGAGAGGATCAATTTGGATATGGTTTATGTAATCTTGAAACATGGTAAATAATCAAAAGTAGTGATGTCATTTTCAATCATTTTGAGATGCATAAACAACCCATTAAGGAAGCTGAAGTGAGAAGAGTGGTTTTTGAGGATACTAGTCCTCTACTTAGCATGCATAAGAATGCTACACATAGGCATGTTCAAGAGAATTTCCAATGAGATTAGTCTACAAATGTTCCTGTTCAGTGGACACTGAGATGTTCTGCATGTGTGTTGCATCCACCTAATAGATATGTTGTAGGTTTGGATTTTGTTATGCTGATAGATCCTAGAGAGCCTTCTTAAAGTTATGCAAATGAAGGATCATGTCAATTGAGAGTGTGTCGTGAAGAGTGAATTGGATTGTTTGTAAATAGTACTTGGGATTTGGTACCTTCGCCAAAGTGCAATAAAGCTTTACCATGTAAATGAGTATACAAGTTGAAGTTTACATCAGATATTTCTTCTCCAAAGTATAATTTAGGACTGGTTGCAAAGGGTTTTAAGCAACAACATGGTGTTGAATTTTAGGAAATCTTCTCTCCAATAGTCAAGATGATTACACTGTGCATGTTGCTGGATTCTCTGCAATGGAGAACTTAGAGCTAGTGCAAATGGATGTGAAAATAGTTTTTTTTGGCGTGGTGATCTTATAGATAAGATCTATATAGAACAACCAAAAGGTTATATAGTTCTTGGAAAAGAGAGTTTATTTTGTAAGTTGAAGAACATCTTATATGGACTTAAACATTCCCCTAAACAATGGTACCAAAAGTTTGATTCTTTTATGAAGTCTCAATTCTCAAGGCAATGAGGATCATTGTTCTACATGAAGAGATGCCCAAATGGCAGCTTTAGATGCTTGATAATTTATGTCAAGGATATGTTGATTATTGGGAAGTCCTCTAATGACTTGTCAATGCTCAAAAATAAGTTGAGTGAGAATGAATCAAGCAACCAAGCCATATGTGTGTTATCCAATGAACAAAAGAAATCCTAAGATGAACCATAGGACAAAACAAAATCACCATCACTCACATAATCAACCACCATAGACTCTCCTGAAACCATTACATGACTTGCATCATGTGCATGTCTTTGATGTTGTCGTTACATCCACTTGAAACGACATCTTTGAGTATGGCCCTCACAACCATAGTGCCAATATCAAAGTCATCAATGTGATAGCCAATGCAGACATATCCATCCATATGTGGTTGAGCATGTCATGAGTCCTATGTGCATCTCTATGCACATACATGTGTAACCATGCATGAACCAATACCTATCAAAAGTTACTTGTGATTCTATCCATATCTAGAGATGAAATAAGATCCAAAGCTATCACATAAGATTCAAGGATCCATTAGAGTACTCTTCCCATAGCATCTCCTCTATCACATGGACTCTAGAACCAAATAATCATGCAAGAAATACCATCCACATATGCCAAGACTAACACTCGAAAATAGATAATCCAATCAATGATCATAGGCTACCACAATAACCAGTCCAAGTGATAGACTTTGCAATTGAGGCTCCAATTTGGATCATGTCCCTACAAAGAAAACAATAACATGCAAGTAACAACCAAAGATCCAATCAATCTCTCACAAAATTGTGTGCGATTGGCAAACAAAGTGATATCTATCTGGCATAAATTAGAATATAACCATAATGCCACTGTACATGCACTAAGAGAACCACCATCTCAAATCAAAGATGACATGGCATAAACAAAAAATAAAACCACAATGCCATTTTACATGTCAACATGACATAAGCCATTCTACTCTCATGTGGAGGAGCATGCACACAGATCATACATATTCAATGCCTTCAAGTTTTTAAATTAAGTGCTGGCACACCAAAAATATCTCTCACAAAAGTTCCAATGCAAAATGAATGTCCAAAAACAATTAGGGTTTCTATGGTGAAAATATGTTTCTTTGTATCTTGCTATTTAAGGGATGATAACCCTTGATTTTCAATTTTTTCTCTTCATGAAACTTGAATAACTTTTCTCAGCTATGCAATGAAACTTAGAACACCTCACGCGGAGGTGCATAGCTCAATGTACAATCAAAAGAAGCATTTGCTATCATTTTCATCTTCACTTACAACACTATTTCTTTGTATTTTGTAACTTTGCAAACAATGATTCTGACTCTAGATCAATGTTCATCTAAAAAGTTGTAGATGTTTTTTTAAGTTGTGCATAGCAATTCGAATCACTTCAATCCAACCTCAAGAACTCAAGTTACAACCAAAATTTTGACCTATTGTCCAAGTGACTGTAGATCCGACTTCTATATCACTCTTAGTTTCTTGAATTTTCAATGGCATAAAACTCCAAGTAATATCGCATACCTCTTTAGAAACTTAAACATCTCTATATCAGCTACACACAAAAGTTAAAATCACATCAATGCAAACATTTTAGCTTGATTTATGGCCAAAAAACAATGTGCTATCAAGAAGTTGCCAACCTACACATTCACCTCTTGTACCCTAAGCTTCCATTGAAGCTCTTTGCACACAAACCTTCAACATTTCTGGTACCAATGAAGACCTTTGGTGGGATGATAAGATAAGAAAAGAGGAGATGTAGGGACAAAGATGAGAAGAGAGACACACACACCTATGCATTGGAGCCTCGAAACCCACACAATGATCTTCTTCTACAGCAATGCTCTATAAAAGATATATGTATATGAACACATGGGTAAGGTTACATGACCCTTACATCCCCAACATACTCAAACTTCCCATAAATAAAATGTTTATGAGTAGTACATTACCACACACAACTAGCAAAATGATACACAAAAGGTGCTTTTAACTTAGAAGGGTGTAAAGGATCACTAAAAAATGAAAAATATAGAATCACTTGCAAAAGTACATTAAGATGACAAAAATCCAAATTGTGTTGGTGTAAATCACAAGCCTACACATTTGGCTTGGAAGATATCATGAAGACTCTACATAAATGAAGAACCATAGGAACATATGCTAGTGGTTAATTACCACTTTAGCCCATTGTAAAAGTCAATTGACTTAGAATCTTTTGTAATCACCTACCTAAGTGATTCCTGGAAAAAGTAAATCACTTGATTGAGAGAATATCTCCAAGCATTTAGGAGCTTGATCATAGGGAGCCAAAAGTTTGAATTTGAATTCAAACTTTACTCATTACATATAAAAGTCAACAAGAAAAGTCGCGGGTATGAGAGATCACTTCCGAGCTTCATTTTACTCTAATTGAGTGTGTGTGAGGACTACACCATAGCCTACACCTCTCTACACCATTAGGCAATGTTATTCATGCCAATGGGATTGTACACAAGTGTTAATTTATAGATACATTTATATCTTTCATCTCTGTGTTCTCTGCTAGTCTACTCAAAAGTCTGTCAATTTGTCAAGGGCATATCTCGGTCAATACTCCACCAAATTCAGTGATTCAAAGCTTTTTGGATTCAGCTTAAAGCCTACTACACTCTATCAAAATTTTAAGACATTCTAGTCAGCCAATTCAGAGAAATCTGCGTCGAGGTGCTCACTTGTCTATTTCTGCTACAGTCCTAAAAAGTCGGGGGTATAGCTAATCTTGCTAAATTGATTTCTCTTAGCATAGTTTATCTTTTTACATGATTCCACTTGCAAATGGTATCTTACTAAGCTAATTAAATACCCCTAGAAGGAATTTTATCAATTGCTACTGTGCTGGTCACACTGAGCAAAACATCCAGCAGGTGTCAAGACCAAAATAAAAGGTTTTCTTGAGTTTGTGACTTCCAAAGTTGTCTGTTTTGATTCAATCATTACACATATCATTTCCAAAGGACATAGGCTATTTTTTGGTGTCATTTGAAAGCTAAGGAAGTCTACTAATCAAGTCTGGAGCAAAAGAGGGCTGGTACAAAGCAAGTTTAGCAGTACCTACTCAGTCTCTTGGATCATCCATCCATCTTTCCCAACAGTGGTATTAGAGCAAATAAGGTAAAATGGGAGATGGTTTTCCTTCATTTATTGACAAATTGGACAGGAAAAATTATCAAGATTGGTCTCTAAGGATGAAGACCTACTTACAAGGAAGGAGTCTCTATGGATACATCTCAGGAGATGAGGAATTGCCCTCATTCAAAGCAAGAGGTTTGCCAACCAAGGAGGAACAAGAAAAACTCAACACATGGTGTGCAAAGGATGCATTGGCAAGGTCTTATTTACTCAACTCTATATTTGACTTTCTTTTACCTCATATCAGAAATTGTAAGACTTCCCAAGAGACTTGGGAAACCTTGTCATCATATTTTTCCTCCTATACAAAGGCTAGGAAAAATCAGTTGTGGATTGAATTCACAACACTAAGGAAGCAACCTAAGCAAGCTGTTTCAGAATTTGTGACCAAGATCAAAGATGTTGCAGATCAGTTAGCAAGCATAGGAGAAGAGATTGAAGAAGAAAAAATTGTAAGGCAGGTAATCAATGGAATCAAGGCTGATGACAAGTGGGAAAGCTTCACCACTGCAATCTCTACATGGATATGCACACTCCATATCTTACAACTCTCATGGGTCAACTATTTACACATGAAGCAAAGCTCACCAAGAATGGAGATACATCCAAAGGTAACAACTCTTCTGCCCTATACACTGATAAGAAATCTAAGGATAAAGGCAAGAGTAAGAAGGTGGAAGATGAAGGCTCTACCTCCCAAGCCAACTATGCAGGGAGAGGTAGAACTTCAAGAGGTAGGGGCAGAGGAGGTAAGCAAGGTAGGGGGAGACCCTATAATTCATCACCATGTAACATTTGTGGTTTATCAAATGATACCACAGATGAGTGTTTCAGGAATTACAAAAATCAGAGAGGAAGAGGCTACCAAAGAGGAGGATACTCACAGTCAAGAGGAAGGTTCAACAATCACCAAGGCCACAACAACAACTACAACAACAATTACAATGGCAACTACCAAGGAGGATTCAAAACTAGAAGGGACTACAACAACTACACAAAAGAGCAGGTTGACTCTCTTCTGATCATGAACATGACTTCAAAGACAGGTACAAATGATGATCACTTATTTTATATTGATTCAGGGTGTTCAAATCATGTGAATGGGGTAGCTGAGAGAAGAAATAGGTTAATTGTTGAGACAGCTAGATCTATGCTTAATGAGAAGAAATTACCTAAATATCTATGGGCAGAGAGTGTTTCTACTGCCACTTACCTCATAAACAGGTTACCATCTAAGTCACTTGATGGTATGACACCCTATGAAGCATGGCATGGTAAGAGACCATCATTGGATCACTGCAAAATATTTGGATGTGTAGCATGTGTGCACATTCCTTCTCAGATAAGAGGTAAGCTAGACCCAAAGGCTGAAAAATGCATTTTCATTGGGTATGATTTAAATAAAAAAGGTTACAGGTTTTATAATCCTACCAACAAGGGATTTATGGTAAGCAGAGATGTGATCTTTGATGAAAATGATTCTTGGTATGAGAATGAATGCAGGAAGGTCAAACTACCCTATGATTTGGAAGAGGAATTTCCAAAACTTGCAAAGGAGGAACCTACTCAGAATGAAGACTCAAATTCAGATGATGAAGATACAATCAACCTTGAAGAGTTCAAGGCATGGAAGTCCAAAGGCAAAATGAAGATGAAGAAGCTTGAAGACATACCTGAATCTTCAACTCAATCAATCAGAAGATCTCAATGAGAAAGCAAGAAACCTATTAGATATGGGTATCATACATCTCTTGTTACTAAACATTCAGTTTATCTTGCCAAATATTTGTCAAATGAAGAACCAGGTTCATATGAAGAAGCTATCACCAAATCAGAATGGAAAGAAGCTATGGATGAGGAAATTGAAGCACTCTAGGAGAGTGATACCTGGGAGTTAGTACCAAGAAGGATTCTATGAAGGTAATAGGATCCAGATGGATCTATAAGTTGAAAAGAAATTATGATGGAACAATTAATAGGTACAAAGCCAGATTGGTAGCCAAGGGTTTTGCACAAACCCAAGGCATTGACTATGAAGAGACATTTTCTCTTGTGGCCAAGATGCCAACAATCAGAGTGTTGGTAAGTGTGGCTACATCAAAGAATTGGAACATGTACCAATTGGATGTCAAGAATGCTTTCTTGAATGGATGGATTTCAGAAGAGGTTTATATGTCACAACCTCCTGGCTATGAAGACCCTAAGAAGGTAACCTATGTTTGTAAATTAAAGAAGGCTTTATATGGATTGAAGCAAGCACCTAGGGCATGGAATTACAGGCTAACTACATACCTCCAAGATCAAGGATTTGTTATGAGCAAGGCAGATACTTCCCTATTCATTAAGAGAAGTAATTCAGAGGTAATATATCTATGTGTTTATGATGATGACATCATCATTATAGGTAATGATGTTAATGGAATCAAATATATCAAAAACCAGATGATGAAGGAGTTCAAGATCAATGATCTTGGCCTATTAAAGTATTTTCTAGGTCTTGAATTAGTTTACACTAATTCAGGGATATACATTACTCAGAAAAAGTATGTACAAGATATGTTGAAAAAGTTTCACTTACAGGATGCTAAAGTAGCAAGTACTCCAATGGAGGTGAACCTAAAGTTAAGTGCCCATGAAGGTGATGAAGTCCAAGACATTAAAGGATATCAAAGTATGGTGGGTAGCTTGAACTATGCTACTCTTACAAGAATTGATATTGCATATGGAGTTAGTGTGCTAAGTCAATTTATGCACAAGCCAAGGATACCTCACTTAGAGGCTGCCAAGAGAATCTTGAAGTATCTTAAGGGTACACAGAACCATGGTTTGTACTTTCCTTACACTTCAGATATTGATATAAAAGTTTATTCAAATGCAGATTGGACAGGATGCAAGGATGGTAGGAGAAGCACTTCTGGATACATTTCTTTTGCAGGTGACAAACCAATTTCATGGTCTGCAAAGAAGCAACCAACTGTTGCATTGTCTTCTACAAAAGCAGAGTATAGAGGGCTAGCTAATGCCACTCAAGAAGCAATTTGGATTAAGCTTTTGTATACAGAATTGGGCTTATATACTAGGCCTCCAATTATCCTTGGAGATAATACAAGTTCTCTTCACCTTGCAGCTAATCCTATCTATCATGCCAGAACAAAACACATAGAAGTTCATTATCATTATGTGAGAGAAAAGTTGCTAAGCAAGGATATTCAACTTACCTATGTATCAACCAACATGCAATGTGCAGATTTGATGACTAAAGCTTTGGATGGAACAAAACTTTGCAGGTTCAAATCCATGATTGGATTGGAGGATATACTTGAAGATTGAAGATGAAGACTTAAGCCAAAATGTTTGGCTTGAGGGGGAGCTGTTGGTGTAAATCACAAGCCTACACATTTGTCTTGGAAGATATCATGAAGACTCTACATAAATGAAGAATCATAGGAACATATGCTAGTGGTTAATTACCACTTTACCCCATTGTAAAAGTCAATTGACTTAGAATCTTTTGCAATCACCTACCTAAGTGATTCGTGGAAAAAGTAACTCACTTGATTGAGAGAATATCTCCAAGAATTTAGGAGCTTGATCATAGGGAGCCAAAAGTTTGAATTTGAATTCAAACTTTACTCATTACATATAAAAGTCAACAAGAAAAGTCGCGGGTATGAGAGATCACTTCCGAGCTTCATTTTACTGTAATTGAGTGTGTGTGAGGACTACACCATAGCCTACACCTCTCTACACCATTAGGAAATGTTATTCATGCCAATGGGATTGTACACAAGTGTTAATTTATAGATACATTTATATCTTTCATCTCTGTGTTCTCTGCTAGTCTACTCAAAAGTCTGTCAACTTGTCAAGGGCATATCTCGGTCAATACTCCACCAAATTCAGTGATTAAAAGCTTTTTGGATTCAGCTTGAAGCCTAATACATGTTGTCAAAATTTGAAGACATTCTATGCATCCAATTCAGAGAAATATGCGTCGAGGTGCTCACTGGTCTATTTCTGCTACAGTCCTAAAAAGTCGGGGATATAGCTAATCTTGCTAAATTGATTTCTCTTAGCATAGTTTATCTTTTTACATGATTCCACTTGCAAATGGTAGCTTACTAAGCTAATTAAATAACCCTAGAAGGAATTTTATCAATTGCTACTGTGCTGGTCACACTGAGCAAAACATTCAGCAGGTGTCAAGACCAAAATAGAAGGTTTTCTTGAGTTTGTGACTTCCAAAGTTATCTGTTTTGATTCAATCATTACACATATCATTTCCAAAGGACATAGGCTATTTTTTGGTGTCATTTGAAATCTAAGGAAGTCTAATAATCAATTCTGGAGCAAAAGAGGGCTGGTACAAAGCAGGTTTAGCAGTACCTACTCAGTCTCTTGGATCATCCATCCATCTTTCCCAACAAATTGTAGTATTCATTCTTACAAAGACTTAAGGTACAATATGATCCACAGTGAGTGTTGACTCAATTCAAATTCACAACAAGATATAGATATCCAATGTCAGCACCTCAACCTTAAGATAGAATTCTCTCTTTTTTTTGCATTTCATTCTAGTATATAAACTCTACCTTGTATAGTCACTTGTTGCATGTTCTTGTATGTCACAAGAATGGAGTGGATAGCCAAGCACATTAACTTCTTGGAAGGTGTATGTGAGCAATGTCAATGTTGTTAGTACCAGATGTTTTGCCAAAATTTTACATGTATTTCCTTTGAATCCAGCATTCCATTACTATCAGTAACTTTTTTCCTTTACATAAAACTTTGTACACAATATATTGATAAAAGTCGGTTATAATAGTGGCCTAACACATTCATAGTAATAAGAAATGATTTATGAGTGGATCTCAATAGATCTTTGTGTCCACATCCAATAGATTATCATTAGATAGAGAAGTTTTAGGTGATTGATGAGGCTCAACCATCATAATTGCTGAAAAATTCTTGTTAAGGACATTTCTTGCTTCCATATATTCTTAGCATCTATAACATACATGTTCTTTATAATAATTGTTATTGTGGCATAAGTTTAGAAAATTTGTAAACCCATACCATGGTGAAAGCCTTCCATGTTTCTCCTTCATAACCTTGCATAGCATGAATTTCCTTAACTTGAGGGTCAAATGAAGAAGACGGGTTGTGGTACCTAACTAAGGATAGGCTCTACCCGCTTGCTAGGATCCTTGGCTTATGACCATCTTCAAGTAAAAAAGGCAAGTCCACCGCCTCACTAAGTGTAGTATAGTGCTCCTTTCACGTGAAGGTGTAAATTCTCCCTCAATCCAAGTACAAAAAACCATCATAATTACTAAAAATTTGTTCTTTAACACATTTCTTACTTCTAAATTTTCTGAGCATCTATAACATAAGTGTTCCCTATGATGCTTCCCGTATTATTGTGGCATAAGTTGATAGAATTTGTAACCCATTCAACCATAGTGAAAGCTTTCCACTTTTCTCCTTCAAACCCTTGCATAGCACAAATTTCCTTGACTTGAGCGGCAAATGAAGAACAAGACTCTACGTTGTAGCAAAACTCTAAATTGTAGCATTCACTATTAAAAAGACTTAATATATAATATGATCCACAATTAGTGTTGACTCAATTCAAATTCACAACAAGCTATGGGCATCACAATGTCAACAGCTCAACCCTTAGGCTAGAATTCTCTTTCAGAAAACTCTGAACTTGTGCACATGATCATGGTTCTGATCTCAAATGTTGTAATGGTTGTCAAAAGTTCGAGTGTGAGCATCCAATTCATCATTCTAATGGCCTACAAATTTTGTCTAATGGATCCTCTACTTAAAGCTGCCATATGAATGTAATTGAGGACCAATTGTTGTGGATTTCGGTAGCCTTCAATTCCATAGTTGGATTATTGAGAAACACTGTTGGTAAAAATATGGTTATAATCAGCTTGTCGTGAAGGATGATGATTGGATTTTACTTCATCACCACCATTGTGCAAATCTTCTTGAAAATTCATTATGTGAACTTCATGAAGCTGAACTTTGGTGAGCTTTGTTGTTGCTTTGATGATCCGATCTTTTATGCCTTTTGATTGAAACAATAGTGAATTCTTGAAAATTTACGAGTCCTTTGATTGGTTTGTATGCAAAAAGCATCAAAGTCAAGTTTCAACTCATTATCTTTAGTGTGAGTTAGTAAATAGATGGGTTCCACCTCCTTTGTTTATGAGCCTTAGTTGCAAACCACTATTTTAAGGATTTTATTAAACTTTAACTATTTGATAAATTTGACTCCAGAAATCCATTTCCTTGTTCTTTACCTTCACATTGGGTATCGGTTTGATCCTCCATGCACATAGTGGGCATAGTGCGATCTCTATCGTGTTCTCCCTTAGTGTCCCGCCTTCTCCTTGTTGAGTGCCTCTTTCCTCTCCTTCCATCATCTAGTGTCCCTTGTATCTTTTTAGCAAGTTAATCCCATTGTGGTTGCTAAAATGATGTGATGGCAATAAACCATGGTGGACTCTTCTTCTCGAGAGCTCTATGATGATACCATCATAGTACAAAACTGAGTTCCGAGATGCCACACACAATACTCTACACAGGTCCTATAGAATACACAAAAAACACACAATACACAAGAAGCACAAACACAAATTTCTTAGGGTTTACAAGTGTGGTCCAAATTAGAGTCTAAAGTTGACCACACCACTATAAAATTTATTAAAGAACATATACAAAATTGTCTGGTGACTATTTGGACTTTCACATGGACACTAACAATAACAATATACCACTAAAGTCTAATATGGCAAAGTGACTATGGGGGAAAATTCAAGAATGATTAAGAATACATGAGTGTAAGTATACAAACTATACCTTCGATCTAATGGGCATGTTACACAGTATACAAGTAATTATGTAACATCATGAATCAAATAACCCCCATCAAATGACAACAGTGTTGAAAGATATCTTGTGGTAGAGGTTTAGTCAAAGCATCTACATAATTATCTCGAGTATGAACCTTCTCAAGAATAATGTGCTCAATGGTTAAATAGTCTCTAATGAAGTGATACCTCACCTCAGTGTGCTTGGTCTTTGCATGATAAATTACATTCTTAGCCAAAGCAATGGCACTCTGACTATCACTGAGAAAATGAGGAACATGTTGAGGTATGTAGTGGAAATTTTTGTACATTCTTGAAGATGAGATTTCCACCTCTAGTAAAATAAAGAACGTATCCTGATGTAGACTTCCAATATTCTACACAACTAGCATATTTAGAATTTTTGTAACCAATAATGGATGTCTTCCCTCTACCTGAGCATAGACACTTGTCCTTAGTGCCACTCAGATATCTCAAAATCATCTTGACTTATTCCCAATGCTTCTTGCTAGGATTAGACATATATATCCTCACAACTCCCTCTACAAATGCAGTGTCTGGTCTCATAACAACCATGGCATACATGAGACCACCAATAGTAAACTAATAAGGAATTTTGGTCATGAATTCCTTTTCCTCATCTAATTTGGGGAAATCATCCTTTCTCAATTTCACACATGTGGGTAAAGGTATACTCAATGCATTGCCACTCTGCGTATTGAACATGTCAAGTACTTTGGATATGTACTCACTTTGAGACAAGTACATGCATCTTTTACTCCTATCACAAGTAATATGCATGCTAAGAGTATGCTTGGCATCCCCCAAATCCTTCATATCAAATATCTCACTCAATTTCTTTTTGAAAAATGAAACATCATATGAGGATCTCGGCAATCAACATATCATCAACATAAAGTATCAAGCATATCAAGATAGCATATGAGTATCTCTTTTTATAGAGATAGTGATTCTCATTTCTTTGAGAATAGCCTTGAGACTTCATAAAAGCATCAGACTTTTGGTACCATTGTGTAGGGGACTATTTAAGTCCATACATGCTCTTCTTTAGCTTACAAAGTAGACTTTCTTTGCTATGAACAACATAATCCTTTGGTTGTTCCATATAGATCTCATCTCTAAGATCTCTATGCGAGAATTCATTTTTCACCATCCATTTGGACTAGCTCTAAGTCCTCCATTGCAATGAATCCAAGCAACATGCATAGTGTAGTCATCTTGACTATAGGAGAGAATATTTCCTCAAAATCAATGCCTTGTTGTTGCTTAGAAACCTTTGCAACAAGTCGTGCTTTATACTTTGGAGTAGCACTATCTGATATGAATTTCAGTTTATATACCTCCTCATGGCACACTCCCACTTAACATGATCCTCTGTCTGCATAGCCTCTTTGTAGCAAGAAGGCTCACCAACATCTTTTAGCATTAAAAAATCCAAACTTGGAACATATATATTAGGTGGATGCAAGACACGTGTAGAACATCTCAATGGTTGCTAAATAAGAACATTTGCAGAATGATCTGATTGCACATTCCCTTGAACATCCCTATGTGTAGCATTTTTATGCATGGTAATTGGAGGAATAATATCCTCAAAAACTACTCTTCTCACTTCAACCTCGTTTATTGGTTGTTTATGCATTTTAAACTCATTGAAAATGACATCACTACTTTTGATCACTAAGTGTGTTTTGTGATCCCATAAGCAATATCCAAATTGGCATTCTCAAACATATCAAAGACAAATGCATTTCTTTGACTTTGGTCCAAATTTTGTCTAAGATTCTTGGGTATATGAACATATGCTTCACACCCAAAAACTCAAAGATGATCATAATATGGTGGCTTCCCTATCCATAACTCTTATGCCACTTTTAGACCTTTGTCATTACTAGGTGAACGGTTAATCATGTGAACTGCAGTCAATACTTCTTCTACCCAAAGCCTCATGAAAGGTTTGCATGACGTAGCATAGAAACTAGTATCTTGAATAGTTCTATTCATCCTTTCAACTACCTTTTGCATTGGGGTATAAGAAGGTGGAAACTCTCTAAAAACTCCTCTAGAATGACAAAAAAGGTTGAATTCATGTGAGTTATACTCACCCCCATTACCTAAACGTAAATCCTTGAGCTTAGTTCCTTTTTCAATCTCAGCCAAAGCAAGCCATTTCATGAAGGTTGGGAATACCTCATTCTTTTTTTTTATAGGATATGCCTATACTTTTCTAGTAACGTCATCTATGAAAGTGAAAAAGCAAAGAGAAAAACCTAATGAACTTATGGGCATAGGACCACACACACCTCTATGAACGAGATCTAAAGGCTGAATTGAAGAGTCAATGTGCATCTTATGCAAACTCCTAGTTTGCTTTCCATATTGAAAATGCTCACAAAATGAAAAAACAGAGAAAGTTAACACATGTAAGTATCCAAACCAAGAAAGATTTTCCATTCCACTATGAGATATGTGGCCCAAACTGATGGAAATGATTTATCTCCAAAAGACAAGCTATACTTGAGTTTAGAAGACCTCCATGTCAAGCATAAATCAAACCCTTCTCCATTTTTTAAGTCTTTACAAAATTATGAACACTTAACTCTTATGTGAGACATGGCTTCACTCAGGGAAGTCTGCTTCACAAAACTCACTCATTGACTAATGACTATAAAACTTTGACACAACACTCTCCTACCTTTTCCCAGCTAGTCCAAGTGAAAGTTCTTCAAAAGAACTTACAAAACTTTAGATTTACTTCAATAAGTAAACCTATGTCTTAAACATGATTTCTCTGTAAGCGACTTCATATGCAACTTCAAACACTTGGTTCTCTCAATCTACAACCCTTTAATCAAATACTTTTAGACGTAGATGGCTTACCTTCCAATTTAGATTTTGAATGCTCACTTGTGTAAAAATTTACACTCTACAATGAGATATGATCAAATCCTTGACCATTGAGATTGCACCTGTTCCAGAAGTCTCTCATCACTTTTATGCATATGAATGTTCCTACTCATAATTCTCTCAGCTTAATTACAATTAGACTCTCAAAATCTTGACCATAAATGCATCAACTATGGACTTAGACACATACAAAAGGATTTCTCAATTGGTTAAGCACAAAGGGAGAAATTAAAGAAATATCAAGGTGCAATTTTCAGAAAGAACTTCTATTCTCTTGAAAATACATCTGATTAATAATTCTCATACTCATACTCACTTATTCATCATCTAATCATCCTCTATTCATCTATTCTTCTTCTCTCCTCTATGACACATCTATATACAACTATATATAGGTGTATATAAAAAGATTCATCACTATTACAAAGTGTATATGAGCTACTTACAAGATTAATATACATGAGTTTGTAAACCATCTCTCTTTGAACCTTCTCTTCACTTTAGGCTTCATCCTTTCTCCTTTTCTTCATTCTTCATTCTTCAATCCTCTTTGTAATCATCAATTTATGATTGTTTTGCTCCAACATCTCCCCCTTATTCATTAATTGTGATTACCTAGCTCTTCTTTATACTTGCCATTTCTTTAAACCTCTACAACTTAGGTCCATTCAAGCTCTTTGTTAACATATCTGCAACTTGATCTTTTGTAGGAGCATACATGATCTCTATCTCTTTGTCAATCACCTTTTCTCTTAGGAAATGATATTGAATCTCAATATGTTTGGTTCTGGCATGAAACACAGCGTTAGCTGCCAAATACAAAGAACTCATATTGTCTCCATAAATGATAGGAACACTCTAATTGATGTCAAAAATCTTCATGAGAGTTCTCAACCATATGACCTCCTTTGCAACCTCCACCATACCTTTATACTCTAGTTCTTTAGATGATCAAGCAATTGTGTGTTGCTTCTTAGAACACCAAGAAATCAATTTATCTCCCACATAACACAAATACCCATGTGTTGATCTTCTATCATTAGAGTTACATGCCCAATTTGCATCACTATATATCTTAATTCTTGTACTAGATGTGAACCCATAATATAAACCTTCTTTAAGTGTGCCCTTAATATATCTTAGCACCCTTTGCCCTACAATCCAATGTTCCTTTCTTGGACAATGCATGCACTAAGACAAAACTCCAACTGCATATGATAAATCGGGCCTTGTCAATGTAGCATAAATCAAGCTACCCACCAAACTTTGATAAAGCTTCAAATCTTTGAATTATTCTCCTCCATATCTACTCAATTTGTGGTTCACCTCCATTGGGGTTGATGCTATCCTGCAATCTTGCATATTGAACTTGATTAGCAAATTCTTCAAATACCTTTCTTGAGTCACATATACTCCATGTTGAGTATATAGAATCTCCATTCCCAAGAAGTATGATAAATATCCCATCACTGATCTTGAATTCTTTCTCCATCTACTTCTTAAGAATTTGTATGCCTTTGTCATCTGTGCCTGTGAGTATTATATCATCAACATAAATGCAAACATAAATAAAACCATCTTCACTTGCTTTCACTAACAAGCTACTATCTACCTTTGATGCTAGAAAACCCAATTCCTTCAGGAACTTTAGAAGCTTGTAATTCAATGCCCTTGGGGCTTGCTTCAAGCCCTACAAAGCTCTCTTGAGCTTACACACATAATCTCAATTTTGTTGATCTTTGAAGCCATCTAGTTGTTCCATGTAGACTTCATCTGAAATATAACCATTTAAAAATGCATTCTTCACATCTAATTGAGACAATTTCTAACGTTTGTAAGAAGCAATAGCTATGAGAGTCCTTATGGTTGTCATATTTGCAACAGGAGTATATGTTCCATCCTAGTCCACACCATAAGTTTGTGCATATCCTTTCACAATAAGTCTAGCTTTGTACCTAGACACACTTCCATCTGCAAATCGTTTTGTTTTGTAGACCCATTTACATCCAATTACCTTTTGATTACTTGGTTTGTGTACCAAGTCCTAAGTCTCATTCTCAATAATGCATCATACTCTTCCTTCATAGCTTTTTCTTCTCCTTTCCTTTTGGCTTCATCATATGTGGATGGGTCTTCACCTACTTTCACTATATAATCATAATCTTTAGTTGTCAAGAAAAAAGTGTCATAGCTATACCTTATAGGCTTTCTTTTGTTCCTTGATGACCTTCTAAGTTCTCCACTTCTTGAAGTTCATGGTTCATCATATTCTGTGTATGATTGTGTGTGAGCCTTACCTAATTGACATGCTTCACATCTGTATGTCATGTGATGACCTGCAACATTAGGTAATCCAAGCACTGAAATATTATTAATAATCTCTTTAATACCTCTTTCATTGAAGTGTCCAAGCCTCTTGTGCTAAAGATCCAACTCAGATATTTTTTGTTCTTCATATGTGAGGAAGGCATGTCCAACATTACCTTGTACCTTCAATGTGAAGAGTCTTCTTTCTTCCCTATAACAATTTGCTTATACTCTTGGCTAGGGTCTTCAACATAAACTCCATCATTAGTGAACCTCACTTCATATCCTTTTTCTACAATTTGTCCTACACTAATCAAATTTTTTGGAATTGTAAGAACATACAGAACCTTAGTCAAAAGAGTACTTCCATCTTTAGCCTTCACTGATCCAATAGACTTTACCTTGTGTTTTGTATTGTCACCTATTTGAACTATATGATTGGTTACCTTATTTTCCAAATCATTCATCAAAGCAATGTTCCCTCTCAAGTGATTACTACACCCTAAGTCAATGTAGAATACCTTGTCTTCTTTTGAAACTTCACATGTTGCATTCATGATTAGAGTCGAGTCTTCTTTCTGATCTGATGCATAGCTGCAGTAGGCGTTGTTGTTGTAGCATTGGTTTTGAAAGCTTCTTCCACCATTCCTTCCAAAGAAATTTCTACCACCTCTACCTCTAAAACTTCCTCTCTGATTTCTTCCACCTCTGCCTCTTTGATTGAAATTTCGATTATAATTACTAGTGCTTTGATTATTATGCCAACATTCATGAGCTAGATGATTGGTCTTACCACATATCCAGCAGGCTTTGATATTATCCTTGTTGTTTCTCCCTCTCCCTCTACTTCTGCCACTTCCTCTACCTCTTAGGAAGTTTTCTTGACTTGGAGTGCCTTCATCTTCAATTGATTGTTGCTTTTCTTTTCTAGCCTTCTTCTTATCCTTAGAACTCATTGGTTGACCTACACTCTTATCAATATCCCCTTTGATATCATGCTCAAAGGTTAACAACATATGACCTAGTAATTGATTCAAATCAGGAGTAAAATGATCCAATTAACGTTCTATTGGAAATATGAAAGGCTTCTTTCTTTTCTAGCCTTCTTCTTATCCTTAGAACTCATTGCTTGACCTACACTCTTATCAATATCCCCTTTGATATCATGCTCAAAGGTTAACATATGACCTAGTAATTGATTCAAATCAGGAGTAAAATGATCCAATTAACGTTCTATTGGAAATATGAAAGGCTTCCACTTCTCATCTCCTCTTAAACTTGTAAGAATTTGTCTTACCAATTTATCTTCTTCAATGCCTTCATCAATTGCACCTAAAGAATTAGCAATGTCTTTCATCATTGTCACATAATTAAATATTGATTGTGAGGCCTTCTTCTTGAATGCCTTCATCAATTGCACCTAAAGAATTAGCAATGTCTTTCATCATTGTCACATAATTAAATATTGATTGTGAGGCCTTCTTCTTGAATGTGGTAAATTCTGCCCATTGTGATGCCTTCCGTGACTTGGTTGTATTTTCAAGTCCTCTAATGTGAGGAAGCAAGTAATCATTCACTGCCATATAGATAATGCTCCTTGCTTGAGCATCCTTCTTCATCCAAACCTTCAAATCTACAACCTCCTCCCTAGTTAGAATACTAGGATCTTTAAATTATGGCTTTTCTTCTTCTCTTGCGATGTATCCCATCAGATCTTTGCTCATAAGATGAGATTCCATCCTCATGGACCAAGCTGGATAGTTTTCTCTATCCAATTTCTTAATTTGAAGACTATCTCCCATTCTTTCTTCACTTGTACTATCAAATCTTCAATGTTATGAGTAATGAATGTACCTTTGCTTCAAACTTTACTCCTTCTGATCCTTTTGAATGTTGTCATGTGTCTTCCTTTAGCCTTTCCTTCAACTTTATCCTTTTGAATCTTCAAATGTTGAATTTTGTATGTTTGCAACAGTCGGGGTCCTCATTTCCTTGAATTCTGATAGAACCTACTCTAATATGATTGATGGAGATGATTAATCTCCAAAAAACAAGCTATACTTGAGTTTAGAATACCTCTATGTCAAGCATAACTCAAACCCTTCACCAATTTCTAAGTCTTTACCAAATTATGAACACTTAACTCTTCCATGAGACATGGCAATACTCAGAAAAGTTTGTTTCACAAATCTCACTCATTGAATAATGAAATCATTAAAGTTTTCTATGAAACTTTGACACAACACTCTTCTAATGGTTTATACAGCTACTCCAAGTTAAATTTCTTCAAAAGAACTTACAAAACTTTAGATTTACTTCAATAAGTAAACCTATGTCTAAAACAGGTTTTCTCTGTAAGTGACTTTTACATATGCAACTTTAAACACTTGGTCCTCTCAATATACGGCTCATTTAATCAAATGCTTTTAGACATAGATGGCTTACCTTTCAACTTAGATTTTGAATGCTCATTTGTGTAAAACTTTACACTCTACGCTGAGATATGATCAAATCTTTGACCATCAAGATTGCACATGTTCTAGAACTCTCTCATCACGTTTATACATATGAATGTTCCTACTCACAATTCTCTTAGCTTGGTTACAATTAGAATCTCAAATCTTGACCATAGTTGCATCATCTATAGACTCAGACACATACAAAAGTATTTCTCAATTGGTTAAGCATAGAGGGAGAAATTGGAGAAAGATCGAGCTGCAATTTTCAGAAAGAACTTCTATTCTCTTCAAAATACATCTGATTAATAATTCTCATACTCAGACTCACTTATTCATCATCTACTCATCCTCTATTCATCTATTCTTCTTCTTTCCTCTATGACATGTCTATATACAAGTATATATAGGTGTATATATCAAGATTTATCACTATTACAAAGTGTATATGAGCTATTTACAAGATTAATATACATGAGTTTGTAAACCATCACTCTCTAAACCTTCTCTTCACTTTATGCTTCATCCTTTCTCCCTTTCTTCATTCTTCATTCTTCAATCCTCTTTGTAATCATCAATTTATTATTGTCTTGTTCTAACAAAGACGATCATGCCAAATAGAAGCCATAGACTATTTATTCACGGCTAACAAGTGTTCTTTCTATGATACAAATAAAGGATAAAGTGAGCCAACTTTGCTTCCTTTTGCAATAATCATATTTCCCTTTGATGTGCAGAAGGATTGAGCATAAAAAACCACCTTGTAAATAAGGTCATCAAGTTGACCAATTGACATCGTAATAACTGAGGTACATGGCGTACATTATGCATAGTAATCTTTGAACCATCCATGAATTGCACAACCACATTCGCAATCTTGACAACATTACACTAGTAAGAGTCACTAAGTCTCATTGTACTAAGAGAATTTGCTTCATAATTAGAGAACCATTCTCTATGTGGTGACACATGAAAAGAAGCACCAAAATCTAGCAGTCACATGTGAGAAAGAGAATTAGTCATAAGAGCCTCTGTAGGCATAGTATTTTCAAGTTTCAACACATCAACATCATCAAAAATAGCATTAGTTTCTTCAATCTCCAGAGGCAAAGCAGATGATTTTTTTCCTTTATCTTTGCATTATTTAATCCATAACAATCTTTCTTCATGTGTCCTTTCTTTTGTCAATAATGGCATTTGTGCCTCTTCCTTGATTTACTTCTACTCTTGTTTCGACGACCATTCTTTTCCTTGTTCTTACTCTTGCCAAGTTGTTGATTCTTTCCTTGGTAAGAATCATGGACATTATATGCATATCCCACTCTGAGTGACAACCATAGATTTTCTATGAATCTCTTCACTCAAGACTCTTCCACATATGTCATCATAGACCAGTTTGCCACTAAGTGCACTATTGCTAATTGTTGTGTAAAATGTATCATATGATGATAGCAAGGTGCATCACAACAAAACTACTTTCATTTCATTATCCATCTCCATTTTTTGAGCCTCTAACTAAGAGAATAAAACATAAACATCATTTAGATGAGAAGCAACACTAATTTTGTCCTTCATGTGAAGATCATATAGCTTTCTCATCAGATACACTTTATTTGATGTCGGTTCTTTTTCATATGTATTGCATAACTTCTTCCAAAGATCCTTTGCACTTTCAGAGTCCAACACTCTAAAGTAAACATTATCTGCCAGGTGCCATTGAATGGTAGACCTGGCCATTACATCCAACTCATCCCAATCATCATCATCCATATCAACAAGCTTCTTTGAGATTCCACTTACTCGCTTCCAGTGTCTTCTTTGAATTAGCACATATTTAATTTGATTCTTCATTAAAGCATTATTTGTGCCATCAAATTTTTTAGATCTCAAAATGGTCTTTGCCCTACAAATTATAGCTCCTCATGAGAACATTGGCACTAGACCCAAATCCACCAGATGTGCCTCAGATCTTTTATTTCATGATGATAGAGAACTGGCTAGAATGAAAATGGAGCTAGAATAGCCCAAGTGCCACTAAGGCTCAAAAAAGGATGACCAAATATCAGACTCTGGGATAACTTTGACAAAGTATCCCCAAGAAAAAACGGTTAATGAACAGTGTTGGCCAAACAAAAGGATTATGTGAGAATTTATGTGTTCACACCAATAAGCATGTCAAGGAGTAAAATCAACCATTGTATAGTTGAAAAATAGAATTAGGAAAATTTGTGCCAAAGTCTCCTCTACAAAATGAGCATGTGAATAGTGTAAAAAAAACTCATTAAACTACAAGTACAAGTACTGACATGTAAACCTACATAGTGAATCATTGACTCCATTGCATATGACCACTTAATCAAAAAAATCCAACTAGGCTTATCGAGCACCTATGAACAACTAGCATACATCTCCTATGGCGAGGCTAGGTAAGTCCTCCAGTTGCATCATTAAAGAGATCCCAATATCTAGGTGTGCCTTAGCTAAGAAAACCTCACCACAACCCTCTTTATCAATGTCAAAGGCTTTATGCAAAGATGTAACCGATATATCAATGACCACATGGACATACATAAGCAGTATCCACAGAAGCATACATAGTGTGTATGTGCTCAGTATATGCAATAAAATGGTACTAAAAGGCTGAATTTATAGCCCAAATACTCACCAAAGAAACCTACGAGTGTCTCTCAACTCTATTATTTAGGCTCAAAAACCTACATAAACTTGTGGTGGCTGCTCCTACCACAGTTGGAAACCTTTCAAGAAACCTATAGATTTATTAGTGTGGTTGAAAACACAGCCCAAAAACCAAATATTCATTGTCATAGAAGTACAAAGAAAAAACACTTTCCTTGATGTTCTTGAACCTGTGTAAAGAGAACTATGCATGAAAGTAATCCAAGATGGATCCAACAATCACCCCAAAAATGCTTCAAAATAGCCTTTGAAAGAAAAAAATGAAGCTTTGAGGGCTGAAAACATTTTCAAGGTAATGTGAACCTTAGTCTTTCCCCTTCCTCAAGCACCATGAGAGTGTAGCTTAGAGGCAAGAGATTTTCGGTTAAGCGAGCTCCGGGGAGAACAATGCTAGGATGGGTGACCCCCAAGAAGTATTAGGAATCTCTATCTTCCTTGATCGTTGAGGCCTCCCCTTGTGTGCATCATACGACACCAATGGTGACTTCAATGACTGAGATGACAAGGTATGCTAAGGTATATGCCTTCTTTGCTATCTTATGATAGTTGTTGTTGAAAGTCTTGTATTTCAAGCTCAAGAGTGTGGGAATATGCCCCAAATTGAACCTTCCACATCATCGACTATCAAAGGAGGCAGATTTCCATGGGTTGGAGGCATCAAATCATGGCTATAATGGAAAGAGGTTGATTAGAGAAGATTTAGCTCACCCCTTGATGTGATTGGACCTCACTTTTGACATGTATATGCTTTTGATTGGTTAAAGAGGTTGGTATTGCACTTGTATCATTTGGATGTGCCTTTCTTATTCCTGGAGTCTTCATAGAGGGCAATCCAACTTCCTCATCAAGACTTTTTCTGAATTGCTTGAATCTCCATCAACGTCTTTAAAACCTATAGATGTTTTACTACCAATAGAAAGCTTTTATTTAACTTTCTTGGATGTAATTGATGAATTTGCTGGACTAAAATTCTGATGCAATCTTCCTCTCCATGGATTTGAGTTGGAACTATTTCTTGGTGACATATCCGATCAACTCAAAACTTGAGATTCCACACTTGCTTTTCAGCATTATCACCACCTACATCAAGTCATCAACATAAATAGCCACAATTGTGATGTCATCATCACCCTTCCTTCTGTATAACGAGTGATTTGCATCACACATAGAAAATTCAATGGTGGTTAAATAATAAGCAATCCCTACATGCCAAGCACGAGGGGCTTGTTTAAGCTCATACAAAGTCTTTTGCAACTAGCAAATAGAATTTGGGTGCTTTGAATCCTCATATCCTTGTGGCTTGTCCATGTATACTTCTTCCTACAACCCACCATTTAAGAAGGCATTCTCCACATCCATTTGATGTAAAATCCATCCTTTTGCTATAGCCAATGCAACAAGTGCTCTGACAGTAGCCATTTTAGCTACAAGGCTGAATGTTTCTTCATAATCAATGCCATATGTCTATGCATATCCTTTTGCTACCAACCATGCTTTATACCTACTTATGCTACAATTAGCATTGTGCTTCACCTTGTAAACCCACTTGCAGCCTATGGGTTCCTTTCCTCATAGCAATGGAACCACCTCCCATGTTTCATTTCCATACAATGCAGCCACCTCCTCATCCATATCTTTCTCCCAATCTGCATTTCTAATTGCATCTTCAAAATAAAAAGGTTTAGTTGATATATTTGGGTGGTGATGTGTGTGAACACTCTAGGACCGTTGAGACACTTATTTCCCTCCTTAGGAGGTTTCTTTCCCCGGGCTTGTATATATGCCTATAATCCTAATGGGCCACTTATCTTCGTAAATTCTAGTGGTAATACATTTGTTGGAGATAGACGTCTACGGAAGCACGTGAACAGCACAAGGAAGGAGAAGAAGCTTGGAGCACAACACACAATACTGCATGTATTACTAGAGAATGTACAAAGATAAGTAGCCCATTAGGGCAATAGGCATATATACAAGCCGGGGGAAAAAAACCTCCTAAAGAGGGAAAAAAGTGCCCCGGCGGTCCTAGAGTGTTCACACACATCACTACCTAAATATATCAACAAATCCCCCCTGGGAGTGATGCGGTGACCAAGTAGCTGGCACTCATGTATAAGGAAGTGCCAAGCTATGTGGAAGTCACTCCACAAAAGGAAGTAAGCCCAAAGCTTTGCGGAAAGCTTCAAACTTCTCCCTGGGCAGAGCCTTCGTGAAAAGGTCTGCAATGTTCTCCTGCGTGGGCACATATGCCAAGCTGATCTCCCCAGTAGAGAACCTCTCCTTGACATAGTGATAATGCACCTCAATGTGCTTAGTGCGAGCATGGAACACAGGGTTCCTCGCAACTACCAATGCGCTCTGACTGTCAATGAAGATGGTGGTGGCAGAATTCTAACCAACACCCAAATCAGCCATAAGGCGTCTGAGCCACACACACTCAACAGTAGCTGTGAAAGCTGCCCTATACTCAGCTTCACAACTGGAAGTGGCCACAGTAGGATGCTTCTTGCTCAACCAAGATATACATGAGCTACCAAGCATGAAGCAAAAGCCACTAATGGACACACGAGTGTCATAGCAACTAGCCCAATCAGAGTCAGAAAAAGCATGCAAATCTAGCGGTAGTGATCCCCCCTTGGGATAAAACAACCCAACTAGCCGAGTACCACTCAAGTAGCGAAAGATGCGCTTAACCGCCTGCCAATGCTTGACTCCTAGGCAATGCATAAACCTGCTCATCTATGAGACAGAAAATTGAATATCTGGCCGAGTAATGCATAATTAAATCAAGCATCCAACAGCCTGCTGATAGAGAACAGCATCAAATGCATCTCCAGCATCATGAAGACTCAAACGTACACCTGTCTCCATAGGAGTGGCAATCGGCTTACAGTCTTCAAGGCCAAAACGCTGCAATAATTTGTCAATATATTTCGTTTGACACAAAGCCATTCCACCATCAACTTGCATAAACTGAATGCCCAAATAGTGATGCAAATGCCCCAAATCAGACATCTCAAATGAGGCATGCAATCAGCCTTAAATCCAGCAATATGCTTCTCAATAGGACCAGTGAGCAGCATGTCGTCAACATAGACAACAATGATCAGAAGCACATCATTAGCACGCTTAACATATAAGGTGCTTTCAGTTGGAATGTTCTCAAAACCATGTGCAATCAAATAGGCATGTATCTTCTCATACGAAGCACGTGGTGCTTGCTTTAAACCATATAATGCCTTCTTTAACCTGCACACCTGGTTTTCATGCCCTTTTTGCACAAAGCCACAAGGCTGAAAAACATACACTTCTTCATGCAAGTCACCATTCAGAAATGCAGTTTTAATGTCCAACTGATGTACATTCCAACCATGATGGGCTGGAAGTGCACAAATGCTCCGAACAGTAGTCATACGGCATGTAGGTGCAAAAGTCTCATCAAAATCAATGCCCCTTTCCTGCGCATAACCCTTTGCAACAAGCCTAGCCTTATAGCTGTCAACTGTACCATCAGGTTTACGCTTCAGCTTGTATACCCACTTAGTGCCAATGGCCTTCTTGCAAGGAGGCAAGTCACATAAAGACCGAGTATTATTCTTCATTATTGCATTATATTCAGATTGCATAGTAGCCATCCAATTTTCTGAATTTTGTGCTTCATCAAACGAAACAGGCTCATTCTCATCACAGAGACTAGATGCAGCCATAGCATAGAAAACTAATGCAAAAGAGGCATTATGAGAGCCTGAACGAGTATGATATGACAAAGATGCATCTAATTTGCTGTCACGCAAAGTCTGTACCAGCTATTTTGGCATAGTTTTTGCGTGCTCAATATCAACTCTCTCATCAACTAGTGCATCATGTAAATCTACATCAGAAATGGAATGATTTGCATCATCACATGAAACCTGCAAAGGCTGAGAAGTTGCCTTATTGGGACCAACACTAGTTTGTCCACCTGTAAAAAGAGGCAGTAAAGTATCATACATGTCTTTGGAGCTAACAGATGTCTCCTTAGTACATGAAAGCAATGGCTGAATAGCATCTTCCACAAAAACAACATCAAACCAGAATGCGTTTAGTATGTGGATGATACAGACGATAGCCTTTACTTTCAGAACTATATCCAACAAAAATACATTTTACTGCTTTATCATCCAACATTCTGTGATGTTGTTCAGGCACTAATGCATATGCCAAACAACCAAAAACACGCAGATGAGCAACTGATGGCTTGTGGTCATGCCAAGCCTCATATGGAGTGATAGATTGCAACGCTTTAGTGGGACACCTGTTCAGTACATATGTTGCACACATGACAGCCTCAAGCTAGAAACTATGTGGTAAAGCCTACTCTTGACCATACACCTCGCCATCTTCATGAGTGACATGTTCTTTCATTCAGCAACTCCATTCTGTTGAGGTATACGGCATTGTACACTGGTGTTTTATTCCATGTTTAGCCAGAAATGCATTAAAATCAAAAGACATATATTCCCCCCTCTGATCAGAATGGAGGGTGCCCATTTTACATGCTGACAGATTTTCAGCCAAAACCAAAAACTGTTTGAAGCACATGAACACTTCGGACTTTGCCTTCAATGGATATACCCATGCATGCCTGGAAAAATCATCGATGAAAGTCACGAAGTAAAGATAATTCCGAAAAGAAGGTGTCTGCATAGGACCACAGACATCAGTATGTACAAGCTGCAATTTCTGCGTAGCCCGAACTGAACCATCTTTTGGAAAGGACAAATGCTGCATTTTGCCCAAAATACAGCCTTCACAAACATGTTTGCCAGGTGCCTCAAGTTTGGGCAAAGAGGACACCATTTCAGATTTTTGCAGGCATAGCAAACTAGCAAAATTCAGATGGTCAAAGCGTGCATGCCAAAGCTTTGCATCTGACATAGCCTGAGAATCATTTACTGCACATGCCAAATCATTTACAGATCTTTCATAGTCTATGAGCTTATACAGCCCACGACATAAAATGCCAGAAGCAATAATCACATCACCATTTGACAGATCATGCACTGTACACCTGTCATCAACAAATTTCACAACCAAACTAATCTTGGCTAATGCAGAAACTGATAACAGGTTCTTCTTGATCCTTGGCACAAATAAAGCGTCTTACAAAGTGAAAGAACTACCATCAGCAGTAGTCAAAATGATCTTACCAACTCCCATAACAAGATAAGAGGAGTTGTTGGTTTCCTGGCTAGTCAGACGGGCAAAGGTAAATGGAACTCTTCTACTAGTAAGCAAAAATCTACTAATTCTGCTCCAAGTTTGTGTACAATGCCACATGCACACTTAGACTAACTCATACACATCAACAAACACACATGCACACTTAGACTAACTCACACATGCAGACGTAGACTAACTCACACACATCAACAAACATGTGCAGACTTAGACTAACTCACACATGCAGACTTAGACTAACTCACACACATCAACAAATACGCATATACACATATATACGTTTGTTTGTTTTGAATTTCACGTCTACGGTTTAGTCCTTTTGTTTTTGTTTCACCTTTACTTTAATTATTTCATTGCTTTATTACTTTTGATTTAGAATTAAATAAATTCATACCAGCACAAAAGAGTAGGTTCACATGCACAAACCCATAGATACACATTCTTTACAAAATCATGTGTTCATCTATAGGCTTTTTTGAACACACATAAAACACACATAGACACACTAGCATATATGAATATATGAATGACTTATTATATACTTTCATTTTAACATTCTCATCGGCTTATGTGTAATTTATGTCGTTTGCAGGTACACCTTCAATAAAGATCTTCCTCTACTCTTTTCAAAGAGTTCGTTTACCCCTATTATCATAACCAAGTGAAACTTGTTAAGATGAAAATTACTAATGATCTCATCAAACTCTCATTATTTCAAATCATCATGAAAAGAAGTTTGAAGAAGTTTGAGATGAAATTTTGTCATCTCTTATCAAGTAAGGAAGAGCGAATCTCTTTCTCATCAAACTCCTTAAACTAGCAGTCTGCAATGAGGTGGAACCCATCTATTTACTAACTCACACTCTAAACTTGTAGTTAATTGAAAGAAGGGGGGTAACATGATATTCCAAATGTCACCTTCGAATGTTTCCCTTGTATACATGAGTGAAAGTTCGGGTGGGAACACTTTTCTAGGAGATCATAATGGGATGCCTCATTTTTCCACATGTGCTAAGTCTTCATGTGAAGCATGCACGTGTGGAGAAAACTAAAGGCTCTTGTAATGAGGTCTTATGGGGAGAAGAAGATGAGACGAAAGCTAACCTCACAAAGGTATGAGAAGGGAAAGTCTTAGAGGGGGCATAATGAATGAGTGCTATATGTGCTTAAAGCCCCACCTTCATGAAGCATGGCCACTCCATATACTCTACTCTGAAAGGACACCGTTATAAGAAGAAGCTCAAAAAGAGTAGCAACCACTGATATGTTATTGGCTCTCAAGTCAAATGATTTCATAAGGAAGTTGTGGATGGTTGGAGAGGATAATATTTTAGAATGTTGGGTTCGGGGGTTGATCTTTGTTGAAGATCAATAAAATCATATATGTGAATATCGTCTTAGTGAGGGCTAGAAAAAAGGACTTATATAGGTTACTATGGGCTTTTTTGAGCTACTTCATTATTAGGTGAAGGAGGTTATAACTATCATCTCATTCATCTTTTGAAGTTCTCATACTTTTAGGCTCTTGGTTAGTCTACAATTGGTTTTGCCTATGGGCATAAGGGTCATTAAGGACCAAGGTCTATAGGTTGGAGGAGCCAAAGTGCTTCTAGGGAGTCCTTGCGAATTTTCTTATCCTTTAGAGTTTCAATATGAAAGGTGCATAGGTCCTTACCAGAGAGCTACATGGAGCAAGGGCTATATAAATGATGGGCGGTGAGTATTGTTGGGGATGTAAGGGTCATGTAACCTTACCCCTATGTTCATGTATGTTATATAGAGCATTGTCTCTAGAATATCATTATGTGGGCTTCACGGCTCCCATGCATGTGTGCACATCTTTTTGTCTTATCTCTCCATCCGTCACCTCCTTGCTCCTCTCCTCAACTCACTAAAGGCCTTCCCTGGTATCAGAGCATGTTGAAGGCTCATGTGCAAGAATCTTAAATGAAAGTATAGGATACAAGAGGTGAATGTGAAGGTCGACATCTTCTTCACAATAGTTTAGTACTTTGACCATAACTCGAGATAGAAATCCTGGATTGTTGCAATTTAATACCTGCCTAGCTTGTAGGGAGATCTACAAGTTGACTAGAGGGCATAGAATCTGCTTCATAGTAGAAGGATTCCAAAAATTTTAAAAATCACAGAGTTATGTGTGAGTCACGTTATTGTCAATCTTGATAGGAGGTCAGTTTGTTGCTCATAAATTGAGCTATGGGCATTAGATTGAAGGGATTTCAATTGCTATGCCTAGCTTATGAAAGCATCTACACTTTTTTAGAAGATTATAACTGCAAACTCAGACTTGTAAGTTGCCAAAATTGAAAAAAAAAAAGTCATGTAGTGGTCATTTTGATAGCAGTGTAGTATTTTGGTCATATCTTCAAATACATGTCTCAGATGGAGAAATTATCAATATGGAAGTTGTAATTGAGAATAGCTTTCCAACTTTGTTTAAGAGCTCACAAATTTTGAAGTTCTTAGCATCAAAAATGCAATATACAAATTGTCATATTTTTCCTATATGACATAAATCCACCTTTATAATTGTTCTCTTTGGCATGGTTATAATGCATAACAATGATTTTTAACAAAAAAAAAGAGTGAATCAACACACGTTTTACACAAGAGAAAGGGCCCCAAAAACAACGGTTTCCTCTTTGAGTTTTATAAAATGAGGGTAACATGGTATTCGAAAATTAAAGGGTAATAAAACAACATGGTATTCGAAAACCATGTCGGTTGATGCAAATGTCTCCTTCAAATGATTCCCTTGTATAAATGAGTGAATTGGACGTGTCAAATGTCTCTATGGAACTCAAATGTCTCCCTCAAATGATTCCCTTATATAAATGAGTGGAATTGGACGTGGAGATTTTTCTAAACAAAAAAAATCAAAGTGAAAGTCTCATGAATGAAAATACATGTGCAAAGTCTTCATGTGAAGCATGCACGTGTGAAGAAAAGTAAAGGCTCTTATATTGAAGCCTTAAGAGGAGGACATGAGATGAAAGCTAACTTCACAAAGGTATGAGAAGGGAAATTTCAGTATTCAATGTCCTTAGACTTAGAGAGGCATAATGAATGAGTGATATATATGCTCAAAACCCCACCTTCATGAAGCATTACCACTCCATGATACTCTACTTTGAAAGAGCGCCATTAACCTACCATTGATTTTGCCTATGGGCATATGGGTCAATAGGGAGCAAGGTCCAAATGTTGGAAGGGCCGAGGCCCTTGTGCAGAGTCCTTGAAGATTTTCTTATCCTTTAGAGTTTCCATATGAAGGGTGCATCGGTGGCCCTTAAAGAGGATTCTAGAGTTGTATGGAGCAAGATCTATATAAAGGATATGCGGTGAGTTATGTTGGGGATGTAATGGTCATGTAACCTTACCCCTATGTTCATGTACATGTATCTTTTCTAGAGCACACTCTCAAGAAAATTATTATGTGGGTTTTGAGGATCCCACACATGTGTGCATGTCTCTCCTCTCCTCTCTCTTCTTCCATCATCTCCTTGCTCTTGGATGCACATATAAAGCATCTTTTGGATGCGCATGATGCTTATGTAGAGAATAATTTTATTGATCATATAGATGCTCATGTGGACCACATGTTGGATGATTAGTTGGATGCTTCCGATGAACATCTATATGATCATCCCAATCATCATCATGCATGTCAATTGGATTCTTTGAGGTTCCAGTTACTGGCTTTCACTACCTCCTCTAAATCATCATATCTTTAATGCGATTCTTCCATAGAGAAAATTTTGTGCCATCAAATTTTCAGATCTCAAAATGTTCTGTGCCTTGCAAGTTATAGATCCTCTTTGAAACATTAGCACTAGATTGTGATCCACTAGATGTACCCGAGATCTTTGATGCCATGATGATAGAGAACTAACTATAGTGATAATGGAGCTAAAATAGTCAAAATACCACTAAGGCTCAAAAAAAGATGACCAAGTGTTAGATTCTAGGAAAAATTCGGCTAGTCTCCCCATAAAAATGGATCAATGAACAACAATGGCCAATGAAAAGGATTATGTGAGAATGTATGTGCTCCAAACAATAAATGTGTCAAGTAAAATCAACCACTATGTAGAGAAAGAAGTTGTAGAAATAAGTATACATGGACCAACCACAAGGATATGAGGATTCAAAGAATCAATGGTGAGTTGCAAAAAGAAGTATACATGGACCAGCCACAAGGATATGAGGTTTCAAAGCATCCAAAATATGTTTGCACGTTTTGAAAGCCTTTGTATGGGCTTAAACAAGCCAAGGATTGCTAATTATTTAACCGCCATTGGATTTTCTATGTGTGATGTAGATTACTCATTATATGCAAAGAAGGGCGATGATGGCATCAGGATTGTGGCTATTGATGTCGATGACTTGATTTTAGGTGGTGATAATGAAGAAAGCATCAAAGAGGTAAAGAAACTCCTTATGTAGGAATTTGACATGAAAGATCTTGGTGTGCTGCACTATTTTTGGGCATTGAGTTTATACATACATAAAAAGGTATATGGATGTTGCAAATGCAATATGCCTTGCGTATGCTACAAAAGTATTTATTTTAAGCCAATTTCTATGCCATTGGATTAGAATCTAAAGTTGGATACTACATCACGTGAAGCATTGGAAAATGCTACTATGTACAAGAAAATTGTGGGAAGTTTGTTATATCTCACAATTACAAGGCATCATCTAAGTTACATTGTTGGACTTGAAAGTCAATTTATGCAAGTTCCCAAGAAACCACATTTAGATGCTTTGAGATGAAGTCTACATTATGTTAGTGCTACTTTGGATTATGCATTGTTTTATGAAGCTGGTGCAAAATTGTAGCTTCATGGATACACTGATGTAGATTGGAATGGTAGTATTCCAGATAGAAGATCTACTAGTGGCTTTCTATTCTCACTTCGGAGTGCATCTATTACATGGAGAAACAAGAAGCAATCCATTGTTGCTTTGTCGAGTACAGAGGCTGAATATAGAGGTGCTGCAATGGTAGCATGTGAAGCTTCAGGGCTACATATGCTACTTGTAGATTTAGGTGTGTAAGTGCAACAGCCTATCATCATTTATTGTGATAATCTTAACAGCATTCAGTTAGCATAAAATCCTAGTTTTCATGCTAGAACAAAGCATATCGAGGTACATTATCACTTCATTAGAGAAAAGCTATTAGCAAGTGATACTGATCTTGTTTATGTGAAAACAAATGAGCAGATTACTGATATTTTTACTAAGTACTTGGAAAAAAGACGTCGAAGAAGTTTTGGAAGATGCTTGGATTATAGAAGATGTTGTTGAGCTTGAGGGGGAGTGTTGAGATATCAAGCTCAACGTGTGATGTCGAGGATGACACATATAACTTTTTCATTTCTCAAACATGTATAGTGGTCACACTGGTATATGTCAGGGATACTTTAGTGAACTCTACTAGATTTATCTATCGAGAGTGATGGCACCGTTGTTTCTTGCTTTGTATATTCCTTTCATATAATAGAAGAAGAAGAAGAAGATCATTCGTCCTTGACTCAATTTGTGTGTGCTCCTCTTGAGTGTGACAGTGTGTGAGAGAGCTCTATTCCTTGTCTCCTTTCTCTTGACATAACCTCCTTCACTTAATAATGATGAAGGAGCTCAAAAAATATCCATATTTTGAAGGATTGCAAAATCCTCATTTTTTGTTCAAAAACTTCTCTTTAAGATTAGTAACTAAAACCATATCTAGAAACTCATGAGAATCCCAAAATATTGTTAATGTAAAATTTCATAGTTTATAAATTGTGCCATCAATTTCACCTTCAATGAAGGTTGATGGGTTGTTGTTGTTTCTATAATTGCACTTTCTTTGGTTTTTGTGTCTATAATTACACTTTCTTTGGAAGTTGAGCTTTCAAATCCAATGGTTGGACTTCTTTTCAAGAACATAGATAAACTCTTAAACATTATCCTCTCAAACCATCCACAATTCACTTATGAACTCGTTTGACTTGAGAGACAATAACCTGTCAGTGTTTGATACTCGTTTTGATTTTCTTATTATAATGGTGCCCTTTCAAAGTAGAGTATCATGAAGGTGGGGCTATGAGCATATATAGCACTCGTGCCCCTCTAAGGCTAAGGACATTGAATAATGAAATTTCCTTTCTCATACCTTCGTGAAGTTAGCGTTCAGCTCCTCCTCTCCTCCCAAGACTTCACTATAAGAGCCTTTAGTTTTCTTCACATGTGCATGCTTCACATGAAGACTTTGCACATGTGGAAAAATGAGGCATTTTCATTCATCACAATTTCACTTGGATTTTTTTATTTAGAAAATTCTCCACATCCAATCCCACTCATTTATACAAGGGAATCATTTGAAGGAGACATTTGCATCAACGGACATGGTTTTCGAATGCCATGTTATTTTATTGCCCTTTGATTTTCCAATACCACGTTATCCTCCTTTTGTAAAACTCGAATTCCTCGGAAAACCAATATGCATTTGCGTTTCTTGCTTTTTTTTTTCTTTTTGGAAAACTATATGCCCTAATAGAAAATGGAGTGGTCCAAATGGGTTTGGTGTAGCGGATAGCATCGAATGTCGTGGGGCTCATGGCCTGGGTTCGATTCCTGCCCGGCTGGACATTTCAATTTCTTATCATTTAAACTTTCCTTATACCCTCAAAAAAAAAAAATGGAGTGAATCTTTTTTGGGGCCCTTTCGCTTGGGATGTGGAGTGAATGTTTTTTGGGGCCCTTGCTCTTGGGATGAGGAAATCATTTACTCTTGTCTTGCTTCTTTTAAACGTGTGTTGATTCAACCTTTTTTTTTTGGGTTAAAATCCACTTTTACCCTCTCGAATCATGCCAAAGAGAAAGATTATAAAGGTGGATTTATACTAGAAGCATGCCAAAGAGAAAGATTATAAAGGTGGATTTATCTTGTATAGGAAAAATATGACGGTTTGTATATTGCATTTTTTATGCTCCAAACTTCAAAGTTTATGAGGTCTTAAACAAAATCGGAAAGTTAATCTCAACTACAACATCCATGTTGACAATTTATCCATATGAGACATGTAGTTAAAGATATGGCCAAAATACAACACTACTATCAAAATGACCACTACATGACTTTATTTTGCAATTTTGGCAACTTATAAGTCTAAGTTTGCACCTATGGTCTTCCAAAAAATGTAGGTGCTTTCCTAAGCTAGGCATAGGAATTGAGCAACAAACAAACCTTCTATCAAGATTGACATCAACCTAACTCGCACATAGCTCTGTGGATTTTGAAATTTCTGGAATCCTTCTACTATGAACCAGATTCTATGTCCTTTAGTGAACTTGTAGATCTCTTTAAAAGCTAGGCAAAGATCTTTAAATCGCAACAATCTAGGCTTTCTATCTCGAGTTATGTTTGAAATACAAAGCTATTGTGAAGAAGATGCTGACTTGCACATTCACCTCTTGTATCCTACACTTCCATTTAAGCTCCTTGCACGTGAGCCTTTAGAGATACCAAGAAAGGCCTTTAGTGAGTTGAGGAAAAGGAGCAAGGAGGTGATGGATGGAGAGATAGGACAAAAAGACATGCACACTATGTGAGAGCCTCGAAGCCCACATAATGATATTCTAAAGACAATGCTCTATAAAACATACATGATCATAGGGGTAAGGTTACATGGCCAACAACACTCACCTCCCATCATTTATATGGCCCTTGCTCCGTGTAGCTCTCTAGTAAGGACCTATGCCCCCTTCATATTGAAGCTCTAAAGGATAGGAAAATCCTCAAGGACTCCCTACAAGGGCCTTGGCTCCTCCAACTTCTAGACCTTAGTCCCTATTGACCCTTATGCCCATAGGAAAAACCAATTGTATGCTAAACCAAGAGCCTAAAAGTATGAGAACTTCAAAAGATGAATGAGATGATACTTATAACCTCCCTCACTTAATAATGGAGGAGCTCGAAGAAGCCCATAGTAACCTATATAAGTCCTTTTTTGTAGTCATATCTCAAAACATATTCACATATATGATTAATAAGCAGTAATATGCTAAATAAAATGGATAAAGTTAGTGGTATATCAAATGACTAAAGAAAAAAGTGCATTTTTTTGCCTAAGTTACCATGACCATATTTGGAGGGATTGCAAACTCATATCAAAAACCATGTCCATATTTGGAGGGATTGCAAACTCATATCAAAAACCATATCTAGAACTCATGAAAATCCCAAATTGTTGTTAAAATAAACTTTTATAGTTTATAAATTGTACCATCAATTTCACGTTCAATGAAGTTTGTTGTGTCTATAATTACTCTTTCTTTGCAAGTTCAGCTTTCAAATCCAATGGTTCGACTTTTTCTTAAGACCGTAGATAACTCATTTGACTTGAGAGCCAATAACATATCACTGTTTGCTACTCTTTTTGAGCTTCTTCTTATAACGGTGTCCTTTCATACTAGACGGTATATGGAGTGGCCATGCTTCATGAAGGTGGGGCTTTGGTGTAAGAGGTTTCATGTGAGGTGGATGTTCTTTTTTTGCATGCATTAATTGTCCCTTTCCTACATTAATCATCATTCACGCACTCGCTTCCATGCACTCGACCAAGTCAGGCTCTCGGTTTGATAATTTAATGTGTGTATCAAACCACCACTATATGCATTTGCTTGATGATTGAGGTATAGTCTCTTTCGTTGTAGATCCCTAAGACCTTGTGAGTCTAGGTATACAATGGAGTGGCCATGCTTCATGAAGGTGCGGCTTTGTGCACATATAGCACTCATTCATTATGTCCCTTAAAGGCTAGGGACATTAAAGAATGACATTTCCCTTCTCATACCTTTGTGAGGTTAGCTTTTGTCTCATCTTCTCCTCATAAGACCTCATTATAAGAGCCTTTAGTTTTCTTCCCACCCGAACTTTTCACTCGTGTATACAAGGGAGTCATTTGAAGGAGACATTTGAAAGCCTAGATGACAAATTTTTATCTCAAACTTCTTCTCTTCATGATGATTTGAGGTAATGAGAGTTTGATGAGATCATTTGTAATTTTCATCTCACCAAGTTTCACTTGGTTATGGTAGCACGGGTAAAATAACTCTTTGAAAAGAGTTGAGGAAAATCTTTATTGAAGGTGTACCTGCACACAACCTAAATTACACATAAACCGATGAGAAATGTTAAAATCAAAGTATATAATAAGTACTTCATATATGCTAGTGTGTGTATATGTGAATGAAATATGTGTGGTAAAAAATACCTGTAAGTGAACACACGATTTTGTAAAGAATGCGTGTTCATGGGTTTGTCCATGTGAACCTACTCTTTTGTGCTAGTATGAAATTATTTAATTCTAAATCAAAAGTAATAAAGAAATAAAATATTTGAAGTAAAACAAAACAAACAAATGCGTATATGTGTGCATGCGAGTGTTTGTTGATGTGTGTGAGTTAGTCTAAGTGAGTGTGTGAGCTAGTCTAAGTGTGCATGCGTGTTTGTCGATGTGTGTGAGTTAGTCTAAGTGTGTGTGTGAGCTAGTCTAAGTGTGCATGCGTGTGTGTTGATATGTGTGAGTTAGTCTAATTGCGTGAGTTAGTCTAAGTGTGCATGTGGCTTCCGCGGTACACGAAATTGGAGAGAGAGAGAGAGAGCGAGAGAGAGAGAGAGAAGGTGGCAAATGGCATCGGGAGCTTGTGAATTCTTGTGAGCGGTGCTTTCGGAGGAAGATAGAAGGGAAGAAGAAGGAGGTAAATGTGCATGCGTGTGTGTTGATATGTGTGAGTTAGTCTAAGTGTGCATGTGGCTTCCGCGGTAGAGGAACTTGGAGAGAGAGAGAGAGAGAGAGAGAGAGAGAGAGAGAGAGAGAGAGAAGGTGGCAAATGGCATCGGGAGCTTGTGGATTCTTGTGAGCGGTGCTTTCGGAGGAAGATAGAAGGGAAGAAGAAGATTGGGGTATTTTTTGTGGTTGGACACGATTATTCATTGGTCACTTTTGCATTTGTTTTGAGGTTATCTGCACCTTTGATGAACATGACACAAAGTGAATTTGATGAGCTTTTGATTTTGCCTCCATCTTTTTTTTTATCAAACATTTGACAGGTGACTACATCAGTTTAGTGGAGATTCTGTTGTTGTTTATGGAAGACTGAGATTCTCCTGTTCATCTAGTTTTAGAGTGACAAAAAGAATGCTTAGTTTTTGCGAGAACTTTTCTCAATTATGCTCAACTTTTCTACATCTAGAGTTGAGCATTACATCTTTTGCAAATCAAAAAACATATAAAAATTCATTCAATTGTTTCAAAAATTTGCTTGCATATTTACATATGGAGCACAAAAATTCAATCTCTTTCAAGTTTCTTGTATACTTTCATTTTCAAAGTTTGCATATTTAGATTGGAAAACACATCACAACACACAAAAAATTATTTTCCCCAAACTTGCATCTCATTTTTACATTCCTAAAACATTAAACATTAAAGAAACTTGCACAAAAGACTTTTTGTTTTTCATATTTGTATGCATTGAACAAAGCTTAAGATGACAAGAGATAACATAAGTGACTTTATTGCACATCAAAAGGAGTAATTGCAATTTGAAATTGAAGATACAATCAAGAACATCAAGATTCAATCTCAACTTGAATATCAACATAATATGGAAAAATTTTCAAAAAGATGATCACTAAAATTCTAAGATAAAAAGTAGTTGAAACCATTCTTAGGGAAAAGGAGAAATTCACAAGAGTGAATGTAACAAAATATCTAGATGTTTATGAGAATATCTAGATGCTTATGAGTTACCTAAAATTCATGGCTTACCTGAAAACAAATTGATTCCTTTTTTAGAAAGATTGGCAACTAGAACATTGTTGAACTTAAAGCGCATGAGAGCTTAGCTTGGGATGAGTTTAAAAAAATTACAAAAAGAATTCTACCTCGAAGATTTTAGTCAACATAGTAGAGAGGGACTTATGAGATGCATAAAATCACCTAAACCTCAAACATCTATTACTCAACTCCATAGCAAATTCATGAAAAGATTTTCCCAACTCCTAGAGGTGGATAGGATTGCTTTCATATCTGACATTATTATCAATCTCCTTAAAATCCAAAGTCCATATGTAATACTAGAAGTAGAGAGAAGACTTGAGGATCCGGAGAAAAGATATTGTTTGACTCATGATTGGGCTACTATGAGCAGAGTAGTTGAAGCTGTCACTCACATTAAACAAAGGCAGTCAATGCTTTAGGAGCAAAGACCTGATCCTCAATCCAGTATGCCAAATTTGAATGAAGTCTAGGGAGACATATACTACAACAAAGACTGATGTAGCATCCTCATCTAGAATGTCTGTTGAGCTTCAATTAGAAATCCTCTTTAATACATTTAAAAATATCATGATGATGCATACCAACTTGATCAAAGATGTGTCGTCACTTCAAAATATGGTATATCCACTTAGTATTCAAGATAATACTAGCAAACAACCAGATCTAGCTTAGGCAACTACTCAACCCATTTTTACCTCCGTAAAATTCTCAAACTAGAATTCCCCAACCACCAAATCCTCAAACTACCTTTCAAAGAACTTTCAATCCTAATGAATGAAGAAACCCAAATATTAGGAGATGTGTTTGGTGTGATACCACTGACCATATCTTATGCATGTGAAGCTTTGGAAGAAGCTTAAAAGCAAGGGCTTGTGATTGATATTGATAAAAATTCATGTGGCTACAGGTCATGCTTGCCTTTAGCTATAAATTGGGCAAAAGGGGATATGAGGAAATTGTATGAGAATCTTTTAGCTTCCAAATTAGGAATCCTCTACTGTAAAGCTAGAGATCATGGATAATTGTGATTAGGAACCTGGTCAAACTAATGAGAATAAAAATTATTCCATTGAATTTCTAGTCAAAACGAGAGCTGCAATTATGTAAACGATGGCTTGGAATTCACCTATTGATCAATTATTTCTCTATTCTCATATTGCCAATCTAGAGGAAAAGAGGAAAATAGATGAGAAACAAGATCAAAATGATTCTTGACAAAGAATTACAAGGAGACAATCAAGTGAAGAACCTAAGAGAGTTGACTTTGAACAAGGAGAAGGATCAAAATCTAATGAACAAAGAAGAAGAGAAATAAGGGAAGGAAAATAAACCTATGGTAAGTGATCAAATTCAAAACAACCTGATGAATAAACACTTGACACAAAACTTCACAAAACAAATGAGAATCAAATCGATAGTAAGCAAATAAAGAAATAAGAAAGAACTCCTAAAGCAATTTTAGTCTTTGATATTGAATAGAAAATTGATTCTAAAGAGATCTCATATGAAATCCTATTGAAAATCCAATTACAATGTCCTTAGAACAAATCTTTTCAATTTCTAAACTCAAGTTCAAGGACAATTTTATCAAGCTAATCAAAAGAAAGATATTTCCACTTTCTCAAGAAGTTGATATACAAGCCACAAGCTATGAATGAATCTCTTGCTTTTGATGATTCAGAAGAAGATGATGAAGGTGAGGCTTATAATGTTAGCAAGAAGTTCCTTGGTCCAATCTTGGCTGATGAAGGAAGTAAATAAATTGAAAGCCATTTCAAAAAGAGTTTCTAGGCTAGGGGACTACTTGAAATGAAAATCAAATTAGAGATGAGAAGAAGTCATATGCAACTTTGGCACTTGTTGACTTAGGATCATAGATTAATGTGATTCCAAAAGAATTGTATGACAAATTCAAATGGCCAATTGATAAGAACCATAGATGGAGAATGAGAACAGCTAATAATAGTTGTGGTTCTTTATTAGAAGCTTGTGCAAATATCCCTGTGATAATACATTGAATTATTGATGTATTTCACTTCTTCATCTGAGATAATTATTCCTATGAGATCATTTTGGGTCAACCTTTCATATGGGAGACAAGAATGGAGACTAGTGGATGATGGGCCGGCATATGTTAGGATTCAATCTAAAGATGACTTGCAATCATTCCAAGTGATGACTATCAGCACAAACCATTTATGAAAATGAGATCAATTAAGAAAGTCTCCTATACACTCATTAGAGAAAGTATCTTTACGTGAGTATGGAGCATAGTTTGACCAATTATTTTGTTAGATTCCCCTGTTGAGCAAGACAACAATGGAAAATGGATTGATGACTTCCAAAATCTTGTACATGCTTTTCAAAGCTTTTTTGTTTATTTTACTTTATCAAAATTACAAAATTTTCATACAAAATGAAACCCCACCAATTTTTTCTCTTCTTGAAGAAATTCAACAAATATTACAAGAATGAGATACTTCAAGAATGATGCTTCTTAATTCTATTGACAAATATGATTTATTTCCAAATTTATGAAAGAGCACATAAATGAAGAAGTTAAAGTGAATACAAAGTACAAAACCATTGGAAAACAAATTAAACCCATTTCTCAATATTTACCAAAATGAAGTGATGGAAAGTTCAAGCAAGTCTCAAAAGACCCTATTTTACGTGAATGAGAAAACATAGGGTACACTTTTAATGATGAGACTATTAAACAAGTCAAACTAGGAACTAATGATTTGTTTCTATTAGCTATTGAATGAGAATTATTTCTAAAGAGTCATTAGAGAACACGGGAGAGCTTTTTCACTCCATCCTCATGACATAGGTTGTACTGGTCATTGACTAGTTCCCCTTATGATCATTTTTATAGTACCACATGTTCCATGGAATCTTTACTCCATACAAGTCCCAAAGGCTCACTTACTTAAGCTAATGAGATTGCTTAAAGAGAAGATACACATGAGAATTCTTGAACCATCTTTAGCTCCATAATCAAATAGATGGTTCACTATACCTAAAGAGAATAGAAAGTTGAGGTTTATTCAAGACTTACAACTTGTCGATAAAGTCATTGTTAGGAATGTCGGAATAGGCCCTATACTATGAGAGTTTACAAAAGCATTTTTTGGGCACTATCTATTCTTTGGGTGATTTATATTCAAGCTATGCCCAATTCCAGCTTGCTATTGAGAGTAGAGATATTACCACAATGAGGAATCCTCTTAGTTTAGTATGTATGTGTACCTTGCCACAAGGAGCTACAAACTCAGTAGCACATATGATGAATGTGATGAATATGGTCTTGCACGATTTCATTCCAAATGTGATGATGCCATTCATTGATGATATTCCCATTAAAGGATGTGAGGATAAGGTAAAAGATGAAATTGTAGACTCTTCAAGATGTAGAAAATTTATTATGGACCACGTCTATAATTGTGAATGTATATTCAAAGGATTTGAAGAGGCCGTTCTAATATTTTCTATTGAAAAATCTGTTTTTGGTGTCAATGTACTCATTGTTGGACATTTGTGTGGTCCCTATGGTCAAAGACCATACCCACCTAAAGTTGATGCCATAGACAAGATATTTGAGACTGCTTATAACCTTGAGGCGAATGGGAAAATAGAAAGTGTTCATTCAGCAATTGTGAAAATGATCTTTAAAGCTTGTAATGGTGACATAAGACAATGGCTAAAATATTTACCGTTTGCATTATGGGCTAATAGAATGACTTGAACTAGGACAATAGGATACATGCATGTTGAACTTATGTATTGTCAAAAACCTATTTTTCCTATTTATACATGAGTTCCTACATGGCCTACTCTACCTTGGAATTATAATCTATCATGTGATGAATTATTGGCTTTAAGGATAAAAAAACTTGAATAGGGGAATGAAAAACTTGATGATATAATAATTAAATTGAAAGAATCAATACTAAAAAATAAAAAGTACTTTGATAAATCATATAGAATAAGGCCAAAACATATTCATGAAGATGATTGGGTTTTGATTTACAATAGTACATTTTATTCTCAATATGATACATTAAGGAAATTAACACGTTGATGGTTTGGACCTTATATTGTTATAAAATTACATGAAAATGGAACATATGCTTTATGTGAATTAGATGGAACTCCACTAAATTCTTTGATTGTAGGTAAAAGATTAAAATTATTCAAGGAAAAAGATGAAGATGATTATGAAATTGATGAAGACACGATCTAAGATGAACCAAAATGACTAGGTGATATCTATTCTTTTCTATTTGTACAAATTCTTTTTCATTGCGTTGCATTGCATATTTTCAAAATTTTGGAAATTGTCTAATCATGATATCAAATTCTTAAGCGTAAATTATTTGACTTCAGTAAGAATACATGTAATTTTAATTGAAATCATTATGAATGAGGTGAAGGCATGATAGAACTATTTGAATTTGAAGCTCAAGTAAAAGAACTCATTTGTTTTGTATAAATAGGATTATGTTTGTGCATGATAAGCATATTCGATTGAGATCCTAGTACTTTCTTATGCATTCTTCTAGATCCTTTGCTCAAAATAAGGGTTAAGCCTTCCTCTAAGAACAAAAATGTTGTGATTATTATAAAAATTGGTAAACAAAAGTTTATGCTTTCTTTCCATCTAAAATAGTAGAAGTTACAAAGTTATCATCTAGCATAGTAATGGTTGCTTGTAAATTTCTATTTTGAGTTCGATGAGTCTTCTAAATAGTTTATCTCTTCTTTTGTTTCTTATTTTCTAGATCTCTATATGAGTTCTTCACATGATTTGGTGAGTCAACTTAACTATCCAAGGATTCCTCTTAACGGTTGTGAGGAATGGGAAAGAGGTCACAGTAGGGAAATGGTCCAACAAGATGATATCCATCCAGTAGGAAAGGGCCTTGAAATTGCCAATTATGTTCTATGACACATAGCACCTATCTAGTTGAGCCTTGTGAAGCTCACTATTATGTTGATATATTTTGGTAGTGATGTATGTGAACGCACTTAGGACTATCAAGACACTTTTTTCCCTCTTTACAATTTTTTTTCCCCTTAGCTTGTATATACACCTATAACCCTCATGGATCAATCATCTTTGTACATTCACTAGGTAATACATTTAATATTGTGTTGCACTTCAAGCTTCTTCTTCTTCCTATGCTACCGCAAACCTTAAACTCCAACAAATGGTACCAAATAAGGTTGTCACTTCATCTAGGGCATCATCACCACCCCTCTGATCATAGTCTCGAAATCGCACAAAAATTTGTGAGCCTACTTGAGTCGAAATTTTGATTTGAACTTGTTTCAGCCTCTGAATGCACTATCTTAGTGACTATGAAGCCACTTTTGTCCTTTCATGCCAAAGATATATACAAGTTTTGGCTCATCAGTACAAGTGCCTCAAAGTCTACTAGAGGGTTTAGTAGAGCTCGATTGAGTGTTTCTATTACAATCAATTTTTTGCATTAGGGTATTTAGTCATTGGCTATGGTTGAAAGCAATGATGTATTTTGTATATTGGTTGTTGAGGATAAGTTGGATTGTACTAATTACCCATTGTGAGCATATATGATGCATCATGCATTGGTAGCAAAAGGGTTGTGGAATATTGTGCAAGAAGTTGAAAAATGTCCTAATTTGCTTGCAAATACAGTTTATTGAAGGTGATATGATGGTGTTGAAGATGATGATCTTTAGTTTCCTCGTCATGCTATGGTTGCTAATGCACCTAGTGTAGAGCAAATTTGTTGGGATGGCAGAGATGCTCAAACACATGCATTGATAGTTGTGTCTGTCAAACATGCCATTATCCCTCACATTCGCTCCTCTAAGATAACAAGGGATGCTTCGGATACACTTACAACTTTATACTAGTCCAAAAATGAGGCTCATGTTGCTTGCCTCCGAAAATAGTTGGAGAGTGAGCATATGAATGAAGGAGATTCCATGGATAGTTTTTTGACAAAGATCAAAGATTTGAAGGAGCAATTTATTTTTGCTTATGAAATCTTGTCAAATAGTTCACTTGGACAGATTGCTCTTAACGGTCTTCCATATTCATATCATAGTTTTGCTTCTACTCTTTGATCGATGATGAAAGGCAATCCAAATGCCTTAACATTTGAGGAGTTAGTCTCTATTTTGTTGTTGGAAGATTATTCTAGGCACAAAAGGCAATTATGTGTGTTGCAGATCAAGCTTTATTAGCTAGCTAGAAGGGCAAAGGTAAATGAAGCTAATCTACTAGTAAACAGAAATCTGCTAATGCTACACAATTGAAGAAGGAAGGCAAAGATGTCAAGAAAACAAAAAAGTAGAAACAATTTGGCAAGTATTTTAAGGCAAATGACCATGACATAAAGAGTTTTCCTAAACTAGCTACAAAAGAGGTTGGAATGGTTGTGGAAGAGGCCTCTACACCTAAAACAAAACCTGTTAATGTTTTTCATAATGAAAAATGGGCATTTACTATTGTTTGTAGCTATGACCCATCTTCTCATAAGTAGTGTATGTCTGCAGTAGACTCAAAGGTTTGGTGCTTTGATAGTGGGGCAACCAAACATATTACCGCACAACACATTTTCTTTAGTTCACTTGAGCTTGTCCCTACAAGGCTAACAACTCCTCTTATTCTATAATAAGAGTTGGTAAGATCATTTTGACTATTGTTGATGGTGGTTCATTGTCAAATGTTTTATATGTGCCAAGGATCAAGAAAAACTTTTGTTAGTTTCAACATTAGCCAAGAATTAGCTTGGTTGACAAATTTTTTGATGATAGATGTACATTTTATGATCTCTCAAATGGTGTTGTTATTATTGCTTGTGGCATTTTATGTCATGGGTTGTATAAGCTCATAGATTATGTTCAACATGTGTAGTTCAAGATTCTTAAGCTATCTTATATGCAAAGCTTTTGCATGCATGATTTGGTCATATGAATTTTGCTAGTTTCTTCGTCTACAAAAATTTGAAATGGTGTCCTCTCTACGAAAACTTGAGGCACCTTGTAAAATTGAATATGAAGGTTGTATTTTGGGTAAAATGTAGCATTCCTCCTTCCTAAAAGATGTTTCACTTCGAGCTACTCATAAATTGTAGCTTGTCCATAGTGATATGTGTAGGATAGTGCCATCCCCACTATATATATATATATATATATATATATATATATATATATATATATATATATATATATATATATATATATATATATATATATATATATATATATATATATATATATATATATATATATAACTCAAACATATTGCAAATAGATTTTGTGAAACCTCCTCATGAGACTCTCACTATCTGTTTTCACTTCTTGGAGGCAAATGATATCTAGGTTCATACTTTTTTCATTCAATCATTGGTTTGTGATCAATATTCTTATAGGATCAATGGGACTGTAAACACTAAAGGAGAGGATAATCATTTGTTCGGGATGAGTGTCTACCCAACAATGGATGCTTCACTTCTAGTCAAGTATAAGATCCATAGTGTCACTGAAATATCTCTATATCATGTTGAGGAATTCCAAGTAGCTTTTGCCCAAGTTTAACCATATATCTACACATAAATCCCACTAGAAATTCAATATGTTGTGCTTCTATGTATACATGACACTATTGGAATGACTGACAAATAATTTCATTCATGAGTTTCTTTTTCTTATCAAATGTGAGGAAATCATCCTTTTTCAAATTCAATTATGTACATAATTATGTTTTTCAACACCTTTTCACCATGCGTATTGAATTAGTAAAGTATTTTGGATATGTTCTCACTTTGAGACAAGTATATCCATCTATTAATCCAATCATATGTCCATATCAGCTCTTCATATACTTACTAGTAGATCCTTTTTCTAGCAATTGCTTAACCCTCTAATTTTTCCATCTATATTTGAACTATAATATCTCCATGCAAGAATCTGATTTTCATATTGATTTAAATTATTCCTATTTTGAAACCCGTCTAAGGAGCATGCATAATATATTCACATTGACCACTACACATAATATCTCTTAGTTGTTGCTTGAATCTTTTTACAACCAATCATGATTTTTAGTTTTGAGAGGCACTATTCGATGCCAATTTGAACTTGTAAACACATTGATTTTTTTTTCCCTTTGGAACAGGTGTTGGATTTTGAGGTCTACAAAAGCACGCAAATAACACAAGGAAGAAGAAGAAGTTTGGAGCACAACACACAATACTGAATGTATTACCAAGAGAATGTACAAAAGATAAGTGACCCATTAGGGTTATAGGCGTATATACAAGCCGGGGAAAAAAAACCTCCTAAAGAGGGAAAAAAGTGCCCTGAGAGTCCTAGTGTGTTCACACACATCACTACCAAAATATATCAACAAATCCCCCGGGGAGTGATGTGGTGAACAAGGAGCTGGCACTCATGTATAAGGAAGTGCCAAGGTATGTGGAATCAATCCACAAAAGGACGTAATCTTAAAGCTTTGTGGAAAGCTTCAAACTTCTCCATAAGCCGAGCCTTTGTGTGGGCACATATGCCAAACTGATCTCTCCAACAAAGAACCTCTCCCTGGCATAATGATAGTGCACCTCAATGTGCTTAATGCGAGCATGGAACATAGGGTTCCTCACAACTCCCAATGCACTCTGACTATCAGTAAAGATGGTATTGGTAGAAGACTGACCAACAACCAAATCAGCCATAAGGCATCTGAGCCACACACACTCAACATTTGTTATGAAAGTTGCCCTATACTATGCCTCACAACTAGAAGTGGCCACAGTAGGTTGCTTCTTGCTCAACCAAGATATGAATGAGATAACAAACATGAAGCAAAAACCATTGGTGGACAGACAAGTGTCATAGAAACCAGTCCAAATAGAGTCATAAAAATCATGTAAATCTAGTAGTAGTGATCCCCCTTTGGGATAAGACAATCCAAGTAGCAGGGTACCACCCAAGTAGTGAAAGATGCGCTTAACCACCAGCCAATGCTTGACACCTGGGAAATGCAAAAACGTGCTCATTTGTGAGACAGCAAACTGAATATCTGGCTGAGTAATGCATAAGTAAATCAAGCATCCAACAACCTGCTGATAGAGAACAACATCAAACACACCTCCAACATCATGAAGACTCAACCATAAACTTGTCTCATAGGAGTGGCAATTTGTTGCAATCTTCAAGGCCAAAATGTTGCAATAATGTGTCAATATATTTTGTTTGACACAAAGCTATTTCGCCATCAACTTGCATAAACTGAATGCCCAAATAATGATGCAAATGCCCAAATCTGACATCTCAAATGAGACATGCAAATCAACCTTCAAATCAGCAATATGCTTCTCATGAGGACTAGTGAGCAACATTTCATCAACATAGACAACAATGATCAGACGCACATCATTTGCATGCTTAACATATAAGGTGCTCTCAATTGGACTATTCTCATAACCATGTGCAATCAAGTAGGCATGTATCTTTTCATACCAAGCATGTGGTGCTTGCTTCAAACCATATAATGCATTTTTCAACGTGCACACTTGGTTTTCATGCCCTTTTTGGACAAAACCACAGGGCCAAAAAGCATACACTTCGTCATGCAAGTCACCATTTATAAATGTAGTTTTAATGTCCAACTGATGTACATTCCAATCCTGATGAGTTGTAATTGCACAGATGCTATGAACAGTAGTCATTTGCATGTAGGAGCAAAGGTCTCATCAAAATCAATGCCTCTTTCTTGAGCACAACCCTTTGTAACAAGCCTAGCCTTATACTTGTCAATTGTTCCATCAGGCTTATGCTTCAGCTTGTATACCCACTTAGTGCCAATGGCCTTCTTGCCAAGAGGAAAGTCACATAAAGACTGATGCAAAAGAAGCACTATGAGAGCCTAAATGAGTATGATATGATAGAGGTGCATCTAATTTTCTATCTTGCAAAGTCTGCACCATGCATTAAGGCATAGTCTTTGCCTTCTCTATATCAGTTCTCTCATCAACAAGTGCATCATGTAAATTTGCATAAGAAATGGAATGATGTGCATCATCACATTAAACCTATAAGGCTGCGAAATTGCCTCATTTGGACTAGCACTAGACTGTCCACTTGTAAAAAGAGGCAACAAAGTATCATATGTTGGAGTTAGACGTTTGCGGAAGCACGCGAACAGCACAAGGAAGAAGAAGAAGCTTGGAGCACAAACACACAATACTGAATGTATTACTAGAGAATGTACAAAGATAAGTAGCCCATTAGGGCAATAGGCATATATACAAGCCGGGGGAAAAAAACCTCCTAAAGAGGGAAAAAAGTGCCCCGGCAGTCCTAGTGTGTTCACACACATCACTACCTAAATATATCAACAAACCCCCCCTGGGAGTGATGCGGTGAACAAGGAGTTGGCACTCATGTATAAGGAAGTGCCAAGCTATGTGGAAATCACTCCACAAAAGGAAGTAAGCCCAAAGCTTTGCGGAAAGCTTCAAACTTCTCCCTAGGCAGAGCCTTCGTGAAAAGGTCTGCAATGTTCTTCTGCATGGGCACATATGCCAAGCTGATCTCCCCAACAGAGAACCTCTCCCTGACCTAGTGATAATGCACCTCAATGTGCTTAGTGCGAGCATGGAACACAGGGTTCCTCTCAACTGCCAATGCGCTCTGACTGTCAGTGACAATGGTGGTGGCAGAAGACTGACCAACACCCAAATCAGCCATAAGGCGTCTGAGCCACACACACTCAACAGTCGCTATGAAAGCTGCCCTATACTCAGTCTCACAACTAGAAGTGGCCATAGTAGGCTGCTTCTTGCTCAACCAAGATATACATGAGCTACCAAGCATGAAGCAAAAACCACTGGTGGACACACGAGTGTCATAGCAACCAACCCAATCTGAGTCAGAAAAAGCATGCAAATCTGGCGGTAGTGATGCCCCCTTGGGATAAAACAACCCAAGTAGCCGAGTACCACTCAAGTAGCGAAAGATGTGCTTAACCGCCTTCCAATGCGTGACTCCTGGGCAATGCATAAACCTGCTCATCTGTGAGACAACAAAATGAATATCTGGTCGAGTAATGCATAAGTAAATCAAGCATCCAACAGCCTGCTGATAGAGAACAGCATCAAATGCATCTCCAACATCACGAAGACTCAATCGTAAACCTGTCTCCATAGGAGTGGCAATAGGCTTACAGTCTTCAAAGCCAAAACGCTGCAATAATGTGTCAATATATTTCGTTTGATACAAAGCCATTCCACCATCAACCTGCATAAACTGAATGCCCAAATAGTGATGCAAATGCCCCAAATCAGACATCTCAAATGAGGCATGCAAATCAGCCTTGAAATCAGCAATATGCTTGTCAATAGGACCAGTGAGCAGCATGTCGTCAACATAGACAACAATGATCAGAAGCACATCATTAGCATGCTTAACATATGAGGTGCTTTCAATTGGACTGCTCTCAAAACCATGTGCAATCAGATAGGCATGTATCTTCTCATACCAAGCACGTGGTGCTTGCTTTAAACCATATAATGCCTTCTTTAACTTGCACACCTGGTTTTCATGCCCTTTCTGCACTAAGCCACGGGGCTGAAAAACATACACTTCTTCATGCAAGTCACCATTCAGAAATGTTGTTTTAATGTCCAACTGATGTACATTCCAACCATGATTGGTTGCAAGTGCACAAATGCTCCGAACAGTAGTCATACGGCATGTAGGTGCAAAGGTCTCTTCAAAATCAATGTCTCTTTCCTGTGCATAACCCTTTGCAACAAGCCTAGCCTTATACCTATCAACTGTACCATCAGGTTTACGCTTCAGCTTGTATACCCACTTAGTGCCAATGCCCTTCTTGCCAGGAGGCAAGTCACATAAAGACCATGTACCATTCTTCATTATAGCATCATATTCAGATTGCATAGCAGCCATCCAATTTTTTGAATTATGTGCTTCATCAAAAGAAACAGGCTCATTCTCATCACAGAGACTAGACGTAGCCATAGCATAGCAATCTGATGCAAAGGAGGCACTATGAGAGCCTGAACGAGTACGATATGACAAAGGTGCATCTAATTTGCTGTCACGCAAAGTCTGCACCAGCCATTTTGGCATAGTTTTTGCCTGCTCAATATCAGCTCTCTCATCAACAAGTGCATCATGTAAATCTGCATCAGAAATGGAATGATCTGCATCATCATATGAAACCTACAAAGGTTGAGAAGTTGCCTCATTAGGACCAGCACTAGACTGTCCACCTGTAAAAAGAGGCATCAAAGTATCATACATGTCTTTGGAGCTAACAGATGTCTCCTTAGTACATGAAAGCAATGGCTGAATAGCATCTTCCACAAAGACAACATCACGGCTAACCAGAATGCGTTTAGTCTGTGGATGATACAGACGATAACCTTTACTTTCAGAATTGTACCCAACAAAAATACGATTTACTACCTTATCATCCAATTTTATGCGATGTTGTTCAGGCACTAGTGCATATGTCAACCAACCAAAAACACGCAGATGAGCAACAGATGGCTTGCGGTCATGCCAAGCCTCATATGGAGTGATAAACTGCAGTGCTTTAGTGGGACACCTGTTCAGTACATATGCTGCACAAATGATAGCCTCAAGCCGGAAACTATGTGGTAAAGCCTGACTTTTGACCATGCACCTCGCCATCTCCATGAGTGACATGTTCTTTCGTTCGGCAACTCCATTCTGTTGAGGTGTATACGGCACTGTACACTGGTGTTTTATCCCACGTTCAGCCAGAAATGCATCAAAATTAGAAGACATATATTCCCCCCCTTGATAAGAGCGGAGGGTGCCCATTTTACATGCTGACAGATTTTCAACCAAAACCAAAAACTGTTTAAAGCACATGAACACTTCCGACCTTGCTTTGAGTGGATATACCCATGCATGCCTGGAAAAATCATCAATGAAAGTCACGAAGTAAAGGTAATTTCCAAAAGAGGGTTTCTGCATAGGACCACAGACATCACTATGTACAAGATGCAATTTCTGTGTAGCCCGAACTGAACCATCTTTTGGAAAGGAGGAACGCTGCATTTTGCCCAAAATACAGCCTTCACAAACATGTTTTCCAGGTGCCTCAAGTTTGGGCAAAGAGGACACCATTTCAGATTTCTGCAGGCGTAGCAAACTAGCAAAATTCAGATGACCAAAGTGTGCATGCCAAAGCTTTGCATCTGACATAGCCTGAGAATCATTTACTGCACATGCCAGATCATTTTCAAATCTTTCATAGTCTATGAGGTTATACAGCCCACGACATAAAATGCCAGAAGCAATAATCACATCGCCATTTGATAGATCATGAATTATACACCTGTCATCAACAAATTTCACAACCAAGCCAATCTTGGCTAATATAGAAACTTATAACAGGTTCTTTTTTATCCCTGGCACAAATAAAGCATCTGACAAAGTGAAAGAACTACCATCAGCAGTAGTCAAAATGATCTTACCAACTCCCATAACAGGATAAGATGGGTTGTTGGTGCATGTAATAGTATTCCCTGTAGGGGAGGCTCGAGTGAAGAGAAGAAACTGCGCTGCGAGGTAATATGTTTGGTCGCCCCACTGTCAAAATACCAAACATCTGAGTCTACTGTAGACATGCACTGCTCATGAGAAGATGGGTCAAAACTGCAGACAATAGTAAATGCCCATTCTTCTTCTTGCACAAGATTTGCAGACTCTGTTTTTTGGTGTAGAGGCCTCTGCAACAACCATTCCAGCCTCTTTCTTCTTTGCCTCTTTAGCAGCCAGTTTTGGACAGTTCTTTATGATATGATCATTCCCTTTACAATACTTACAAAACAATTTCTGCTTTTCTGATTTCTTCTCATCTTTATCGTCCTTCTTCGAATATGTAGAATTAGCAAATTTCTGCTTACTAGTTGAAGAGCTCCATTTTCCTTTGCCCTTCTGACTAGCCAGGAAAGCTTGATCTGCAACTCGCATAATGGACCTGTTTTGCCTGGACTGAACTTCCTGCAATAGAACAAAGACTAACTCCTCAAACGATAAGGCATTTGGATTGCCTTTCATCATCAATCGAAGAGTAGAAGCAAAACTCTAATATGAATCAGGAAGACCATTCAGAACGGTCTGCACAAGTGAGCTATCTGGTATAACCTCATCAGAAGAAATCAACTGTTCCTTCAAGTCTTTGATCTTGGTTAGGAAACTGTCCATAGAATCACCTTCATTCATGTGCTCACTCTCCAACTGTTTTCGGAGGTAAGCAACACGAGCCTCATTCCTAGCTTGGTACAATGTGATAAGTATATCCCAAGCATCCTTAGCTGTTCTGCAAGAGCGAATATGAGGAATAATGGCATGTTTGACAGACAGAGCTATCAATGCATGTGCCTGGGCATCTCTGCCATCCCAACAAATCTGCGCTGCAGTAGGTGCAGTAGAAACAGCAGCACGAACAAAAATCTGCACAATATCATCTTCGACACCATCTTCATCAGCTCCAGCACCTGTATTTGTAGTACCTGTTGTTACAAGTGTAACAGGACGTCTTTCAACACCCTGCACAATGTTCCATAATCCTTTTGCAACCAATACATGTCGCATCATATAAGCCCATAATGGGTAGTTGGTACCATCCAACTTATCCTCAACAGCCAACATACGGAATACATCAATGCTTTCAGCCATCGCCGGTGACTAAAATACCTTGATTCAGAAAATTGACTGTATCTCAAAAAGTTGAACGGAATTGTCGAGACGAGTTCTGCTAAACCTGTAGCAGACTTTGAGATGCTTATACTGGCGAACAAAAACAGGTGTATACCTTTGGCACAAAAAGACGAAATAGCCTGCACAGCGCTGTGATAGTGCGTTCGGAGGTCGAAACGAGCTCAGATCGCGATTTCGGCACCACAAAGCAAAGCCGTTTTGATCTGTGGAAACACGTTGAGTATGCTCACCAAAATTCGTGTGATTCTGAGACTGCAAACGGAGGAGTGTCGACGGTGCCCTAGATGAAGCGACGACCTGCTCTGATACCAATTGTTGGAGTTAGACGTCTACGGAAGCACGCGAACAACACAAGGAAGAAGAAGAAGCTTGGAGCACAAACACACAATACTGAATGTATTACTAGATAATGTACAAAGATAAGTAGCCCATTAGGGCAATAGGCGTATATACAAGCCGGGGGAAAAAAACCTCCTAAAGAGGGAAAAAAGTGCCCCGGCGGTCCTAGTGTGTTCACACACATCACTACCTAAATATGTCAACATCATACATATCTTTGGAGCTAACTGATGTCTACTTAGTACATGAAAGTAATGGTTGAATAGAATCTTCCACAAAAACAACATCACAGCTAAACAAAATGCATTTAGTCTATGGATGATACAAACAATAGCCTTTGCTTTCAAAACTGTACCCAACAAAAACACATTTCATTGCTTTATCATCTAATTTCCTTCCTTGTTGTTCATGCAATAATGCATATACTAGACAACCAAAAACATGTAGATGAGCATCGGAGTCTTGGGACCATGCCAAGCCTCATTTGGAGTGATAGACTCTAGTGCTTTAGTGGGACACCTATTAAGTACATATGTTGCACACATAACGGACTCAAGGCAAAAACTATGTGGTAAAGCCTCACTCTTGACCATAGACCTCGTCATCTCGATGATAGACATGTTCTTCCTTTAAGAAAATCCATTCAGTTGAGGTGTATATGACACTATACACTGATGTTTTATCCCATGTTCAACCAAAAATGCATTAAAATAAGAAGACATATATTCCCCCCTCGATCAGAACGAAGGTTGCCCATTTTACATGCTGACAAATTTTTAGCCAAAACCAAAAACTGTTTCAAGCACATACACATCTCAAAATTTGCTTTCAAAAGGATATATCCATGCATGCCTAGAAAAATCATCAATGAAAATCACGAAGTAAAGATAGTTCCCAAAGGAGCGTGTCTGCATAGGACCATAGGCATCACTATGAACAAGCTGCAAGTTTTGAGTAGCTCAAACTAAACCATCTTTTGGGAATGAGGAATGCTGCATTTTGCCCAAAATATGGCCTTCACAAATATGTTTACCAGGTGCCTCAAGATTGGGCAGAGAGGACACCATTTTGGATTTCTACATGCATAGCAAACTAGCCAATTCAGATGATCAAAGCTTTGCATCTGACATAGCCTAAGAATCATGTACTGCACATAATGAATCATTCATAGATTTTTCATAGTCTATGAGCTTATACAACCCACGAAATAAAATGCTAGAAGCAATAAGGACATCGCCATTTGAAAGATCATGAACTATACATATGTCATCAACAAATTTCACAACCAAGCCGATCTTGTCTAATTTTGAAGCTGATAATAGATTTATCTTGATCCCTTGCACAAATAAAGCATCTGACAAATGGAAAAGAACTACCATTAGTAGTAGTCAAAATGATCTTACCAACTCCCATGAAAGGATAAGAGGAGTGGTTCGCGCATGTGACAATATTCCTTGTAGGGGAAGGCTCAAGTGAAGTCAAGAAACTATGTTGCAAGGTAATATGTTTGGTTGCCCCACTATCAAAGTACCAAACATCTGAATCTATTGCAAACATACATTGTTCATGAGAAGATGGGTCATAACTGCAAACAATTGTAAATGTCCATTCTTCATTCTGCACAAGATTAGTAGACTCTGTTTTGGGTGTAGAGGAATATACAACAACCATTCCAGCCTCTTTCTTCTTTGCTTCTTTTGCAGCCAATTTTGGACAAGTCTTTATGACATGATCATTTTGTTTGCAGTATTTGCAAAACATTTTTTTCTTTTCTGTTTTCTTCTCGTCTCTCTCATCTTTCTTTGATTGTGCAAAATTAGCATATTTCTTCTTACTAGTAGATGAGTTCCATTTACCTTTGCCCTTCTAACTAACCCAGAAAGCTTGATCTACAACACGCATAATGGACCTATTATGACTAGACTTCCTGCAATAGAACATAGACTAACTCTTCAAATGTGTCAGTCTAGCACAATGGCAAGTACCAATGTGAGGAGATCCACCTCATAATTGTCAATCTGGGAAGACGTGAGGAGGGTATGATGACCATGAGCAAGTGAAGTGCACAAGTGAATATGTGAGAAGCACACAAGCATGCACACACATACACACACATGTGTGCACAAGGCAAGAAAAAGAGTGGAACAATGGAATCTTCTATTAGCCAGCTCCAAGAAAGTATATAATGCTCAAGATTAAGTTCACTCGCCAACTAGCTAACCCCAAAAATGAGCTCTCTAGCTCTTTTTATAGTTTTTGACTAGCTTTTGGCCTTGTCCAGACCTAGTGTCTGCACTAGTTAAAAATTAGGTTCCAAGGCTTATTTGAGGGCTCAAATAGAGTCTAAAAATTATGAAAATTGATAAATAGGTGCTTCTAGTAATCCTCAAGCTTGAGGACACCTCAACTTGAAAAAAATGGCATCTAATTTACCAAAAATGGTATTTAGAATGTTTGTGTAGTGATGAAAATCACTTTTGATTAAATATAAGTCATGAAAAAAATGATCAGGCCTCTTCTATGCTGGATTGTACTTGACTACTATATCTCCTTGTTGCTTGTAGGCCTAACAAAATGTTAAGGAATTTGCATTGCCTTTCATCATCAATCGAAGAGTCAAAGCAAAAATCTTATATGAATCTAGAAGACCATTCAGAAGAGTCCACACAAGTGAACTATCAGGCAAGACTTCATCAATAGAAATCAACTGCTCTTTCAAATCTTTGATCTTTGTCAAAAAACTGTCCATGGAATCTCCTTCATTCATGTGCTCACTCTCTAATTGTTTTTGGAGGTAAGCAACACACGCCACATTGCTTGCCTGGTATAAAGTGGTAAGTGTATCCCAAATATCCTTTGCTATTTTTGAAGAGTGAATGTGAGGAATAATGACACATTTGATATACAAGGCTATCAATGCATGTGCTTGAGCATCTCTACCATCCAAACAAAGTTTGCTCTACAGTAGGTGAAACAGGAATCGCAGCATGAACAGGAACCTAAAGAATATCACCATCTTCAATGCCATCTCCATCACCTTCAATAACTATATTTATAGGTGTGAAATGACGTTTTTCAACACCCTGCACAATATTCCATAGTCCTTTTGCAATGGATACACGACGTACCATATAAGCCCATAATGGGTAATGGGTAGCATCCAACTTATCCTCAACAACCAAAATACAAAATACATCATTGCCTTCAGCCATGGCCATTGACTAAAATACCCTGATGCAGAAAAATGATTGTATCTCAAAAAGTTGAATAAAATTACCCCGTCGAGTTTTGCTAAACCTATAGCAAACTTTGAGGTGCTTTGTATATATCTTTGGCACAAAAAGATGAAATTTCTTGCATAGCATTGTGATAGTGTGCTTGGAGATCGAAACGAGCTCAGATTGCAATTTCGACACAAGAGAGCAAAGCAGTTTTGAAATCCTAATCGCCCTGAGTATGCTCACCAAATTTTATGCGATTCTAAGACTATGATAGGAGGGGTGTCGATGATGCCCTAGATGAAGTAGGAACCTGCTCTGATACCAATTTTTTGAGTTTGAGGTCTATGAGAGCATGCAAACAACACAAGGAAGAAGAAGAAGCTTGGAGCACAACACACAATACTGAATATATTACCAAGAGAATGTACAAAAGATAAGTACCCATTAGGGTTATAGGCATATATACAAGCCTGTGGGCAGAAACCTCCTAAAGAGGGAAAAAAATGCCCTAAAAGTCCTACTGTGTTCACACACATCACTACTGAAGTATATCAACAAAAGGCACCCAAGTTCCAAGTACCATTCTTGTTATTAGAGTGAAAATCACTTTGCACATCACACTCCCACTTCACATGATCAACTATCTATGTAGTCTCTTTGTAATGATAGGACTCAATTTTTGAACGTAAGAAAGTCCAAACCTACCATAAATATATCATGTGGATGACATACATGAAGAATATCTTAATGGTTGTCAATGAAGCATGCTTTTGCTCACATTTTTGTACAATATTCTTTTGCATGCTAGCAAAAGGGAGTAATGTCTTGAGATAAAACTCTCCTCACTTCAATCTCCTTGATAATTTTTCCATGCATATTTCTATTATTTGAAGATGAAATCACTAGTTTTGATTCCTAATCATGTTTTGGATCCCATAACCAATATTTAAACACATTGTTAATTTCATATCTAATAAAATTGCCTCTTTTTTTGTATTTGGAATCCAAAATCTATATAAAATCCTTCCACACATGGCCATATGATTTAGAGCTGAAAAATCTTAGATGATAATAATGGGATGTGTTTCCTATCCATAACTTTGTGCAATCTTCAAACCTTTTGTAATAGTAGGTGATTAAGTTAATCACATGAACTATAGTAAGCATTTCTTTTTCCCAAAAAGCTTGTGTGACATTTGCATGTTGAAGCATAGAGGTTATTCAATCTTTAATAATCGGTCATGAGAGCTAAAATCTCTACCATTGTTAGATCATAATGCCTTGATCTTAATCCTTTCTTAATCCCATTAATGCAATCCAAATTTTAAAGTTAGGAAAAAGAATAATCCTTAAAATTGATAATACTCCAAAATCTTTCTAGTCACATAATTTATGAAACTGGTTAGAATAAAGAGCACCACCTAATGGTCTTGTGGTACTACATAGATCCATATGAACAAGATCCAATGGATGGATAGAAGATTCCATATGTGTGTGTTCTATTTTATTTCTAGTTTTCTTTCAATAATCAACATGATTAGATGATAAAGAAGAAAAGAAAAACACAAATAAATAACCAAAATAGGAAATAATTCTATTCTATTATTAAATATGTGGCCCAAAATATTATGGCACATAACAATAAAATTTTCTATATAAAAACTAAAGATCCCAAGGATGTTGTATCTCCCAAACAATTACGAATTTTGATAAATCATCTATGAATAATGCTTCGAAGAACAAAAAACCTTAGAAAGCCCAATTTGGAATTTATTAAGAACAATTTTGAACATTTTCAATTTTTATCACTTGACACTTTCACATGCACATGGAAACACCATATATATGGATGAGAAAAGTAGAGGGGGAGGGAAAGCAAGAGAAATAGGAGGAGAGCATTAGCGAATTTATTATCATTATTATTATGTTTTTGAGAGTACAAGAAATTTGAAATGTCCGTTGAGTGGGACTTGAACTCAAGCACTCTATCGCATGGTGTTCAAGGCATACCGCCCCATGGTGAAGTTACCATGGTGAAGTTATTCTTTTTGCCTCATTGTGCGAGGCATGCACTACTAAGGGGAGAGGGTAAGGTAGCTTTTCTTTTGGTTAAAACATGTACAAATAGAGAGAGGAGAGGAAAATATGGTGCATGCTTTCTTTGTTTGTGGACTTGGTGATGATTAAGGGTAGAAAAGATGTGATGAGATAGTTACGATAGAGAAGGAGAGTACAATGGAATGGGGAAATTTGTGAGCTCGAGGTGAGGCATGCAAGGGAGATGAAAATGGATTAAAAAGGGGACTGAAAGGATGAAAAATTAGAGCCATAAAGGTGAAAAAAATATGATGGAGGAGTAAAAACTGAAAAAAATAGCAATAAAAAATAGAAAATTTCTAACTATTTTTTGGATATTTGGAGGGATAACTTAAGTTTGTTTTAATTTTATCTTGGGGCCTATAGAAGTTGCTATTGATTATCATTAAGAGATAAACATAAGGTGAAAGGATAAAAAATGAGAGCCATAACGGTGAAAAATGTAAAGGGTACAAAGATATTATGGAGGAGTAAAAGGTGAAAAAAATAGCAATAAAAAGTAAAAATATCTAACTTTTTTAATTATTTGAAGGACGAATCTAAGTTTTTTACAAGGTTTTTTTGGGGTCTATAGAAGAATTTGCTATTGAGGATCATTGAGAGAAGGTGAAAATAGGGTCAACAATGAGTAAGATTTTTTAGTTTTTGAATATGAAGAGAATTAATGTTTTGTTTTTCCTTGCATGTTTTTATACAAAGAAGCTTCCATTTCAAGGTGTCCCATGAGCATGGAAGTCTGCCCAAACAAGATTTGTGCCTATTTTCAACTCTCATGAGACATCTCATGCACATGGTGAAGAAAATCAAGATATGAGGTTTTTCAGTAGGTCGAACGGATTAGACTTTTGAGGCTTGTTGAAAAATGTGGCCAATATGTCACAAATAGTAAGACTAGGAGGAGCTTATGTTCTAGAGAAGGGAAGCTTCAATGCTCTTTGTGCAACACATTTCCTTTTTGTGGCATGGTTTGGAATATGGATAACTAGACACAAAGGTAGAAAAAAAAGAACAAGTAAAAAAATTGGAGTACAAAGTCACACAAGTTTCACATTGGCCATTTTCTCATATAGCCACCATATCTTTTATTTAAGCATGCATATACAAATGTTTGAGAGAACATGGATCTGAAAGAATTTTTAGATGCCCTAAATGGTTCATTGAGTTGTCCATTGGGACTTGACATTGAGAGGTGTGCTTTTCATCTCTCATAGGTATGAACAAAGGAAAGGTGTAGAACCCAAAGCAAACCCTTTTAACTCTCTCTCGATCTGTTTTTCTACATTATGTTCCAAACTTTAGAGACTCACTATTACATGGTAGGCCATTAACTAGCAAAGAATGTACGATTATTAAGGTAGGCCATGCACTAGCAAAGAATGTACAATTTTTAAGGTAGTCCTTGGGAAATTAGGGCAAATACCTTGATATATATATATATATATATATATATATATATATATATATATATATATATATATATATATATATATATATATATATATATATATATATATATATATATATATATATATATATATATATATATATATATATATATATATTGAGCAAACTCATGCAAAACCTATCATATGGTAGGCCATGGTTTCTCTCTTTTCCTTCATTATGTTCCGGAGTTTAGAGCCTCATTATCATATGGTAGACTATGGACTAGCAAAGAATGTCAAATTTTTAAGTTAGTCCATGGGAAATTAAGGCAAATACCTTGATATATTTATCTCTCTCTCTCTCTCTCTCTCTCTCTCTCTTTCTCTCTATTGAGCAACCTCATGCAAAATCTATCATATGGTAGGCCATGGTTGCTCTCTTTTCCTACATTATGTTCCGAAGTTTAGAGTCTCACTATCATAGGGTAGGCCATGGACTAGCAAAGAATGTCCAATTGTTAAGGTAGTCCATGGGAAATTAGGACAAATATCTTGATATGTTTATATCTCTCTTTCTCTTTCTCTAGAGCATTCTCAAGGAAAATCTATTGAGTTCCTCAAGGAAATTCTTACATAACGTATGCATGATGTGATGGTGTAAAGAGGCCTCCTCATCTTCTAGAGACGCTTAGTTTTGATATTCAACTTCTGCTATTTTCTTTAAATGTGAGAAGAAGGAATGTTGACTTTTCTTTCTTTTGCCACTTCACATATGCGATCACATAGTTTGAAATTTTAGTGAGTGTGTGGGTGCAAAAAGCTTTTATCTTCGGGATGTGAAGAGAGGCTTTTCACAAAGACGTGTTGAATTACTATACCTAATATTCTTTCATTTTTCAAAGCTATCTCTTTGTTTTAGAGTCATATTCTAAACACATCTCTTGAGACTTCTGTTCAATTTGCAACTCTAGACTATACACTAACAATGTGTGCTTTTGATTTGAATGTGCCCACGACCAAGGAAAACCAATGCTATGAGGCTTTTCAGTATGTTGAATAGGTAACAGCGAGTCGTAACAAACGAGAACTATGTCATAAAAAGAGAACACTCTTGTCAAAAATCAAGCAAATGGCAGCTTATGTTTGAGATTCCTTTATACCAGTATACATATAATACAAAAATGAGGTGAAAACATGTGATTTTTTGACATTTTTTGTCATTTTCTCATAAAAAAAGAGCTCAAAATGTAGTCAAAATTTCACTATATAAGGCATTGACATGTCCAAAATCTATATGATAAGACATTGACATGTCCAAAATCTATATGATAAGACATTGACATGTCTAAAATCTATATAAAGAATGTAGAACTGAATAATTCTTATACAAAAATAACATTTTAGACATATTTTTAATGGGTGGATATCTAATTGTTATTCAAAATTGCTACAAAACATGGTTTCATTAACCAAACTACTTCAAGGCATTTACATAAGCACTAAAAATGTTAGAGAGCTTCAATGCAACTCACAACTATGTCGATCTATGTCTACACCCTCATCATCTGATGCACTTGATTCAGTCTCATACTGTTGAGAGCTCTCTTCTTCTTCTTCTATATCCACAAGAGCTCTATCTTCATCCACGTACATACCAAATTCTACAGGATCATGCACAACTCTTCTTGTTTGCCTATGATTTCCTGTACCACATACATTTGGAAGCTTTTGTTTTATCATGTTGATGGTTGCTTTCCTCAAGTGACCTGTTTTTGTCAAGGAAAAATCATAAACAAGAATATCTACATCATCCATTTTAAGAGTGGATGTGCTTCGAATATTCTTTTTCTTTTTTGAACCTGTTCGTTTAGTATCACACACCATTTCTAAGTTATATTTACCTGTGAATGCATTACTACTTTTAGTGTAATACCAATGCACCATCAAAGCCTATATTCTTCTCTGATCAATATCTTTAGTTAGCTCTAAAACCTTTGCAATCCAAAATGGTCTGGTAGCCTCATCACCATCAGCAAGTACTGCAATAAGTGTTCCAACATTTATCTCTATTAAATTTCCTTGCCATCTTGCTTCTGCCTGTTTTGTCATCCTTGGGCCTACATAAATATTTCTTTCTGGTGGATGTATAGAACTTTGAAGTGCATCTGCATTACATGCTTGGGCCACATTCATGAATCTTTGTGTACAAAAATCCCATGTGAATGGAACATCAACTAGCCAGTGACCTGCAATTTTATACTGTATAATCTCTTCTTGATGATTGAAAAGTACTCCCATCAAGATACATCTTGATCTCCAGCATATTTTTTTGCACGCTCAATATGTCACTTCTTTTCAATGAGTGCATGCATCCAGCTTTTACTTTGATCAACCACATTTCCACATCTTTCTGTATTTTTTTTATCTTCATATGGTGATTGTTATGCACCATACACTCTAGACAAATTAGGCACCTGCAATAAGAATCTGCATCCCTCTTTAGGCTCCCACCCAAGAGAAGATGAATACTGCTTTGCAAATAAAAGGGTTATTTCATCAACCCTCCTCATCAAGAATACATGGTTGAAACTAATATTGTGCAATGGAGCCAAAACCTTAGCACTGTTATCAAGGCCCATTGAGCAAAAGTGCTTAAAGTCATAAATCTGTGTGAGGTGTTGAACTTCTGGTTTTGGAGTATATGCTTCTGAAATCAGCTCAGATAAAATCGGAAGAGTAAAAGCATTGTTACGTGCCAACTTCTTAGAGAAAGTACTGAACATTTGATCAATGTGATCATGAGTGTGGCCAACCAGAAGGAAATTTACCTTAACCTTCTGAAATACCTGTTTTTCAACAAGCATGCTTAAATATCCAAAGACTGTAGAATTTTTATTCTCTCTTGCAGTATTATCAAGTTGCAAATATAGAGTTGGTGGCAAAAGACCCTTCCATGATTGCAAAACACGATGAATGACAGTAAATGTAAGGTTTGGATCATTATGCACATTCGGATATGTGAAGAAAACCTTGGACATTACAGTTCCATTGTATACCAAAGCACCAACCAAATGCATTTGCACAAGGAATTCATCTCCAATGTCCTTAGGGATGCGATAAAAATGTGGCAAACAAGTTTTCTTTTATCCATACCATCGATCAACAAACACATATAACGCTCCGGATTTCTGAGTGCTTTACTTCGATGATGAATTGCTTTCTTTCTCTCTAAAGCTTGACTCTCACGATGGTTGTTAAGAAGGTTTTTAAAATTATTCTTTTCCTGTGGTGTTGTAGCCCCTTTTGCCATGTTTTTCAAAGTGGCGCAAACTAAACATTCACCCATTCTAACTTTACGAGGAATAGACACATTGTTAAACTCTTCCTTCCATAATCGAGTAAAGTGACGATACAACACATACTTCTCATTTCTATTTTCCATGTCTTCTCTATATATTTGAAATACCTCTCGACGAGTAAAGTTATCTGACAAGTGCAACCTTCCAGTTGTAGGCATAACCTCACAATGCAAGCTAAAATAGTTCATCATCCAATTCATTGCATGACGTCCAACAGATCCTTTGGTCCCAACATGGAACGTATCCAAAATGAGATCCCCATTCAAAAGCCCTTGTTGAACCCTATGTATTCTAAAATTTCCCACACCCATTGCAATTTTAAATGTAGCCCTACAGCATCGCATCCCTTGACTAAAGAAATATTCAAAAGCAACACGTGTTACTGACATGTTATCCTCAATCATTTGCATGCGAGAAACAAGGTATATATCCTGCCTTTCACTATCTAAATGGAGGAATTTTTCTCTTAGGTGCTTTAGTTTCTTCATTCCTAAATTGTACAAACATTTCAAACCACAACAATGCTTCACAATATCCAATGCAATCTGTCTATCTGAAGTAAGAAATTTAAATCTTTTTTGACTTACTTCACGAGGCCTTCTTTTAAATCGTAGATTGAGCTTGCTTTGCTTTTCCGTTGCTCCACATGCACTTGAGTCAGAAGGGAGATCAATGGTTGGATCAGATGGGAGATCAAGAGGTGCATTTGGTTGAGCAGCATTGCACTGTGAATTGGATAACTTAAATGACTCAACAAAAAACATAGAATCATCAGCACGTTCTAAACCATAGGGATCATCACTTCTGTGGAAAGGGTCAACTGAGAACAATGAATCCGAAACTGTATCAATATGAGCAGAGGAAGCTGATGCCCAAGCATCCACTAAAAAGATTGAGCTCATCTTCACTGAGTTCACAGAACACTGAAGATGAATGACCTTTTTAAATAAGTAGAAATCCGAGATCAAGTGAAGATGTCACATCAAATGTCACATCAAGAAGATATGAAATCAAAAGTTCATTAAAGTACATTAAATAACATTAAACATCAAATTACATCAAATCACTTAATTACTCAAATATACACTAATAAGGGAACCAAAGATTTGATTCACTTTTGAAAGATGAGATACACAGTTGATTTCTAACTAGATATGAGTCATTGAGTCTTAGCATTGTGAGTGAATCAAAATATATCCAAGTTGAGTTCCAACTGGATTAGATATTAAAATTGTTTGGAGTAGTGCCATTGAAGACTATACAAGAAGAAATTTTACCTTTGGTTAAGATTTCAAGGATTAGGTTTTATTGTGGTCTTGGCTAGATCTCAAAGAGGTAGATGAAAGTATATTAAAAAAGAAGTATGTGTAAAAGAGGTACATGGAAATGTATATGTAAGAAGTATATGGAAAAGTACATGTAAGAATTATATGTAAGAATTAAGTATATGCTTGTTACAAAAGATTTTCAAATGAATTTTGAATCTACGATTTTTCTGAACGTTGGATGCAAAGACAATGAGTGACGTTTGAAATTACCAAGCTATTTTGTTGAAATTACCAACATATTTTGTCGAAATTACCCCAGAGCTCTTTACTTGAACGTTTATTCATACATTGATTTTCCATTTCAACAATGTGTTACAAGATAAATGTGAATATGAACTGAAGTGAGAAGGATAACACTATAAAGATGTCATTAATCTCCCATATTCAACATAACTTAGACTTGATTTTTTCCCAAGCAAGAGATTCTAAGAAACAATTTATACATGAGATTAGACATCCTCATGTACATACCATACTCTTGCCATTGAAGTGTAATTTCCATGCAAATGTATATAAATAGTTGCAAGGTTCCATGAATATTTCATTAAAGTGGAGGTGAAACAGCCTATTTGTGTGAGTGGTATTTCCTGGTTAGATAAGTTGACAGATATAGTTAGCAACTGGACTCATTCAGTTAGATCCAGTTAGTCTCTGGTTCAAGTTACCCAATTGCCTATAAATAGCAGAGGAGGAGATCATTCTCATGTTCAAAATCCACGAGCAAGAGAGAGCAACAGAGCACAGACAGCCATGGAGCACAGAGCTCAGCATACCAGCAAGACAACTCTGATGGAGAAGAAGAATGTTGGCAAGAGTACCAAGAGGTAGACAAAATCATACAAAAAAAAAAAGATTCCTAAAAGACTCCTTTTGTATGTTTGTGTTAATAGTCTGCTTTCTAGGTTTTTATTTTTCTTAGCTCCTAAAATATAGATCCAATGAGGGTACAACTCGATGCCTGGCATCGACTTGCACCCTCAAGTCGATGCCAGGCATCGACTTTTAGGTGCAAGTCGATGCCAGACATCGACTTTTAGGTGCAAGTCGATGCCAGGCATCGACTTTTCGATGCAAGTCGATGCCAGGCATCGACTTGAGGGTGTAAGTCGATGCCTGGCATCGAGTTGTACCCTCAAGTCGATGCCTGGCATCGACTTGCACCTAAAAGTCGATGCCTGGCATCGACTTTCACCGTCAAGTTGATGCCTCGCATCAACTTGCACCTAAAAGTCGATGCCTGGTATCGACTTGCACCTAAAAGTCGATGCCTGGCATCAAATTTGACCTGAAAGTCGATGCAGGCATCGACTTTAGGGTGTAAAGTCGATGCCAGGCATCGACTTTTAGGTTCAAGTCGATGCCAAGCATCGACTTTTAGGTGCAAGTCGATGCCAGGCATCGACTTTTAGGTGCAAGTCGATGCCAGGCATCGACTTTTAAGTGCAAGTCGATGCCAGGCATCGACTTTGTGTGCAAGTCGATGCCCGGCATTGACTTGAGGGTGCAAGTCGATGCCAGGCATCGACTTGCACTTAAAAGTTGATGCCTGGCATCGACTTGGACCTTTGAAAAGCACAATAATGTATGAGCTCATATTTCCAAGCGCCTTCAGGGATGCGGATTCCAAGAGTGAGAGGCCCTTCAAGAAGCTGAGAGTGACCATGAGCTCTGGTGATCAGCAACGTGACAAAGGCATTGGTCACCAAGCAAAACCAAAGAAAATTATCGCATCCTTATCCTCTGAGAAGGCCAGCAACCCGGTTGGAATATCCTCTGGTGGACAGAGTAGCATCAAAATTCCTAAGGATGATACAACTATGAAGGATAGGTCAAGGGACGCAGAGGTCTTAAGGACAGATCGTCCACTGCGAGACATGACAAATCTGGAGTGGTGCCTTCAGTATGTTGAAGAAAAGAATGCAATCCTTCTTGTGTTCGCAGGGGCATATGGGAGAGGAAAGATCACGACAACACAGGGTTTTCAGTATGGCCTTGTGTACAAACTGGATTATGAAGATGAGGATTCTGACAACCTCCTTTTCTTGGTAGAGACATCGAAAGGTTTAAGAAATGTTATATGCAAGATGGATTTCTTGTGCCCAGAGTGCTTTGTTCCAGATGGGCCTGCTGAGATATGCAGGGACTCAGTGAATCTTATTGGACTTGATGCCATGGATCCAGGGCAACATCATGCCAACACAATAGAAGATGACAACCCCTGTAAAGGCAAGGGGTAAGCTGAGCGTGCAGAAAAAGTTCCAGAAGAAAAAGAAGAGAATTGCAGAAGAGGAGTCTTCTGACTCAAGCTCTAGCTCTGAGGATATAATAGTTGCACCTGGTGGAGAGCTTGCCTCGGGTGTTCTTGGTACTGAGCAGAACAAGATGAGGGAGGACATAGCTAGAAGAAAAGTTGTGAAGAAGGGGCAGTTGTTCCACCTGCCAATCAATATCATCCATAGGCCACCAATAGATCCAGTCACAGGGAGGAGGCCCCTTGAGATCAGGGAGCCACACAATTTGCACGTGCAGAATCTTAAGAAGAAAATGAAAATAAATCCTCATGCTACTGTTGTGCCATTCCTTGTCATAGTAGATCCGAATGAGTGCAGCTCTGTGGAGGAGTTCAATGAGGGTTTGTTTGAGGATTATACTTATTATGTGATTGGAGGTTCACACTCTACAGAGGCCCGTAGACAGCTAGTGAAGGAGCACCCTACCACATTCTTCTTTAGGTATGTAGAGTGCAAGATATATGCTGGTCTTACAACTGAGCAAGCCAAGCTTCTTGCTTGGGATCACAACAATGACAATGACTACAGAGAAAAAATGTCCTCCATAGAGAGAATTCGGTTCTTCCACCAGGAATATGAAGATTGTCTCGTGAAGGAAGCTGGAAGAATACATCCCAATCTACGAAAGCAATGCCTTATTGAGGTTGGAATTGCACTGGATGAGAATAGAAAGTCTGATGCTTTGAGGAAATATGATCCATGGTTTCAACTGGCATTCAGATCAGGCGAGATCTGGGATCTGCAGGATAAAATTTTCACAATGTGGGAGAACAAGCAGGTCAAGGGCCAGAAGCAACGGAAGTCGAGGCCAGACCCACAGGTTGATCTGAAGGGAAAGGGAAGGAAAGTTGACCTCTCAATTGAAGAGGCTCCTGAGGACATGAAGCTGACACCATGGAGGGCCCTTCAAGGAATCAAGGATGATACATTGATTATATCAACTTTGTCAAGGGTAATCTCCAAGGAGTTAAGCCTGGAGGAGATGGTGACGGAGCTCAATAAATATGTTATTCTCAGATCCTTTTTCCCTCCTCCCACGTTTCTGGTCTAACCTAGTCTCTTTTTGATTTCTGTGACTGTAGTCATAAAGTATACATGAAGATTCAGGAGGTGATGATGAAGAGGATGGGTTGCTTTTCTTGGACAGAGGTCCAAGCAGACTATCCAACCACATCATCCTACAAAGCTTTATCAGAATATTTTATCCTGTTTCGTGATTGGGTAGGTTCTCTTTCTGAGGTTATGCCTGGTTTGCCATTAGGTTAGATGCCTTGATTCACCTAACCAATTTGATGCCAGGCTTTTAGTAGGAATTCGATGCCTGTCATCAACTTACTGCTAAATTCGATGCCTAGCATCGACCTGCTGCCAAAAGTCGATGCCTGGCATCGATCTCCTAGCATAAGTCGATGCTTGGCATCGACTTGGGGGCATAAGTCGATGCCTGGCATCGACCTCGTGGCATAAGTCGATGCCAGGCATCGACTTATGTCCCAAAGTCGATGCTAGGCATCGACTTTCAGTAGAAAGTCGATGCCTGACATCTACCCACACACGAAATCGATGCCATGCATCGATTCCTTATGTTTTGTTTGCTGTATTGAAGAGCTCATTTAATTGTCTTTCCACTTTTTTCTGCAGAAACCAAAGAAAAGTAAGTCTGCAGAGCTACTAGATGATTGCCCCCCTGCATTCCTGGCTCACATTCAAAGAGCAAGGCATGAGAAATCTAGACTGAAAGCCAAGGAGATGGATTTTGATGATGAACCTGATCTGAAATGTTTCTCCAATCCCCTAGACCCTCTTAGGCCTGTATATTACAATGTATTCTGTAGTGATGTAAATAACATTTGTTCTGTGGTGCCTAGAAAGCATTTCTCCCTTCTCATGGCAGAGATACCCTATGGATTTAGGATATTGGGATCAGTTAATGATGATGAAGCCTTCAAACACCCTCAGATTCGGAAGATGGTCACTGATTTTGTAGAGTTGACTATGTCTCCTCTTTGGAGGATAGTAATTTTCCATAGCAGAGACTAGTCTCTCTCTGTTTCAACTGCTCTGAAGGCAAGATGTCATGCTGTGGAGTGCCTCACGTGGTAAGCAATCTCCTTTCTATCTCCATGGCTTTAATGATGCTCTCTGTGACTCATAGTTCTTGTTGGCAGGGTGAAGACAAACGTCAATCACACTCCTTTGCATAGGTTTGTGAGCTCCACTGAATGCATTACAGTTGGCTATTATGATGAAGTAAGCAAAAGGAGAGTCAGGGAGCATTGCAATGAGAATGGGATCTCAAATGTGTTCATGTTCCCAGCCGTTACCAAGAAACTTTGTCATGTAGCTGGGGACATGACATTGGTTAACCCCTATCAGAACCCACAAAAGCTCATAATGAGATTGCTTCAACTATTCTCCAATGATGATGACTGGGTCCTAGACCTTTTTTCAGGCATAGGTAATTTCAATTTTAACAATTTTCATTAGTCATCATGTTGATTGAGGCCTCTAAGTGGTTTTCTGCTGTTTCAGGAACGACTCTGGCTTGCTCCTTAAAGATGTTCAGGCACTGCATAGCTGTGAAGAAGGATGATGCTCAAGTGAGCTTCATTAGAATGAGAATCAATGGGCTGAATGAATGCCCAGATGAAGACCAAGAGGTTGGAAGGAAGCACATTGCAGACACGGAGAGATTCCAACCGGCTTCAAGGGAGCCTGTTCCCCCACTTGCAGATGAACCGGGGGACATGGCTGACCTTGAAGAGCCAATCTTGGAGCAAGAGAGGCAGGATATGTGTTCTAATGTTCCAGAGGATCCCATTATGCTTGAGTCTGAGGAAAGCTATGATCAGCTTCTATTGTAGATTCATTTTACTCTTGTATTAAAACACATGAAATGTAAAACATCATTTTAATAGAAATATAATGTCGAGTTCTGCTTCCACTTTGTGTTCAGCTTGATTTATCTTGAGCATTTCTCTGATCATGTGTGAATGTTTCTTAGTATAATTTTGTTGATTATAATCTTCTCTTGGGAATGCTTTTGTGAAATGTATTTCATATTCTGTGAATATGGCCCAGCATCCAATGAGGATCTTAACTATACAAAGGGGATGATCTTAATTGCCTTGTTAAAATGTTTCGATTTTTGCAACACATGTACTCTGATTTTCGAGTAGCTTTTAATCAGCTATAATCTGTGCTTGTTGAGGTTATAGATGTAATGAAGGAGCTTCCCGAACTCTTACTTGTACCTTCAACTCTAATCTCTTGTCAAAGATCATGATGTGGGATTCTTGATCATGCTGAACAACTAGTTTTCATGGCAACAAGTATTTTATTATATCTATCTTGACTACTTGGGATATGAGATCAAGCTTCTAGTGACAATATTTACAAGCAAGAACAAGTGATGCTTTCTAGATATTGTAAAATGCCCACTTTATTGCTTGATATCATGGTCTTTAGGTAAAAAGGAATAGAGAACATGTCTTTGTTCTCCTTTGTTGTGACTCAGTGTTAGGTCAAGGAGGTCAAGGTTTTGGGGCACACTGAAATATGTGATCCAACATACACATGGCACATAGTGAGGGAATGAGCACACACTTTCAAAAGATACAATTGTTTTGTCTCTTTTTTGACATGCAACATAGAAAATGTCAAACCAAAGGATGCCTTTATGGGATCCAAAGGATGCCTCTCCCTTTACCTTACAAGGTTGGATGTGTGCAATGTTTTTATGTTGTCCTCCAATAAAATAATATTAGAAGACTTGAAAATCACTTCATTTTGCTCTATGGCTTTGCTTTATGGGATAAATCATAAAAGTTCATGTGCATTGTGATCCAGATGTATAAATAGATTTTAATTTCAATGATGCTCTCCAATAATATTGTGAACTTTGAAATCATGTCCACATTCCGTTGTTCTAGTGGTTGAGTCTTTTGTCTATTGAGGCGAAGGTCAAGAGTTCAATCCCCAAGTTGGACATGTAATGGCTTTGACGAAGGTCTAGAGTTCAATCCTCAAGTTGGACATGTAATGGCTTTGGCCAAGCTAAATCAGTTGAAACTAGTTGTAATCTTGTTTAACCCCTGCTTTGTGAGATACAAGAGATCCCGTGAGTACTACACCCATTCACCTGTATAATTGTTTTTTCAAAGTTAAAACTCGGAAAAATAGTACTTGCCAAACCTTCATTTGCCACCCAAAAAAAAAAGAAAAAAAAACTTCGAAATCATTTCATTTTGTTGTGTATGGCTTTGCTTTTTTGGTATATGAGAGTCTTTGTTGTCCATTGACCACGACAATATCGAGCATCTAGATCACAGACTTTGTCAAGACCAAATCGTGTCCAAAAAGTTGACGGCGGAAACGTACAGAGGGAGCCGCAATGGGCCATGAGATGATTGGGATCCAGGACGATCCTGGAAGCTCAAGATGAAGGTTAATGCCGTGCTATTAAGCGCGTATCCTGCCTTCGGTGTAGCCGGGGAGGGGGGCGCAAGAAGTCGACACAATAAAACCTTCCTATCGAAATGCTTTCTCCATCAATTGCAGGCACTTTCTAGCACATCTCCCCTCAAGGCCTCTCTCCTTCTCCCGCTTAATCTTGATCAGGCTTCTGATCTTTATCTTGGTTTGTCTAATTCCCCGTCTTCAGAGAGAGCTCTCAAACGAAAGCGTTCTAGACCCTTTCTTTGACAGTTTGGATCAGTAGGCATAATCCTCAAATACCTGCATATTGACCTTTGTAGATCTCCACGATCTGAAAATTTGATAGCCTTGCATTCGATCATTGGAAGCTGAACCCCAAGGAAAAGAGCCCCTGTAATGGGCTTGGATCAACGGCAGAAGCACGATAAGAGGAAAAGGACAAAAATCAGGTTAAGCAAACTCTACTCTTATGCCTGTGTTAGGCCTTCCTTCGACGTTGCTGAAAGCCCCGCTGATGTAGGTGGCCCTGGATTCTCGCGCGTCGTTTTCTGCAACCAGGCAGAGAGGCACAGAACAAAACCATTCAAGTATCAGTCCAACTATGTCTCCACCACCAAATACAATATTGTCACATTTCTGCCCAAAGCATTGTACGAGCAGTTTCGCAGATTGGCGAACATGTACTTTCTCTTCACAGCAGCACTCTCCTTGACGCCCTTGGCGCCTTTCTCTGCGCCTTCAGTCATTCTCCCTCTCGCGTTTGTGGTTGGTGTCAGTATCATCAAGGAGGCGATTGAAGATTGGCGCCGGTTTCTACAGGTATGCTCAGGCTTTCAAGTGCTTGTGCAGTTTAAACATGTGTCTGTTACCGGTGCCGATTAGGCTTGCAATGATGATACATGATTGGATTTTTGCTTGTATAGCTGGATTGATTGAGTCTGTTCACGGCTTGTGCAGGATAAGAATGTCAACAATCGTAAAGTTAAAGTCCATGCAGGAAATGGAGAGTTCCTGGATGTTGAGTGGCAGAACGTACGAGTCGGGGATGTGGTCCAGGTTCAAAAGGATGAGTTTTTCCCTGCAGATCTTCTTATGCTCTCCTCAAGCTATCCTGATGGGGTCTGCTATGTGGAGACTATGAATCTGGACGGTGAAACCAATTTGAAGCTGAAAAAGACATTGGAAGCCACTTTAGAGCTTGATGGAGATGATGAATTCAAAGGTTTCACTGGAACCATACGATGTGAGGATCCAAACCCAAATCTCTATTCTTTTATTGGAAATTTGGAGTATGATGGCTCTGTTCTCCCAATAGGACCTCAACAGATTTTACTGAGGGATTCAAAGCTTCGCAATACACAATATATTTATGGTGTAGTTATTTTCAGTGGCCATGAAACGAAAGTGATGCAGAATGCAATGGATCCCCCTTCCAAGAGAAGTCGTATTGAGAGGAAAATGGACTCGATAATTTGCTTTCTTTTTATTATCCTGGTTATCTTGTCCTTGGTGGGAGGAATAGCTTTTGGAATAAGGACCAAGGTTGACATGCCAAGCTGGTGGTACCTTAGGCCAGATGACACGTCCAATTATTATAATCCGGATAAGGCATCACTTTCAGCCTTTTATCAGCTCATAACTGGTTTTATTCTTTATGGCTATTTAATACCCATATCCCTCTATATTACTTTGGAGGTCGTAAAACTTATGCAGGCAAGGCTCATCAACCAGGACATTCTCATGTATAATGAGGAAACAGATATTCCTGCTCATGCTCGCACTTCGAATCTCAATGAGGAGCTTGGCCAAGTCGACACGATCCTTTCTGACAAGACAGGCACGTTGACTTGCAATCAGATGGACTTTGTAAAATCTTCTATAGGAGGTGTCTCTTATGGAGTAGGGATTACTGAAGTTGAACGGGCCACTGCTAATAGGATGAAAAAACACAACAAAGAGCTCAATGATATGGCCTTAAACAGTGCTGACCAGGCAGCTGATGGTGAAGGCATTGAAATGATTGAAAGGCCTCATGTGAAAGGTTTCAATTTTTCTGATTCACGCCTTATGGATGGAAAATGGGCCCTTGAAGAGAAAGCGGAAGTAATTCAGATGTTCATGCGTATTTTAGCAGTTTGCCAGACAGTCATACCAGAGGAAAATGATGAGGGCAGAATCAGCTATGAAGCAGAGTCACCTGATGAAGGAGCCTTTGTGGTTGCTGCAAGGGAGTTTGGCTTTGAGTTCTTCAAAAGAACTCAGACGAGTGTCTATATAAGGGAATCTGATTCTTTAGGCAGGAAAATTGAGAGGTATGGCCACTGCTTACTCTGATATTCCCTGCCCATGGTCTTCTTTGGTCAGCATCTGATTGGAACTGAATGGATACTCAATGGATTCTGCATCCTGTGCTTTCAGGGAGTATAAAATATTGAATCTTCTGGAATTCAATAGTACTCGTAAGCGGATGTCAGTGGTGGTACGAGATCAAGATGGGCGAATCTATCTGTTCTGTAAAGGTGCAGACAGGTTTGTTTGTTTTGCCTGGATAATACCTCCAATGGTATATCCCTTCCTTTTTTTTTCAGTGATTTCTGATTGCATAATCATGTTTACTTCAAGAAATTTCTTGTTCAATCTGATATCTGTAGTTGTTTTCTTGTAGTGTGATCTTTGAGAGACTTAGTAAAGTTGGCAAAGAGTTCGAGGAAGCAACAAAACTACACCTTGCAAATTATGGAGATGCAGGGCTAAGGACATTGGCATTGGCTTATCGTGAAGTTAATGAAGCTGATTATGAAAAGTGGAATGATCTCTTTATGAAGGCGAAAACTACAATTGCATCAGATAGGGACTCTATGCTCGATCAAACCTCTGATATGATTGAAAGGGAACTGATTCTTGTTGGTGCAACTGCCGTTGAGGATAAGCTTCAAAAGGGGGTCAGTACTTGAGCTTCAATTAGAGCATACTGTATCTGATCTGGTATTCGGTTTACAGATTTGTGATGATGAACATGTTTGTTGTATTGATCCAGGTACCAGAGTGCATAGATAAACTTGCTCTCGCTGGTATAAAAATTTGGGTGCTAACTGGTGACAAAGTGGAGACTGCAATTAACATAGGGTATGTGACTTGAAACAGCTAGGGGTTAATGCATTTTATTCAAGAGTCTCAGTTTTAGGTTTTTGAGAATTTCATTTACCTCTGTATTTGTACATTTGCTTCTAGCTTGACTAAGCAGAAAATGTAGCCTTACAATTCTTTCTCCTCTCTTTCTAGGTTTGCTTGTAGCTTGCTTAGGCAGGACATGAAGCAGATTATTGTTTCTTTGGATCTTCCAGCCATAAAATCTGCAGAAGAACTGCATGATAAAAGCACTGTTATGAAGGTAAGGCTGTCCTCCATTGTTGTAGAGATGTTGTAAATAATCTAGGTATTGAATGCTGGCATTCCATATTTGGCAAATTGGTTCACACTTTGATCATAATCAGGTGTCAAAAGAAGCAGTAAAAAAGCAGCTTATCTCTGGACAGCAACAAGTTGCTGTAGATGGTGGAATTGATACAGTCTTTGCACTTATTATTGATGGTAAGTCACTTGTTTATGCTTTGGAGGAGGATATGAAAGAGCTGCTGCTGCAACTTGCTACAAAGTGTGCTGCTGTATTATGCTGCCGTGTTTCACCAAAACAGAAGGCCATGGTACTGTCTTACCTTGGAATCAATGGTGGCTCACTGTGAAACTAGAATGATTTATGCATGATCTGTTGTTTTCTGCCTTACTTTCTGTAGGTCACAAGATTGGTGAAAGAAGGTACGGGAAAGACAACTTTGGCGATTGGGGATGGTGCAAATGATGTTGGTATGATTCAGGAGGCTGACATTGGTATTGGTATCAGTGGTGTTGAAGGGATGCAGGTAACCAAAAACCTCATATTCAAAGATGTATTTATGAAGGGTAATGAAGTTATTTGTAACTAGAGAATGAATTTAACATCAATATGAATAAAAACGTCTGCGTGCTGGAGCGAGCTTGAGGAATAAATCCACTCCTGAAAAAAAATTGGGAAATACCCATGGTAATATTTAAGGATACAAGAGCATACATAATGAGAGGAGGGAGAGAGACATGACATAACAAAGAACGATGTAACTAGAGTAAGAACACTTCTTTTCCTTCATCAAACACCATAGAAGAGGAAAGGACCATGTAGTGGCTGGATCGTGCTGGAGTAAAGCCTCCAATGACTCTTCTCATGTACATTTAGACCCTCTCATACTGAGGCTTTCTCCCAAAACTTTTTAGAGGTATTTTTACGTACTTTTTGATCCAACATTGGGGCCATTATAGGCATTTTATTTGCCCTTGATTCATTTGAAATTTTAAAGGTGTTCACATGAACACCTTGTGTCCTCATGTAGCTCCATTTTGAAATAAAAGCTCAAATCATCAGACTTTGAACATACGACTTTTTGTCTTCCTTTTGTTTTCAATTTTTGCAAGTTCTCATGTCATACGAGCTGCACTCCCTTCTTTAGTGAGTTCCTTTCCCTTCTTTGGGTATGACAACAAGCCCCAAATTTTGAAATTTGCATACATTTGAGGTGCTTGAAAATTGGCCAAAAATGACCCACTATAATAAAATTTTTGCAATGCCCAACAATCTCTAAGCATAAATAATGCATTCCCACTAGAAATCGGAGTAACAAGATACTCTTGAAAATGCACTACGGAAGACCTATAGAAGATGTTTCATCACAAGGAAAAGCGATGTTTCATTATGAAAGCCTATGAAAAGTCAATATCTTGCTCCAAGATGATCGTAAGAAGCAAATGACTTCTATTTGCAGCAACTTTATTGTGAAAAAGATGGAAAATTAGTTGTGTGCCTAGACGCACAAGTTTTTGATAGTAATGTACATTGTTTTTTTTTGGTTTGTTTGTTTTGTTTCTTAGAAGCTCTCTTTTCGGCCTTTCAAAGCTTGTTGGATGTGGATTTTTGTTACAATTTTTGAGCTATTATGAGATGTTCCAGCACATTGTTTGGGACATTATCAATCGGAAGACTTCAAAAAAATTATATGGAGCAAAATAGTCTACATCCATGTGGCTTTAGAACGACATTTTGAGATTTCGTTTTAAGCCTAATACAGGTTAAGAGGATCATCCTGAGGTTTTCCTAGATGTGAGACACCTAGATATCTGGGTCTCTTTGTAATGTAGATAGAAGCCATCCTAGCCTTGCCACAAACGATGTATGATAGTGGATTAATAGGTGCTCGAAAAGCTTAATTTGTTTCGGTGCTTGACAAGCTTAATTGGTTTGGGTGGTTCGATATATGTAGTGGATTGATCACCTTGATATATGCAATCATTGATTATCCATTCATGGATGAATACCGATTAATTTTATGGTTATGTTTCTTGATCATATACTCCACTTGCAAAGGATAATGTTAAAATTTCTCCAAGTTTAATGCTTCAACCATATGAGGTTTTGAGTTTTATTCTCATAGTTGGCATTTGGCATTGTTGCAATCTTTTGCCCACACACATTGACTTGTGTTATTTGGATCATTTATCCCTTTTTCCGAAGGAACTCTATCTAAAATTTCTCAAAGTTTGGGACTTAACTATATTTTAATTTTAAGTTTTACTTGATCACAGGGCTGATACATGTTGCCTAGGATGAGTATATGGCTGAGAAATTAAGCATGTGTTGATGTGTGCCTTCTACTTGCTACACAAGTCTTTTTCAGGTCTGTGTATATAAGCTCACATGTGGCTTCTCCAACCTCCTCCATATATAGGAGTCAATAGTGTGACTTTTTCCTTTTTGATAAAGATGGGAAAGGTTGGTTTTTTTTTTTTGGGTCAACTTTCTCTTTAACTCAACTTTTTCCTAAATACAAATTCAACCACACTTCAAAATCTATGTGGGAAGCTTGGCCTTTTCATACATGGCTGGTTCAATTTTCTTTTACCTCTAGTGAGGATTGCTCCCACATAGAAAGTTGGAAAAACTTTCGTATTTGTACAAATTGAATAAACTTTGTGCGAAGAGATTGTAAAACTAAAGTGTGTACTACGAGATTGATATGATTAAAATCTAAGAATACCCCTCTAAACATGAACTAATGGATTAATGACTACATAAATAAATGATAACTCTTTTCATATGGAGACAATTTCCTCTGATATGGATAGAGAATAGAGAGAATAAAATGTGGAGCAGAAAAATAAATGTAGTCACAGGGGTTGCTCCCTGTCTGCATGCATAAATTGGGCAAGTTTGTTAAAAAATGATGGGGCCTATTGATTTGTTAAGAGTTTTCGACTAACCAAGTGAAATAATTTCAGATATCTTGTTGCTCAATTGGCGATTTGTTCAAAGTGTTCCCAACACTCTTTTCCTTGACAATCTTTTGTACTTCTGGCAGGCGGTGATGGCTAGTGATTTTTCAATAGGACAGTTCCGTTTTCTTGAACGCCTCCTAGTCGTACATGGACATTGGTGTTACAAGCGAATTGCAACTATGGTAATGCTACTTTATCTGCCTGAGTCATTGTGACATGCAGAGATTTTATGAGCATTTCAGAGTCGTGCCCTTCTTTGTGACCATGCTTTGTTTGGCTTACAGATTTGCTATTTCTTCTACAAGAACATTGTTTTTGGATTCACCCTGTTCTATTATCAAGCCTACACAACCTATTCGGGCCAAACTCTTTATAATGATTGGTTTCTTTCTTTATTCAATACATTGTTTTCTTCACTTCCGGTAGCTGCCTATGGAATGTTTGAACAGGATGTACCAGCAAGAGTTTGCCTTGAGGTACTACCAGAACTTTGATTCATTCAGCATGTTGTAAGTCAGCCAAATGACAGTCTACATATACTTTGGCATGGCTACTAAACGATTTGATTTCGAGTACCTGGAATTCTGATTCTAGTGCTGATAATTTTGATCTCTTGCTTTTACAGTTTCCAAGTATTTATCAGCAAGGTGTGCAGAACATGTTTTTTAAGTGGGATAGGATCCTTGCATGGATGGGGAATGGTTTGATTGGCTCAGTCTTGTGCTTCTTCATGGTTCTTGGTGTATTTGGTCAGGGGGCATATCGACATGATGGTCAAGTCTCCGAATTACAAGTTCTGGGAGCAACCATGTACACTACGGTCGTTTGGGTTGTGAATGTTCAGCTTGCCATTGCTACCAGTTATTTCACGTTCATACAGCACCTATTCATATGGGGCAGTGTAGCCTTGTGGTACATATTTATAATTGTATTTGGCTTCATGTCTCCTTCAGTGTCTACCACGGCATATCGTGTCTTTACAGAAGCATTAGCACCATCTCCACGGTTTTGGATTGCAGTTCTTCTGGTCACCGTGGCCAGCATGGCCCCATATTTCACATTTATTGTGTTCCAAAGGAGGCTGGCTCCAAAGGACCATCACATTCTCCAAGAATTGATGTACCTCAACAAGCATGCAACAGATACTGAGATGTGGTTTATGGAGAGAAAGAAAGCTGTTGAGAAGGCAGCATTCGGTTTTACAGCTCGAGTTGATGCAAGAGTACGTGAAATTAGGAAAAGGATGCATGGTAATGCTTATAACCATCAAAATATTGGGAATGGTGGTGTATGATTTGGCAGTACATGATTTCTATTGTTCTCGAAGGGAACTAGAAGCAGCTATCACTGCTACATACAGACATACTGGGTGGGATTATGTGCAGTTACAGTCTCTACAGTGAAATGGTAAAAAAGTGCAGGCTTTTCTTTGTCAAATCACATTCATTGACTGAGGTTGACATTAACACATCTACACTTCATTCGCAGTAATTTGCGATTTTGTTATATAAAGGGGGAGAGAGAGGCATTTCATGCCAATAATTTTATGTGTGGAGAAGTATTCTTTTTGTATATAATAGGCGATCACAATTCTTTAAATTCTTACCATTCAGTACAAAGATATCCTTTTGTACATTATCAGCAATCATGAGAATTTTGTGCTGGGCACATTTGACCACTGAGTTCATTTTGATGAAGATCATCAGGTTCAAATGAGATTTCAAATTTTCCATTCCCCATCCAAACATGCCAGTTAGGGCATTCATATTGTATATGAAGGACCATATGTATGCAAGGTTAATGCAGAGACAGCCATAGCTATTGGAGTTGAATTTTTGTGGATTAAATCAACTCTTTGGATAGTTCAAAATGGCTTTGTTATTGAGCACGTTAAATAAACAAGAAAACAGATACCATTGCAACGGACTATTTTTAATGATTATTTCATCAAGAGGACTGATTTTACATTGTAATCTTGTGGTATTGGAAATCAGGCATACCATGTATCAAAGAGATCTCTGGTACTTAATTGGATGGCTGGAGCTTTTGAATAGATTATTATTTTTGCTCGGGATGGGAAAAGGATAACACTGATGGGATCCCCTTATCCCAGAATGCAACCATAATATGTCGATGAACTCTCCTGTAGGATTGAATTCGCCTGTAGATGCCAAGTGGTATCGAGTATCTGCTATTCCATATCCTGGAAAGATACATGGATTTTATGCATGAGGTGCATCGTCACAAATAAGGATAACATGTTCATTAAGCTTTGGTTTGAGGTTAGATGGAATCTTTGGATAACAGGTGGGGATCCTCTGCCTTGTTCTGCGAGGTCTTGCCACTTAATGATGTTTAATGTATTGGTTGTAGCCCCAAAATTTTGATCACCTAAAGATGGTGGCAAAGTGCATTATGTTATTTTTGTTTGTTTGTTTGTTTTTTTTTTTTCAAGTTCTTTTATCTTCAATTGTTTTTGTATTGAACACTTTGAAGGACATCTGTTTCTTTCACATTTGTCATAATACAAGTTTTCATGTTGATTCTTTTCTCTCTACCATAATAGGTGGTTTTAGGGAAGGTTTTACTACCTCCTTTGTTGTTCTTACAGGTTTTCCTGTGTGTGATATATTTGGACTAAATTTTGGAGTATAATTCTTTTAGATTCAAATTTACAAGGGTTACATGAAGCTTATCACCATCATAATTATGATTTGAGCATTTCAATATCTGTTCAAATTTTTGGCTATCAATGTTTTGAGTGTTATTCTATTTATAGCATGTCAAAGCTTTATATACCATTTCTTTTTCCTAACAAGAAGACTTTGTGCTATACAAAATGTTTTCTTGTGATTCATGATAACAATATTCACTTGATAATGTTGGTTGATTAATAGAAGATGGATGGAACAAATAATTCATTTTCAAATCAACACAAAATGGCATCCACAAGTTTGTGTAGGGGTGATCCTAACCAAGAAACTACCTAAGGTGGCTGTGTTAATGTGACAGTTGCATTTATTATTTATCAATACATAAAAAGCTTTCTAAATACATGTGCTTTCAATATGGAAACAATGTCTTAAAATAAAAGAGTGCTTATCAAAATCACCAAAGCAAGGAGCACAAGGAGAACAAGGTGAACGAGCTAGAAGGTAACAAGAATAGCTAAGAGGATCACAAGAACCCATAATAGAGTAGGAGATGGATGCTTAAGGTCTCACACTTATACATCATCAAAAGAGACGTGAAGAAAGGGTTGACATGCTGAGAATAGAGGTGTTGAAAAGGCTTGAAGAAGAGTTCTTGGAAGAAGAATAATTACTTTGCAAGCCATTCTTAAATTCAACAAATCTTAGAAATAATGCAATACCTTAAATACGATATTAGGTGGATTTTTTAATCTTAGTGACTCGACTAGATGGCCAAGAGATCTAGGAATGACATGAAGAAGAGTTCTTGGAAGAAGAATAATTACTTTGCAAGCCATTCTTAAATTCAACAAATCTTGAAAATAATGCAATACCATAATGTAAGAAGGGAGAGAATCCAATAAAAAAAGAAAAAAAGAAGAAAAGAGAAGGCCCAGGGGAGAGATTGGCCTTGAAGAGGTCTCATCAATGGAAATAGGGTGATTGTTGGTCAATGTTCATAACACATCGTTTGCTAAATCCTTGTGATCTCCTATGTTACTTGCTACTTACTCATGGTTCCCTTTGAGTGTGTTCGACATGTTTGCAATAATATATCCACACAAAAGTTGCCCAACCACATGCAATCACCCATCTCTCTCTCTCTCTCTCCATATATATGTGTGTGTCTTGCCTCTCAAATATGTACTCACATGATGCTCAAAGGTGCCCAACCACGTGAAATCCCCCATATCTCTCTCTCTCTCTCTCTCTCTCTCTCTCTCCCTATATATACATGTGTTGCCTTCGAAGTATGTACTCACATGAGGCTTATAGGGTGGGGTTCTCACCCCCATAGTCATACAATATTTCCTTCCCCTTAGGTCCATTTTTGTCGTAAAAAATGTTGATGGAAGGTGTTGGTGGAAAGAGAGATAGGATATGATCATCACTCCCATGGAACCCCATGTATCTTGTGTACTTGGTAATCTCTTGTGGTGTTTTGCATATGATCCCCCTTAAGATTCTTCATAAGAGAAACATCTCAAAGGTGCAAAATAACTCTAAAAGTGTATCTCCCATATCCACTTAACTTCCAAACTATTACTCCCATAGCATCTAATATCATCTAAGTGATCAAAGTCCATATGATGCTACTTTTTGGAGTAATTGTGCAAAATGCTGAGCTCGCTAGTCTAGACCTTAGCCAATGGAGATGATAAATCATATACTTTATGAAATAGAACAAAATCCCATGAGAGAAGTGATTCCAAATTGCTATAGTATCAGGATGATGGACTTATCCCTCGTGCCACTCTAGGTATTCCTAACCTTGAATGGTCTCATAAGAATAAGTTTTATCCTCATGCCACTCTAGGTATTCCTAACCTTGAATGGTCTCATAAGAATTAGTTTTATCATGACTATCCTTGTGTCCTATGCAAATCCATCACCGTCGTTCTCATATATAAGAGGTTCTTGGAAGCGTATGAAAACTATTCATTCCTCTAACCAAGAAATCCTTGGTATTTCATCCATTTATTGTTTTGTAGGATTTGGTTAACCCTTTCTATTTGCCCATCCTTCTACGCATGTTACGTGTTTTATTTTCAAGTTCAATATCCAACCCTAGAAGGTATCCCTTCAAAAGTGACTAGTATATCTCCAATCTCGAATAGATGCAATGTCTAAGAATAGACCATAGAATCAATATATGTTTATTACTAAAAGATAGCCAATTATGAAGTCCTTACTTTGGTCTAGATGGAAATAAAGTAGCCTTTGGTTTGTGTTCTATCCATATATCCTCAAAATTGTTTCTATCGTCTCCCATGTACATTGGTCCTTCTAATTCTTTCTCCCATAGATCCAAACATCCTTTAAGTGACATGTGTCCATTTAGTTTGATTCTTAATTTCTTAATAACTCTTTGAACTGGAATTAAAATGATAAGTTTAGGTGTCAAATTTCAAAAGAAATTTTTGATCATATTCTATTCATTGAAGACAGAGAACTTTTTGATCAAAGTCCCATCAATATATGCAGTTTCAGATCCCTCTAGAAAAATAATAGAATTTCCCTCCAAAGTACTCTAAGTTTTCCTAAACCTATAGTGTAAACACAAGTACTAGCCTCCATCTCAAATTTTCGCTGCATACTATCTAAATCTATCCACTAGATTCATAAATAAGAAACCCTTGGTTGTAGAAGGAAGCCTCTTCATTTGACCATCCAATTAGTTCTTTGTTTGTTTTTTGCATATATAAAATGGTCTTTCCTTGAAAAATCCTCTTGGCACTATAATGCAAACTCTTAACTATTCTCTTCCCTTTAGTTTTCCATTTGAATTCAAAAGCATTCCTATTGGAGATTATGATATACAAATGAGTCAACTTTCCTAATTAATGCTAGGTCATAAATCAATGCGTAAACATTGAATAAGAGACTTGAATCCTTTGCATGTAAGATTGATTCCTATCTCCAAGAGAGTCTATATCAAAGTGAAAAATTGATATTTTATTTCCAATCATATGAATTTAAGTTATTAGATTGCATGATCTTGTCATAGACTGTCAATGGAATTACAGATAAAAATTTATCTCTAGAGTTTCCATGTAGGAAACAATCTAATCATCATATATATTTAATCTTCCATTTTCCCTATAGGATAGTACCACCCTTGTCAAGGCAAAAATATCTCAAAATTATTCCTATGAAAGTGTGCTATTTTAATTCCTCTCCTATGCCTTTGATCAACCAATCCACAAAGAGAAGGACCCAATCTACTTTTAGCCGAGGCTGTAAGTAAACTTGATGGAAGGCCCCTTATCAAGCTACCAAGGGACTATTCACACATCCTCACGATCAACCATCAATGATCAATCATCCACACATGATCAATGATCCAAGATCAATGATGATCAATGAATGATGGACGATCAATGATCTATGATCAACAATGGAAGATGAATGATGAATGATGAACGATAAATGCTCCATGATCTTCTTCTCTAAGTGAAAAGTCATGCTCACTCATGCAATTGAGTGAAAATATATGATCTCTAAAACATCATACCAAATAATGTGTATGATATGTTAGGTTGCTACTCGAAAAATATAGATGTCAAAATACTGCTTCAGTTTTGTATAGGAATCCCCATTAGATAACCCGGCATATGTAATACAGAGATAATTTCACAAAAATCTTCTTTATCAGCCATATTAAAGATTTTCTAAGTACAAATAGCTATGTGGACAATGTAAGGTAGAAGTATGATGACACTACTAAAATAAATAGCAGCTTGGCTCATTGAGTTCAGCCCACCTATTAAACCATATAGGAGAAAGCACATGGACATTTAATTTGAGCCAACAGACTTTTTGCAGGAAAGAAGGAAGCAGAGTCCATATAGATAGTTGGCCGTAATTAGTACTAAGTTAGATTTAACATACTATGTTTTTCTAGTAGTACTAAGTTAGATTTAACATACTCTGTTTTTACAAATCTGGATAGTCCAAAGAATTGTAAACTCTTTTTTGAATTTCTTGATAGTCTATGCTTCTGTTTACCATATACTAGAGTCAATTACTATTATGATTTCCTAATTTTGGTGCAGTTTTGCACTGAGAGTAGTTAGTTTAATATACACAATCTTTTTTGTTGTAATTTGGCACATTAGAATGATATGGTTCACTCGTAGCCTGATAGCTCACTTAGTTGATTATGGTTAAAGCTTGAAGGTCGAATAGGGAATGTAATTTTAAACTATCAAAGTATGGATGCTTTTTTGCAATTTTCTTCCAGTCAGTTTCCAAATGTAGTCATGAATGAAGTTTTGGTTACTGAATGTAGCAATATTAGATGCTCTCTTGATCCAAGATAGTAGTGACAACCTAGTTAAGAATGAGCTATTCATATGCAATAACAAATAGTAGTTCAAAGTTCTTAATTAAGGTCCTAAATATAGCACAAGATACATTTCGCCAACAACAATAACAAGTTTGGTGGTATCGATGAATAGAGGTCATATAATGGAATTTATGGTGATTCACACTTCATATACTTGAATTTGGATAAGCTTTCTATGTAATCTGCATAATTTGACACTAGTAGACTTGTAGTCCACCTTTGGAGGCAGAAAATCCATTCCTGTTGAATGCCCTCTTTGTTAGGAAGTTCTCAGCCAACCAAATGCACCTTGCAGAGAAGATTCCAATGTAGTCAACGTTAGTAGGATCTTTGGTAGTTCTAGCTGCTCAACTTTGATAGCACACAACCTCCTTGAGTGTTGTAGAATGACCCTCATGGTAGTTTGAACACATAAATGACAACCATGATGGGATTAGGGTTTTGAAGAACTTGCAAAAAAATGGTACGCAAAAGTAGATAGGAAGGCACCTAACAACAACGAGGTGAGAGACTAGGATAGGGAGAGCCTAATGGAAGTTGTGGTATGACCATGGCGCATTCTGGCTTGACCTATTCCTTACACATGGAATAACAACTCGCAATTGCACAAGAAAGGAAGGAAGAAGAAACTCAAAAATAAGTTCCAAAAATCAGCTTTCCAAAAAATGGCCCACCAATAACTATGGAAAGCTTGCAACAATTATCCTTGAAATTGATCAAAACACTCCAAACGAGGTATCACCAAACCCCAGAAAAACTCAAGATTTCCTTAAGATCACTTTGCCAAATCCCAAACAAACCCCATGCTTTCTTGAACTCACCTTACCAAATCCCAAACAAACCCCATACTCCCCCAAAATCACGCTACCAAACCCAAACGAATCCCGTATTTCCTTAAACTCACTCTACCAACCCCAAAAAAATTATGTATTTCCGGAACTCACCCCACCAAACACAAGAAGACCTCCAATTTCCTTGAAGTCACCCCACCAAACCCCAAACAAACCCCTTACTTCCCAAACTTATACTCCCAAATCCCAGACAAACCCCAAATTTCCTTGAACTCACCTCACCATATCCCCAAGCAACCCTGTATTTTTTTGAAGCTATCCCATCCTTTCTCTGAATTTTTCCAAATTTCTCACGACTTAGAAAAGAACTCGAATGATCTTCCCATGGAACCTCCCAACCCTCCCCTTAAAAATAGACTGACTTTCAAAGGAACCACACCAAAAGGGTGGGACTTTGTGTATAATTATCCCCCACTCTCATTTACTCCATCAAGTATTGACTATTTCCAATCCCCACCTAGCTTGATCATATGTGACATTAAAATGGTATCCTTAGGAGGATATAGCTTTGCAAGACGTAATGAGAACACCTTCACCTTGATGAAGCTCCACGTAGTTGCACCATAGGACTACATTATGCTAAATAGTAGGTTACTATAATGATGATCCAGATCCCCATATCCGCATGTTTGAAAATCACTATAGCATTTTAGATGGAAATAGAGACACTACACACAAATACAATTTTTTTTCAGGCCATACTCATTTATGAAGGAATTTAATGGTTAAGAAAGTTCAATCCCACCCAGTTTAGGTATTATAAAGTTAGGATGAGTGAATTCTTCAATCGATTTAGATGAACAAAATTTACCTCATAGTTGCATGATATTCTATAGAATCTTAAGATGCTACTAAGTTTAGAAGCACTTATGGGTAGTTCCTTGTAGATAGCTGACCACCACCATATGTAGCTATAGGATGGTTTATTAATGGCCTTTCCCCATGACTCCATGACACCATGTGGATTTATAGCATGAGAGAAATTTCTTTAGATGATGTCATTTCAATTGCTTCAAAATTAGAAAGTAAATTAGGTTTAATCACAGTCAAGGCAAAAACTAGTGAACTGACAAAATATTTGGGCCAAGTAGAGAGATAAATCGCAAATGTTAGGATGGATTCTTGAGATCCTCTAAAGTAGATTTACTACACCTGTTGCAAAAATGCAAGACACATGGCTAACTCTTGCGCTTTGAATAAGATTTATTGCACCATCTACGATGTTATTGATCATACTATGAAAAGCTATATCCATAATGGTAATACTCCAAACTCAAACTTCAACAACACATCAAGTAAACATTGAATACTACACAATATGCAACTAGTGCTCCTTTACCACCACCTCATCACCCTCTAGTACCTTAGTACCGCTAGAATACTTTCTAACAATATCCTTACACTTTGGACCCTAATCCTCCAAATCACCCCCAACCATATGCTCAATTGCACTAGAACAATCATGTCTACCTGTCCAAGATAATTATCCTCTTCCACAATATGCTCCCCAATAGTTAAAGCAACCTCCATCTGCTCAATGGAATCAGCAACCCCCTTAGGAACAAAGACCCAATTTTTTGAATTGTTACTACTGAAATCAACATAATCAAGCCAATCTAGAGAAGATGTGCTCAATCTACAACCATAGTTTTGAAAAGCTATGTAGTGCAACTTTTGTTTAGAAGAAGTTCATATTTGAGCTAATTGTCTGCATGCTTGCAAATTTGATTACAGAAGACAACAACAGGCCCCTGCTTCCAAATGGTAAAATAAACTTATTTATAAATCAAAGTAATCATAATAAAAACTCATTCATATAGGAATGTTCAACATGAAGGACAACAATTAAGGCCCTCATCACAACAACAAGAAGAATTTAGGAAGCGCTTATAGAATGAGCCTCCACAATTTACTCATAGAGAACTAGAGCTTGGAGAATTCTAACTAAAGATAGACACATGATAAAGAAACAATCCCTCAAACCCCGAATCCCATAAACTCCAAATTAACCACAGACCCTGTTGCAAACAATCCCATAGGCCTACCCATCAATGTTCTAGACTCTAGCAAAGGCTCCCTCGAGTATGTTCTAGGGGTCACTAGACTACAACTAGAAATTACTCTAGACTATGTTGAAAGACGTTATACTTAGCAAGAATTGGTTTCAAGGACATTTAGTATTGCACAATAGGTACCTATTCAGATTCTTTTAGGCAAACTGCTTTTTTTGTGTACAATCTTCACTTGAGAACTCTTGAGACAATTAGAAGATAAGATTTCTCCAATCCCAATGAACAATCTGACACATACAAAGATTGCTTTAAAAAAAGCCATAAAAATTCACTAATCATAGTCGGGTACCGAGAAAGATAGTTAACAAAGTCGTTATTGATGGTGGATCTAGTGTCGATATAGCTACTCTCAATATCTATAACAAAATCATGTGGAAGAATGTGAAACCAAGACCCTTCTTTGCTTGGATGGAAGATGAATCATGAGTGCAACCTTTAGGAATCATGAGAGACATTCCAATCACTATGCAAGGAGTGACTTTTAGATTAACTTTTGTGGTTTTGGATCTCACTAGATAAGATGCATATTATAACTTATTGATCGGGCACCCATGACTCAAGAAAGCTAAAGTAGTACAAGATGTTATAGTAATTGAATTTCTTTTTTGCAAGACAATCTCAAGTATATGATTACCTATCATGAAGTCTGTAAATGCCACCAATGCCACACTCCAAAATTTCTAGAACCCACTCATCTAGTAGATGGACTGGCAGAAGATGAGGAACAAGCATTCCTAAAAACAATCAAGATTTTCTCACTCCCAGTGTCATTAATGTTTATAGAATCGCTACTAACTATTTGCAATCCCAAACATAATTTTTAGTTTCCAATGTCACCATAGAAAAATCAGCTTAGAGGGCCACCAATTACGATGATACTCATAATAGTCAACCTATAAGGATAATTGAAGGATAAGATAAGATTGAAATCTGCAATCTAGGGACATTAACAAATCCCTCCCTATTTAGATCTATGCCGGATTATCATAACCACTTTGGAATCAACTGATAAAGCTCCTCATGGATTTCCAAGATTTCTTTGCCTAGGATTACATAGACATATAGGGTCTCCATCTTAGATTTTATCAACACTGCATTCTTCTCAAACTAGATGCCATTCCAATACTTTAATAGAGGTATAGAATGAACCCAAACTATGATGAAATGATTGAAAAAGAATTTGATATATTATTAAAGTTTGGATTCATAGTTCCTATGAAAAATCTTGAATGACTATCACCTATCGTTATTGCTCCAAAAAAGAACAAGCAAATATGCATCTGTGTAGATTAGAAGAAATTCAATGCTACCACTATCTGGACCCTTTCCCTACCTTCCAAAGATGTATGCAAGACTTTTTTGCTCCATATTTTACTGAGTTTTTAAGGTTTTTACTTGATGATTTCTCTATTTTGGATTTAGAATCTTACATTTGCATCAATTACAACTCAATTTCAACAATGTCAAGAGGTTTGGATTTGTTTAAACTTATCAAGTGTATTTTTGTAGTTACTCGTGGAAAATTATTAGGTCATGTGATTTCTAAGGTAGGAATTGCAATAGTTCTAGAAAAAGTTAAAGCTATCCAAGAAGCTCCAACCTTGACTACCCCTAAAGAAGTGCAAAGATTTTGTCATCACATTAGATGGCATTCCAGGCACTTGTGACATTTGGCTCATATTGCAATTCTAGTTAATAAGTTAATGCATGTTTCTTAGAGTCAGTTCAATTGAAAATATGAATGTGCAATTGCTTTTGATCTATTGAAGAAGATCCTTACTCGCACCCCTCTCTTGCAAGCTCTTAATTAGGATCGATCTTTCCATGTTTTCGTGGATGCTTTTGGATTGGCAATAAGAAGCGTATTAATGAAAATTACAAATACACAGCGATATTGACCTAGTTATCATGCAAGTCATAGACTATCCATAGTAGAACATAATTATCTATTATTTAAGTGAGAGTTTTTGTGATTAGTTTACTCAAATAAAGAATGGTGACATTATCTATTAGGAAATAAATTCACTCTTCATGTGGATCATTTAGCACTACTTTACTTGGTTTGACAACAAGAATTAATATGAAGATTGGATCAACGACCTTTTCCTTTATAGGAATTTGATTTTGAAATGCATCATCAACCTAGTGCATCACATAATGTATCCAAATATCTATCCCATCTTGATTCCAATGAGCCATTACAAGGAGTAGAAGAAACTTTTCCAAATATGGATTTGTTTGCAATCACAAAAGAGTCACTAGATCAAAATTATCATCCTTCTAAGTCTCCATCTAGTTATACATGGTATGAATTACTATATAATTTTACTTGAGAATGGGATAATGCCTTTGAAATTTACTTTTATCGTAAAGAAGAAATTAGCTATTGGCATTTAAATTTCTAGTAAGAAAATTATATTCTTGAGATATTAGAGGAGCTTGGCTTAAATTTCTACAACCTCATGAACAATTGGTGGTAATTACCGAAGCTTATCATCATCCTACAACAGGGCAACATTCCCTCTTGTGATCTACTCTATAGAAGAGCATTCAACATTATATCTCTACCTGTGACATCTATTGAAGATTGGGATAGACTCTACCCTATAATCTATTCCCACTACAACCTATTTTGCCACTATAATCTCTCTAGGAATGGGGATTAAATTTTAATGGACACATCTATCCATTTGTTAATTATGGAAATTTGCATCTCCTTACTTTCACAGACTATGCTACTAAATGGGTGGAAGTTTGGCCTGTAAAAAAAGGAAATGCAATAGCAGTAGCACAAAGATTTAACTAAAGAACCTTTTCCATGATTTTGATGAACTCTAGAACTGGTTTCTCATAAAGGGACACATTTGATGAATCTCCTTATCCAAACATTATAGATCATTATAGAATTCATCACGAGTTCAACTCTCCTTATTACCCAAGAGCAAATGGCCTTGGAAAAAGTACTAGCAAAGTTTTACTATGCATACTGCAAAAAATAATATTCAAGCATTATGTGGATCGGGACTAGTTTCACCCATTGCACTATGGGTGTATCGTACTATATACAAGGTGGAAGTATGATTTACTCCATTAAAATTAGCCTTTGGGATCAAATAAATTTTGCCATTAGAACTAGTAGTCCCTAGTAGTAGGATAGTTCTACAACATAGACTCCTGCTTCACAAATCTCTCGAACATCATCTGGAAACTCTACGCAATCTAGAAGCTGACAATATGAAAAGTTTTTGATACCGCAAGCCATGTAAGACCAGCAAAAAAGATGGAATGACCATAACTTGAAAACTCCTATTTTTAGTATAGGTGACATGGTTTTAGATTTTGATTTTGAATAAAAAAGAAAAGGTAGAAAACTCAGAATAAAAGAGATAGAACCTTCTATCATTGATTTAAACATTGGACCTACCACTTTCATGTCAAGGACTTTAGTAAAAGAATCATTAGAATCCTGATAAATGGATCCAAATTATGCACGTATCATCGATGACATCATCATCATCTCGATCCATAGAGTGTTGCCACCTTGATCTGGACACCCTCCCTTGTTTGCATCATCCCCCCCCTTTAACCTTTGCTGGTAGTTGAAGAATCAGAGTAGCATAAAAAATCCATCAACAATATGTTCCAATGACAACACAACCCATAACAACAACAACATCAACATCAACAATAGCAACAATGAAAAATACCGTAATCTCAAAATTTGGACTCTTCATTTGAAGAACATGAGGAGCAATCTAGCAAGCATCAACACTGACACCAATAGGTGCAACAACAACAACACCAAATTCCTATCCCCCACAACCTTAGTAGCAATCACAACTAGAGCTTCACTAGCCACCAACCATCAAACTAGGATGAAGAAAACACTCAAGAGTTGTCCCATTAGTATTCTATGGACCATGACCATGATTCTCATCACAAATCATTTTCAATATTCACCTCCACCCTTGCTGCCCTAATCATAAATGCCACATCAAATAGTCTTCCCATGTATTTTCCACAATGGTCAATTGGTGGAAATAACTAAATTTTTATTTGTTATAGCCAATACTACATTTGATCGAGAGAAACAATATCAGTAAGAAGTCGAACAATACCAATTGGAATTGCAACACTTGTGGATTGTTATCCATGAGATGGAAGAACAAATTGATGAGTTACTCTTTTATTAGCAATGCATGTAGATGCTACAAGAGCAATATGATAAGATCTAAGAAGAAATATAGAACCTACCCACGATAGTTAATGATCTCAAGAATAATGACAAAAACATAGAAGAAGAATTCAGACGACTGCATCAATTGATTTTCGTCCACATTTCTTGGAACTTCCTTATACATGAGTGCTAGCTTCTTGTTCACCACATATCTCCTAAGGGGGATTTGTTCATATATTTTGGTAGTGATATATGAACATGCTTAGAAAAACTAAGGAACTTCATAGTTTTAGTGGAAGATTCAATGGTAGAAAAAAATGTACCTAGCAAGAGTATTACCTAAGGATATAATGGATTACCCAAAAGATAATTACAATGATGGAAGATGGTATCAAGATGAAGCATAGTACCCTACATACACTAGCGAGAACCGAAGTTGGATAGATAAAGCTAATGTAAGAGTATATTATACTGAGAAAGGAGCCATGTTGTAGTGATAACACATGAAAAGGGCACTTGCTCCCAAAGGTCCACAGTACAGATATGGGAGTGACCATTTTTTGAGACATTATCCTAAACTATCTAAAAATTTCAGTTGGAATATTGAAGGCCATTGTGAATAGGGCAAAAAACATCTCATGGACTACACAAAAAAACCCTAAAACACCACATATACCCCACTAAAGGGCAAGTTCCTCCTCAAATAATTACACAAGCTTATGCCAAAAACATAGAGAGTACTATGAATTTAGATGAAGAAGAGTCTTTTTCAATTCAACCCAAATACAATGAGCTATTAAGGATAGAAAGAAAAAGAAAATCCTCACTTGAAGACAAATAAAAGAATAATAGCAAAAAGTGAAAGAAGAAAATGGGTACCTAGAAAAGTTAGAGGAAGTGCACAATGAAGCCGTTAATGAGAAATCCATACCCCTAATTGAAATCTAGCATCCACAAGGCAAAAACTAGGTTCAATTTTGCATATCCTTTTCCAAATGATGTAAAGATGCTTTTCAAAACATACCAAGCTAAGATAAGGAGTGGACCACGTATCCAAGCACAACAGTTAGGATGATGCCCAAATAGAGAAAGAAATGTTGAGTATGTGCAAACATTTGATTGAGCTATCACAAAAAATATTAGAAGAAGCTAGCCATCTTAAGACAAATCCATGAGAGGAATATTTCAAAAGCCCATTACTCATGTGATTTTGGAAGAAGACTTAGAAAGACCTCTCCAAGAGCATAGCCAAAAGAGTATCAAATTAAAGGAGCAACATAAGGCACAAGTGGTACAAATTTCTCTAGATGAATCAAAGCCTTGGAAAAGAAAGGATATAAATAAAGTTTTGGATGATGATATAGAAATTAGATTCTAATCATCAAAGGTTTGGGGTTGGTTTCTTCTCTTTGGAAAGATCAGGACAACGTGAAGCCTCATACTATTTAAACCATGATTGGAAATGGGAAGTTGGGATTAAACAAAATGATTTTATTTGACTTCTTATTGCAGCCATTAGGTGGATCAAGAATAAATCTTTCCAAAGAGTTAAGAAAGTTTGGATCAAAGGGTTCCACAACTAGAATCATCTCTAGAAAACTCTAGAAGATATTGGGTTTCACAAGAAGAAATCAATGCAAGTCTTAGAGTGAATCATATTTAAGCCAAGGAAAGAGAGGACGTGCACCTCTTGTAGATCATTAACAACCAAATATGAGGGGATTAGATGGTACAATGGAACAAAATTGAAGACATTTCAAGGATAAATCAAAATATGACTTCCCACAAAAATCTTAACTAAAAATGGTACATATCTTGGTCCTAGATTAGATGGGAGCTTAATTTTCAATATCTTTGGCATCCATTGTTGGAAACTAAGAAAAGTTATCCTATTATGGAATGCCATTCATCAAGGGATTTAAAGCAATGCAAAAGCCTATGAAATTTCTAATGCCTAGCCTTAGTGTAAGAGATGCATCAAAGTACAAGAAGACATCATTCATCCCTTTTCTTTAACACCCCAAGAGCACCAAAGTTTGGAATGCAATTCAGAATATTTTCAAGATTCAATAGAGTTGTTGATATAGAAGTCCCTAGATTTCCTAGGTAGAAGAACTAGAAACACAAGAGTAACAGTTCCTTCAGACAAAACAAGTTTGAATTATCCAAGGAAACAGATTCTCTCGGCTTGTATATACATATATAACCCTAACGGGTCACTTATCTTTATAAATTCTCTTGGTAACACATTCAATATTGTGTGTTGTGCTCCAAGATTCTTCTTCTTCCTTGTGTTGTTAGGTGCTTCTGTAGACCTCAAACTCCAACAATTGGTATCAGAGCAGGTCATCGCTTCATCTAGGTTGTCTCTGTCACCCCTCCGATCACATTCTTAGAATCACACGAAATTTGGTGAGCATACTCACCGTGATTAGGAGTTCAAAACAGCTTCGCTATGTGATGTCAAAATCATAATTTGAGCTTATTTCAGCCTCCAAATGCACTATTGTAGTGCTTATGCATGCAATTTCTTCTTTTTGTGCCAAAGGTATATACAGGTTTTGGTTCGCTAATAGGGTAATTCTGTTCAACTTTTTAGGATACAATCATTTCTCTACATTAGGGTATTTTAGTCAGTGGCCATGGTTGAAAACAATGATGTATTATATGTTGGATGTTGAGGATATGTTGGATGGTACCAACTACCCATTATGGGTTTATATGATGTGTCATGTATTGGTTGCCAAATGACCGTGGAATATTGTGTAGGGTGTTGAAAAACATCCTATTTCAGCTGTAAACATAGTTGTTGAAGGTGATGTAGATGGCATTGAAGATGGTGATATTCTTCATGTTCTTGTTTGTGCTATGGTTCCTACTACACCTACTGCAAAGCAACTTTGTTGGGATGGCAGAGATGCTCAGACACATGCATTGATAGCCTTGTGTGTCAAACGTGTCATTATCCCCCACATTTGCTCCTGTAGAGTAGCAAAGGATGCTTGGGATACGCGAACTACCAGGCAAGGAATGAGGCTCATGTTGCTTACCTCTGAAAACAATTGGAGAGTGAGCACATGAATGAAGGAGATTCCATGGACAATTTTTTGACAAAGATCAAAGATTGGAAGGAGTAGTTGATTTCTGTTGATGAAGTCTTGCCTGACAGTTCACTTGTGCAGATTGTTCTGAATGGTCTTCCAGACTCATATCAGAGTTTTGCTTCTACTCTTTGATTGAGGATGAAAGGAAATCCAAATGGCTTAAAATTTGAGGAGTTGGTCTTTGTTTTGTTACAGGAAGATCAATCTAGCCAGAACAGGTCCATTATGCATGTTGCAAATCAAGCTTTCCTAACTACTCAGAAGGGCAAAGGTAAATGAAGCTCTACTAGTAAGTAAAAATCTGCTAATTCTGCACAATCAAAGAAGGATGACATAGAGGAGAAGAAAAGCAAAAAAAAAAATTGTTTTGCAAATACTATAAAGGAAATGATCATGTCATAAATATTTGTCCAAAATGGGCTACAAAAGAGACAAAGAAAAAAGAGGCTGGAATGGTTGTTGCAAAGGCCTATACACCCAAAACAAAGTTTGCTAATCTTGTGCAGAATGAAGAATGGGCATTTACTACTATTTGCAGATATGACCCATCTTCTCATGAATAGTGTATGTCTGCATTAGAATCAAATGTTTGGTACTTTGATAGTGGTGAAACCAAACATATTACCTCGCAGTGCAATTTCTTCACTTGAGCTTGCCCCTATAGGGAATACTATTATATGCACCAACAACGCCTCTTATCTTGTTATGGGAGTTGGTAAGATCATTCTGGCTACTGTTGATGGTAGTTTGCTTAGATTGTCAGATGCTTTATTTATGCCAAGGATCGAGAAAAATCTGTTATCAGTTTCAGCATTAGCCAAGATTGGCTTAGCTGTGAAATTTCTTAATAACTGATGTAGAGTTCATGATCTGTCAAATGGCGACATCATTATTGCTTCTGGAATTTTATGTTGTGGGATTTATAAGCTCAATAATTATGAAAGTTCTATGAATGATTTAGCATGTGCAGTTCAAGATTCTCAAGCCATGTGAGATGCAAAGCTTTGGCATGCACACTTTGGTCATCTGAATTTTGCTAGTTTGCTATGCTTGTAAAAATATGAAATGGTGTCCTCTTTGCCCAAACTTGAGGCACCTTGTAAACATGTCTATGAAGGTTGTATTTTGGGCAAAATGCAACATTCCTCCTTCCCAAAAGATGGGTTAGTTTGAGCTACTTAGAAATTGTAGCTTGTTCATAGTGATGTCTATTGTCCTATGTAGAGACCTTCTTTTGGGAACTATCTTTACTTCATGGCTTTCATTGATGATTTTTCCAGGCATGCATGGGTATATCCACTGAAAGCAAACTCTAAAGTGTTTATGTGCTTCAAACAGTTTTTGGGTTTGCATGAAAACCTGTCAGCATGTAAAATGGGCACCCTTCATTTTGATCAAGGGGAGGAATGTCATGTGGAAGGAGATAAGAAGAGAGCTCACACATACACACTCTCACAATCAAGGAGAAGAACATAGATAGATTAAGGCAAGGAAGAATGATCTTCTTCTTCTTCTTCTTCTTCTATTATATAAAAAGGAATGTACAAGAATGACCTAAAAACAACAATACAACCAAGTGCAATATATATAGAGAAGTACATAAGGAAAATCCTAATGTCCTCAAATGAGTGAGCTGGCAAGAAAACAAATGTGCCATCACTCTCGAGAGATAAATATAGTAAAGCTCAATGAAGTATCCCTGACATATACCGGCATGACCACTATACATGTCAGAGAAATGAAAAGTTGATATGTGTCATCGTGGATCATCACATGTTGAGCTTGATATCTCAAAAAGGAATATATGTCTTTTGATTTTAATGCATTTCTAGCTCAAATGTGGGATCTTGGGAACCTGCATAAATTGTCTTTCAAGTCCAACAACGTAGCTTAGATCAGACCTTGTGATTGTGAGATATATCAGACTTCCCACAATTTTCCTGTACATAGTAGCATTTTCCAATGCTTCACCTAATGTATCCATCTTCAAATTCTGATTTAATGGCATAGAAATCGGCTTACAATCAGCCACACCATACTTTTGCAACATACTCAAGGCATATTGCCTTTGTGACATCTATATACCTGTTTCTATAGCACAACACACCAAGATCTTTCAGGTCAATGTGCTCTTCATTATCACCACCTACAATCAATTCATCAACATAAATAGCCACAATCGTGATGCCATCATCACCCTTCCTTGCATATAGTGAATGACCTGCATCACACATAGAAAACCCAATGGTGGTTAAGTAATCAGCAATCCTTGCATGCCATGCACGAGGAGCTTGCATAAGCCCATACAAAGAATTTTGCAACCTATAAACATATTCTAGGTGCTTTGAATCTTCATACCCTTGTGGCTAGTCCATATATACTTCTTCTTGTAACTCACCATGTAGGAAAGCATTCTTCACATCCATCTGATGTAGAGTCCATCCTTTTGCTGTAGCTAATGCAACAAGTGTTCTGACAGTAGAAATTTTAGCTATAGGGCTGAATGTTTCCTCATAATCAATGCCATATGTTTGGCATATCCTTTTGCTACCAATCGTGCTTTGTACCTGCTTATGCTGCCATCAGCATTGTGCTTTACCTTGTAAACCCACTTGTAGCCTATGGGCTTCTTCCCTTGTGGCAATGGGACCAAATTCCATGTATTGTTTCCATAAAGTGCAACCATCCAAGTGCATCCATCTCCTCATCCATAGCTTTCTCCCAATCTGCATTTCCAATTGCATCTTCAAAACAAGAGGGTTCTATTGGTGCAAAAGAGTCCAAGCCTACATACTTGGATAACTAGCATACATCTCATGTAGTCACATATGATTACTCCCTTGTAAAAGTCAATTACCTTTTATCTTTATAAAAGTGCACATGACAATTCCACTAACCCCACGAGGAGTTAGGAGGAATCAAATCTCAAGTTACTTGGTGGATGATTGATGAGAGAATAAATCCTATATTTTAGGACTCACTTTATGGTGAGAATTTGAATTTGAATTCAAAGCTTGGCTCCAACTTCAACTATAAAAGAGGATAAAAAAGCTGGCATAATAGAGACCGATTATGAGATCATTTGAGAGGGATTCTTTGTTATTAGTGAGCATAATAGAGACCGATTATGAGATCATTTGAGAGGGATTCTTTGTTATCATTGCCATCACATTGTGCAATTGAACATTGCCAATGTCATTGTGTTTCTATGTGATAAAATACATATACATTGATTTCTTCTCTACTTCACTTCTCTGCTATGATCATCTCAGAACAGTGAACTTCTTAGAGCTTGTTCTCAGTGCATGGTTGATCCTTTGATGTGAGTTAAAGTACTAAAGATTCAATATACTGCCTAGTTCATAGCTACAAATTTTCATTGTTATTGCTTTATCCAATCATGAGATATCTTCATATCTTTACTCTCTCATTTGCACATTGAAGCACCCCAAAAATGTCGCGCAAGTCATCTAACTTGCTAAGCTTCATTCTCAGTGTGTAGTCCATCTTTTTTTTTGAAATGACTCATGTTTGGTAGCTAACTAAGTTAATTAGATACCACCAAAAGGAATTTGGCCAATTTCTGGTAGGCTAAGAGCACAAATCACTTTACTGAACATATAGAGAGACAAAGATAGCAAGTCTATGACCTTGGTTCAACTTTCTACTTATCTGTTTTGATCCATTGATAAGAGGATCATGTTTTAAAGTACATATGTGATTATTTGTGATCATTAGGAAGCTTCAAGGGGCCTACTCCACTCTCCAAAACTTGTTCTTGGCTGGTGTGAAGCATGGTTTTGCAACACCACTTCATCTCTAGAATCTATCCACCATCTCCTCCAATAGTGGTATCATAGCAACATCAAAACAAGGTGGGAGATGGATTTCCATCATTCATTGTCAATTGGACAGAAGCAACTATTCAACATGGTCACTAAGGATGCAAGCATACCTCCAAGGAAGAAGTTTATATGGATATATCTCAAGAGATGAAGAAATGCCAACATTCAGGAGCAACCATCAACCTATAAGGGAAGAGAAAGAACGAGTAACTACATGGTGTGCAAAGGATGCTCTTGCCAGGTCTTATATACTTAACTCAATATCTGATTTCTTATTACCTCACATTAGGATTTGCAAGACCTCGCAAGAGACTTGGGAAGTACTTTCTTCATAGTTCTCATCAAATACAAGGGCTAGGAAGAACCAGCTAGGGATGGAGTTTACAACCTTTAAAAAGCAACCAAAGCAAAGTGTAGCTAACTATGTAACCAAGATGAAGGATGTGGCTGATCAGCTTGCAAGCATCGGAGAAGAGATAGAAGAGGAGCAGATAGTAAGGCACATCATAAATGGCATCAAAGCCGATGATAAGTGGTATTCCTTCACCACAACAATGGACCTTTATATGGATATGCAGATACCTAACCTCAACAACTTGATGGGGCAACTCTTCACCCATGAGAAAAAGCTCAACAAGAATGGAGAAAACTCTAGAGGTAATCAATCTTTTGCCGTTTACACAGATAGAAATAAAAGTAAGGATAAAGACAAAGGCAAAAAGAATGAAGAAGAGGCTAGCACCTCTCAAGTGAACTTCACAAGTAGAGGAACAGGTACTATGGGAAGGGGCAAAGGAGGAAAGCAAGGTAGGGGGAGATCATACAACTCTTCACCTTGCAATATCTATGGTCTAACCAACCACACCATAGAAGAATGCTTCAAGAACACAAGGAATCAGAGAGGAAGAGGCTTTCATTGAGGAGGCTATGGACAATCCAAAGGCAGGTTCAACAATGGAGGAAGCAGTTATCATGAAAACTACAATCAAGGCTATAACAACAATTATCAAGGAGGATTTAGAGGTAGAAGAGATTATAACAACTACACAGAAGACCAAGAGGATTCTCTATTGATCATGAACATGACATCCAAGCAAGGTAAAGATGATGAACATCTTTTCTATATTGATTTTGGTTGTTCCAATCATGTGGCTGGAAATGTAGCATTGCTATTTGACCTTGAAGAACCTAAAGGAAAGCATGAAGTGCAGACAAGTGATGACACTAGACACTCTGTTAAGAAAATTGGAAATGCCAAGGCTTCATATGGTAATATGAACCTTTTGAGTAAGGTTTTATATGTGCCAACCATAACAAAAAATTTAATTAGTGTTGGGCAGATTGTTGAGAAAGGTTTACATGTCAGATTCACAAGGCATGGAGTATATGTGGAAGATCCTCAACAAGGTTTCAAGAGGATTGCAAAAGGTGAGAAATCTGGAAGACTCTTTACATTTGAAGTCGAAGATACTAGAAACATTGCACTCTCCAACTACAAGGATCAAAACCTATCTGAGCTAGAGATATGGCATAAAAGGCTAGGTTATAGAGGTGAAAGAACACTAAAACAAATATGTAGGGATCAGAGTGTGCTTGGCCTTCCAAATGTGTCCAAGAAACACATGATTTACAAGTGTGGAGCTTGCCAATTTGGTAAATCTCACAAGCAACCATTCAACAAGAAGTGATCTATGTATGAAGACTACTTGGAGCTTGTACACATAGATGTATGGGGTCCTAGCAGAGAGCCATCAATCCCAAGATCAAGGAACTATGTTTCATTCATAGATGATTATAGTAGATGGATAATTCTTTACTTCATGAAGCATAAAGCTGAAGCCTTTACCTATTTCAAAAAGTATCTGGCATTGTTTGAGAACCAAATAGATAGAAGCTTGAAGAGGATAAGATTTAATGGGGGTGGTGAGTATTTCTCACATGAATTTGACTCATTCTTATAGGACAAAGGTATAAAGAGAGAGGTCACAACAAGATACACTCCAGAATTAAATGAAGTGGCAGAGATGAGGACTAGACTGATAGTACAGGCTACAAAATCAATGTTGAATGAAAAGAAACTACCAAATTACCTATGGACAGAGGCTGTTTCCACAGTCCCATACTTGGTTAATAGGATCCCATCCAAATCCTTGGACAGAATGACACCATATGAAGCATGGAATGGTAGGATACCCTCATTGGATCATTGTAAAATCTTTGGGTGCATTGCTTATGCACATATACCCTCACAAACTAGAGGGAAGCTTGATCCAAAAGCTAAAAAGTGTATATTCATTGGTTATGACCAAAACCAGAAGGGATATAGGTTGTACAATCCCACTAAAAAAGGGTTTATAGTTAGTAGGTACGTAGTGTTTGATGAAAATAATTCATGGTTTGAACATGATTGCAGGAAGATCAAGTTACCTTATGATTTGGAAAGTGATTTTCCAACTCTCACTCAAGAAGATCAACAAATACCAGAATCAAAGGATGAAGAGCAGATTGATTTCAAGGCTTGGAAGTCAAAGGGCAAGACCAAGTTCAGGCAATTGGAAAACATTCTAGAGTCTTCCAATTAAGCACTTAGAAGATCTTAAAGGGAGAGTAAAAAACCCATAAGGTATGGCTATGACACATCATTAGTCACCAAGCATTCTATGTACATGACGAAAGACTCTATGATAGAAGAACCTTCTTCATTTGAGGAAGCCAATGAGAAGAAAGAATGGAGATAAGCCATACAAGAAGAAATTGAAGCACTTGAGGAAAATAACACTTTGGATTTTATTCCCAAGAAGCCAAGCATGAAGGTAATAGGACCCAGGTGGATATATAAAATAAAAAAGAATTTAGATGCTTCTATAAATAGGTGTAAATCAAGGCTAGTAGCAAAAGGGTTTGCTCAAACCCATGGAGTGGACTATGAGGAAACTTTTTCACCTAAGTGTTGCTGCTTCAAAGAATCGGAACCTATATGAGTTAGATGTCAAGAATGCATTCCTAAATGGATGGATCGCAAAAGAAGTTTACATGGCTCAATTGTCAGGGTATGAAGATAAGGACAAACCACGTTATGTATGCAAGCTTAGGAAAGCATTCTATGGTCTAAAGAAAACTCCTAGAGTTTGGAACCATAGGCTTGTCACATATTTGCAAGATCAAGGGTTTGTTGCTAGCAAAGTAGATTCTTCTTTGTTCATAAAGAAGACCAATTCAGAAGTTATTTACTTATGTGTTTATGTGGATGACATTATCATTACAGGGGATGATGCCAATGGCATCAAGAAAATCAAATTTCAGATGATGGAATAGTTTAAGATCAGTGACCTTGGTTTATTAACATATTTTCTTGGATTATAACTTGTATATATAGATTCTAGAATCTTTATTACTCAGAGAAAATACATTCATGATATGTTGGTAAAATTCAAGATGGAGAACACTAGAATTGCAGGCACACATATGGAACTCAATCACAAGCTTAGTTCTCAAGAGGGTGAACTACTTGAAGATATTATAGGTTACCAAAAGCTTGTTGGGAGTCTCAATTATGCAACCCTAACAAGAGTGGAAATATGTTATGGAGTAAGTACATTAAGCTAGTTTATGCATACACCAAGAAAACCTCACTTGGAAGCTTCCAAGAGAATCTTAAAATATTTGAAGGGTACAATAAATGAAGGAATGTTTTATCCATTCACTTCTCATTTGGATATCAAGATGTATTCTGATGCAGATTGAGCTGGCTCAAGGATGATAGGAGGAGCACTTTTGTCTACTTATCTTTTACAGGCTCAAAGCTTATATCATGCTCATCAAAGAAGCAACCAACTATGACATTTTCATATACAGAGGCATAATATAGAGGCTTAGCAAATGCAACACAAGAGGCTATGTTGCTCAAACTACTCTATACAAATTTGGGGTTACACTCTTATACTCAAATGATTTTTGGAGACAACACTAGTTCACTTCATTTGGTTGCTAATCTTGTATATCATGCAAGGAATAAGCACATTGAAGTGCACTATCATTATGTAAGAGATAAATTACTTAGCAAGGATATTCAATTGTCCTATGTATCAACTCATTTGTAATGTGCAGATATGCTCACAAAGTCTTTGGATGGAACTAAGATGAACATGTTCAAGATGATGATAGGATTGCAGGAAATCAAGGAGGAATGAAGACCAAGCATGTTAGGCTTGAGGGGGAGCTCTTTGTGCAAAAGATTCCAAGCTTACATAATTGGATAACTAGCATACATCTCATGTAGTCACATATGATCACTCCCTTTTAAAAGTCAATTACCTTTTATCTTTGTAAAAGTGCACATGACAATTGCACTAACCCCACGAGGAGTTCATAGCAAGAAAATCTCAATTTACTTGGTGGAAAATTGATGAGAGAATAAATCTTATATTTTAGGACTCACTTTATGGTGAGAATTTGAATTTCAATTCAAAGCTTGGCTCCAACTTCAACTATTGTGCATCCCAAAGAAGACAATGGAGAGAGCAAAGGAGGAAGTAAAGGTTTTAATCAAACTAGGTAGCATCCATACCAAACCCATCAAAGCCTCCCACCAAGATCAAAGATGAAAATGACCAAAAGGCAAAGAAAACTGTAGAAGAAAGACAAATATATATGGAGATTCAAAACCAAAGGAGCAACATTAGAACCAAAATAGCTAACAAGGAAGGATCGATGCACACACAAAGTGTGGAGACTAAAAGGCCATCAAGAAATGCAATAGTTGAATGGGAAGCAAGAGAGTTGCACTCATGATGAGCTGAATGCATCCAAAGTATGCACACCACAAGGCCTCACATTAAACACAAAACTTTTTCATATGGTTTAGTGGTGCACATTTCCTTCCCAGGAAATAGGACAAAAAATTGTACTGTAGTAGTCTAGGACTTCTACTAACTATTACTAACCATTTCTTCAGCTTTGACTAACGTGTTATATTTCTTTTCAATGAATAAGGAAATGAAAGATAAATAAATACCTTTAGGTATCATGATTTACTCAACTATGTGAGAGGGGGCCGGTGTAAAGGAACGATGATGGCTTGAGCACCAAAAGAAGAAGTAAATTGTTCAAAATCATCACGTTCATCATATTTTTGTCTTTCAAAGTGCAGATGGCTTCCGAGAATTCCGAAGCTACCCAACAGATGGAGATAATTGAAGTTACATTGGAATGTGCAGTCCAAATGAAAGGTCATTGGTTTTGGGATGACCAGCCAGTAGGAGAAAAGATTTTCTTAGTCACAATAAAGTTCATCGATAGGGATCATCAATTTCTTGTGATGACTTAGGATTTCAAAGAGCTACACGAATTATCTCGAGTGATGGAAACTTGGACAAAAGCAAGAATTGAAGCTTATTTGTGTCTTCCAATCTATGAACTAGATTTCCAGAGATGCACATAAGTGATGAGCACACTACATCCTACTATCAACATGCCTTCTGTACCTGAAGCATGGGTTACAAACTTGAATAGGGAATGGAAAATCATCCAGTTCACTCATGAATTGATTAAGGATTGCATTTGGATGGACAAAGAATGGCATTAAAAATCTCAAAGATGAAAGCCATGAAGCTAAAAAAAGACCCTTTTTGGACATAAATCGGACTGACATCAAGGAGGAAGTCCGCTTAGTGCATCAACATTTTTGTTTCCCAAGCATGCATAGATATATAGTGCCTAGGCAAATTGTGGTTCAACTATTGTCTCACACGGTAAAAAAAATCTGGAACTAGATCAATTTAACCCCTTACGTTCAAGAGAGATTATTTGAAGCAGAAAAGTAATGGGGCATTAAGAAGTTTCTGAATGATAGTTAACATTGACCATACTGATCTATCATGCATTGCAAATATGTGACCACTTATGAGAAATGCCATCAACATTTGTAATGGCCAAGTACGTCAAATCTGCCACTATACCCAAGAAGAAACGTGTGTAGTACTAGTAGAGGATGTGGGCATGAGCTTCCAACTTACGATGTGAGGCTTTAAGAGAATGAGGGATGTGGAAGCAATAGATACCACTTCCTCCACAAAGAGAATTCATGCAATTCCAAAGTCCTCCCTTGTGCAACCAGCAACCATTACAGATAAAGACTTGGAGGAAGTGCTTCAATCTGCTCACACTTATATGGATGGACAAGTGAATCTCGCGATCCAAGGTCATCATTATAGACAATCAAGTCAAGCCAAAAGAAAACCTCATTTGGGAAAAAGGGACTATCCAAAATGGAGTGTTATAAGGAATTGGGTTTGGAAAACTCCAACTCATGTTCAAAATCCAACAATAAAGAAGTTCAATCTACTTTGAATGTAGAAATCAACACTGAAGTGACTGATGACAGATGATTGGATGAGCTTGACCAACTAGTGGATCAACAAGAAGTGGACAATGAGCCCAAAGATAGAGAAGAACATGCTATGGAAGAAGAAATTGTAAGAACACCTGCAACAACTAATACATACACTCTTCAAATAAATGATACAACAAGATTACAATTCCAAGAGATTACTTCCGAAGAGAAACGAACATTTTTCCATCCAAAAGAGGAAGTTCAACAAGAAACTGAGCCAAAGATTGAAGAAACAATAATACCAATGAGGGTATTAGCAGAGCAATCTCCTATGGATGTATTATATGAAGATATTAGCTCTAAATATGATCAAGGAAAAGAGGTTGATCTGCATGTACGACTCCAAATTTGGCAGCCATTCAATGAAACAATACATGCTAGTAAAGGTAAGGATGTGCTCACAGGGGAATTGTTTGTCATAGCTCAAACATGGCTTAATGTCAACATGGCACAACTAAAACATGTGGTCAAATAGATGATCCAAATTGCCATGAATACACACAACAAGAGCTCGTGGAGGCAGATAAAGATTACGAATAAGCTCACATAGAAAGGAATCAACTCAAAGCCTTGAGTGAGCAACTCTCTAATCAAGTAATGAAGACCTAAAGGGAACTCAAAAAGAAAGAAGTAGAGTCGATGGTAGCTACTACATAGATAAACAACTTAAAAGAAGAAAATTCTAGTTTGAAACACCAGCTTGAAGAAGTGAAGAATGCACATGAGAAGATACAAAAGGAAAATACAGAAGTAAAAATACAATATGAATTAAGTGAAGCGAAAAAGGTGTGTATCACTAACATAAGAAAACTTTTAGAGACACAAATTAAAGTATACATGGATGAAGCAGATTCTTTAAGAAACAAAAATAAAGAATTGATGATTTCAATATTATTGAATCAACCGCTAGAGACACCTACCACCATGAATGAAGAGATTCAAAATCTCACAAGATGTTTAGATGTATATGTTGATCAACTCAAGCAGGAGCAAACACTATGTGTAGTGTGGGGAACCAAGTATAGTCAAGAAACCACTAAACTCAGAGAAAAATGGAAGGAAGTTGTGGAGAAGTACACAGAACAATGTCATCAAGATATAGATCAGTTAAAAGTAGTATGTGAAGGAAAGAGGAAGTTTGAAGAAGAGCTCCAAGAAGCAAAGCAAGAGACAATAGAGAAAGATGAAGCCATTGCCATATTAAAGGCTCAAATAATGCAACTTGAGAGTTTTCAAGTGAATTAGCCAACAAATATGGGGACACCAGTAATGCAAGGCACCACTTTGATTACTGACGAGACTGTAGTACATCCTCTTTCTCCCCCCATGATTCATTCACCTATCCAAGATCAACAAAAGGGAGAACCTGATCAGCACCCAATGTTGTACACTACAGAGTTAGGTCAAAGAGAGCATGCACTATTGGTGTCTTGCTTGACACAAAATTTTGAAGACGTAGTGGTACGTGTAATGAAAGAAGCAAAAATAAACAACAAAGATCTTAAAAAAGTGACCAAACCATTTAATATACCATATGGCATCATGAAAGAACAAATGCACTGATATATGAAGAAGACTACTGTGTACCTAAGTCGTAGAGCCTTAGAGAAAAAAATTTCAATAAATGGTCCATTTTCTTTGTCGAAAACTCCATTGTAAAATCTTTAGAAACCATATAAATGCTCTAGAGGAGTCCTCTAGATGCATGATCTCCAAAGATTGTCATATTACCCATCTGCATTAGTAGGAATTTAGTGATTTATAAAAAACGTGCTAGTCTCTTCTGTGAAAGGACCATTTTTAGGGCACATGTATATAATTGACATTGTGACTCTTTATAGAAACTTTTTCCATTGTGAAGAACTAACAAGCAGAATTTCGAATTTGCTTCTTCTTGGCTGCATATCTTGTTCTCCATGAGCTTTTATATGTGTTTGATGCATGAAATGTGTTCCTAGAGGTGTTATCTATCCTTTCCCCTTCTCTTTTTGCCATTCTAATGTGTGTGTGAAGCTTTGCGAGTGTTGCTGTGAGAGTTAGAGTTTCCTGCCACTCTATATTTTGCCCATAGCTTAAAGCATGCTTGTTAGATTGAGCTAAAAATACCACCATTGGATGCGCCTTGTCTAGAGTTAAATATCTACATACATACATACATACATAGATACATACATACATACACACACACACACACACACAAATACACACACACACACACATACACACACACACACACACACACACACACACACACACACACACACACACACACACATATATATATATATATATATATATATATATATATATATATATATATATATATATATATATATTTATATATATACATACATACATACATACATATATACATACACACACACACACACACACACACACATATATATATATATATATATGTATATATATGTGTGTGTGTGTATATACATACTTTGAAATGAATTTGCTATTGATTATATTTGAGTATTGGAGCTAAGAGATATGGATTGATTTGTGCTTGCTACTTCAACAAGTATCCTGATACACATTTTCAGTGAGAGAGGTGTTTTGAGATATAGTTTTCCCTAATTTGCATGCATTACTTGAACATTCACTTCATTAACTATCACATGTGCACATGTCTTCATACACTTGATTTGGTCTAAGTCCTTGGATTCATAATTTAACGAGTGTATCCAATCCAACACTATATGCACTTGTTGATGGTTGACATTCAGCCAGAAATGCATTAAAATTAGAAGACATATATTCCCCCCCTCGATCAGAATAGAGGGTGCCCATTTTACATGCTAACAGATTTTCAGCCAAAACCAAAAATTGTTTGAAGCACATGAACACTTCGGACTTTGTCTTCAATGGATATACCCATGCATGCCTAGAAAAATCATCGATGAAAGTCACGAAGTAAAGATAATTTCCAAAAGAAGGTGTCTACATAAGAACAGAGACATCACTATGTACAAGCTGCAATTTTTGAGTAGCCCAAACTGAACCATCTTTTGGAAAGGAGGAACTCTGCAATTTGCCCAAAATACTGCCTTCACAAACATGTTTTCCGGGTGCCTCAAGTTTGGGCAAAGAGGACACCATTTCAGATTTCTGCAGGCGTAGCAAACTAGCAAAATTCACATGACCAAAGCGTGTATGCAAAAGCTTCACATCTGATGTAGCCTGAGAATCATGTACTGCACATGCCAAATCATTTAGAGATCTTTCATAGTCTATGAGCTTATACAGCCCACAACATAGAATGCCAGAAGCAATAATCACATCGCCATTTGAGAGATTATGAACTGTACATCTGTCATCAACAAATTTCACAACCAAGTTGTCTTGGCTAATGCAGAAATTGATAACAGATTTTTCTTGATCCCTAGCACAAACAAAGCATCTGACAAAGTGAAAGATCTACCATCAGCAATAGTCAAAATGATCTTACCAACTCTCATAACAGGATAAGAGGAGTTGTTGGCGCATGTAACAGTATTCCCTATAGGGGCAGGCTCGAGTGAAGAGAAGAAACTGCGATGCGAGGTAATCTGTTTGGTCGCCCCACTATTGAAGTACCAAACATCTGAGTCTACTGCAGACATGCACTGCTCATGAGAAGATGGGTCAAAACCGCAAACAGTAGTAAACACCCATTCTTCATCTTGCATAAGCTTAGCAGACTCTGTTTTCGGTGTAGAGGCCTCTGCAACAACCATTCCAGCCTCCTTTTTCTTAGCCTCTTTTGCAGCCAGTTTTGGACAGTTCTTTATGATATGATCATTCCCTTTATAGTACTTGCAAAAAAAATTTTGCTTTTTTGATTTTTTCTCATCTTTATCTTGGTGCTTCGAATGTGCAACATTTGCAAATTTCTGCTTACTAGTAGAAGAGCTCCATTTTCCTTTGCCCTTCTGACTAGCCAAGAAATCTTGATCTGCAACATGCATAATGGACCTGTTCTATCTAAACTGATCTTCTTACAATAGAACAGAGAATAACTCATCAAATGACAAGGCATTTGGATTGCCTTTCATCATCAACCGAAGAGTAGAAGCAAAACTCAGATATGAATCACGAAGACCATTCAGAACAGTCTGCACAAGTGAGCTATCTAGTATAACCTCATCAACAGAAATCAACTGTTCCTTCAAGTCTTTGATCTTTGTTAGAAAACTGTCCATAGAATCACCTTCATTCATGTGCTCACTCTCCAACTAGTTTCGGAGGTAAGCGACATGAGCCTCATTCCTAGCTTGGTACAATGTGGTAAGTGTATCCCAAGCATCCTTAGTTGTTTTGCAAGAGCAAATGTGGGGAATAATGGTACGTTTGACAGACAAAGCCATGGGGCTAAAAAACATATACTTCTTCATGCAAGTCACCATTCAGAAATGCTGTTTTAATGTCCAACTGATGTACATTCCAACCATGATGGGCTGCAAGTGCACAAATGCTCCGAACAGTAGTCATATGGCATATAGGTGCAAAGGTCTCATCAAAATCAATGCCTCTTTCCTGCACATAACCCTTTGCAACAAGCCTAGCCTTATACCTGTCAACTGTACCATCAGGTTTACGCTTCAGCTTGTATACCCACTTAGTGCCAATGGCCTTCTTGCCAGGAGGCAAGTCACATAAAGACCATGTACCATTCTTCATTATAGCATCATATTCAGATTGCATGGCAGCCATCCAATTTTCTGAATTCTGTGCTTCATCAAAAGAAACAGGCTCATTCTCATCACAGAGACTAGACGCAACCATAGCATAGCAATCTGATACAAAGGAGGCACTATGAGAGCCTGAACGAGTACGATATGACAAAGGTGCATCTAATTTGCTATCACGCAAAGTCTGCACCAGCCATTTTGGCATAGTTTTTGCCTGCTCAATATCAGCACTCTCATCAACAAGTGCATCATGTAAATCTGCATTAGAAATAGAATGATCTGCATCATCATATGAAACCTGCAAAGGCTGAGAAGTTGCCTCATTAGGACCAGCACTAGACTGTCCACCTATAAAAAGAGGCATCAACGTATCATACATGTCTTTGGAGCTAACAGATGTCTTCTTAGTACATGAAAGCAATGGATGAATAGCATCTTCCACAAAGACAACATCACAGTTAACCAGAATGCGTTTAGTCTGTGGATGATACAGACGATAGCCTTTACTTTCAGAACTGTACCCAACAAAAATACATTTTATTGCCTTATCATCCAATTTTCTGCAATGTTGTTCAGACACTAATGCATATGCCAAACAACCAAAAACATGCAGATGAGCAACAGATGGCTTGCGGTCATGCCAAGCCTCATATGGAGTGATAGACTGCAATGCTTTAGTGGGACACCTGTTCAGTACATATGCTGCACACATGACAGCCTCAAGCCAGAAACTATGTGGTAAAGCCTGAGTTTTGACCATGCACCTCGCCATCTCCATGAGTGACCTATTCTTTCGTTCAGCAAATCCATTCTGTTGAGGTGTATACGGCACTGTACACTGGTGTTTTATCCCACGTTCAGCCAGAAATGCATTAAAATCAGAAGACATATATTCACCCCCTCGATCAGAACGGAGGGTGCCCATTTTACATGCTGACAGATTTTCAGCCAAAACCAAAAACTGTTTAAAGCACATGAACACTTCGGACTTTGCCTTCAATGGATATACCCATGCATGCCTGGAAAAATCATCAATGAAAGTCACGAAGTAAAGGTAATTTCCAAAAGAGGGTGTCTGCATAGGACCACAGACATCACTATGTACAAGCTGCAATTTCTGCGTAGCCCGAACTGAACCATCTTTTGGAAAGGAGGAATGCTGCATTTTGCCCAAAATACAGCCTTCACATACATGTTTTCCGGGTGCCTCAAGCTTGGGCAAAGAAGACACCATATCAGATTTCTGCAGGCGTAGCAAACTAGCAAAATTCAGATGACCAAAGCGTGCATGCCAAAGCTTTGCATCTGAAATAGCCTGAGAATCATGAACTGCACATGCCGAATCATTAACAGATCTTTCATAGTCTATGAGCTTATACAACCCACGACATAAAATGCCAGAAGCAATAATCACATCGCCATTTGACAGATCATGAACTGTACACCTGTCATCAACAAATTTCACAACCAAACCAATCTTGGCTAATGCAGAAACTGATAACAGGTTCTTTTTGATCCCTGGCACAAATAAAGCATCTGACAAGGTGAAAGAATTACCATCAGCAATAGTCAGAATGATCTTACCAACTCCCATAACAGGATAAGAGGAGTTGTTGGCGCATGTGATAGTATTCCCTGTAGGGGCAGGCTCGAGTGAAGAGAAGAAACTGCGCTGTGAGGTAATATGTTTGGTCGCGCCACTGTCAAAGTACCAAACATCTGAGTCCACTGCAGACATGCACTGCTCATGAGAAGATGGGTCAAAACTGCAAACAGTAGTAAACACCCATTCTTCTTCCTGCACAAGATTAGCAGACTCTGTTTTTGGTGTAGAGGCTTCTGCAACAACTATCCAGCCTCCTTTTTCTTTGCCTCTTTTGCAGCCAGTTTTGGACAGTTCTTTATGATATGATCATTCCCTTTACAGTACTTGCAAAACAATTTCTGCTTTTCTGATTTCTTCTCATCTTTATCCTGATTCTTCGAATGTGCAGCATTTGCAGATTTTTGCTTACTAGTAGAAGAGCTCCATTTTCCTTTGCCCTTCTGACTAGCTAGGAAAGCTTGATCTGCAACATGCATAATGGACCTATTCTGCCTAGACTGATCTTCCTGCAACAGAACAGAGACTAACTCCTCAAATGATAAGGCATTCAGATTGCCTTTCATCATCAACCGAAGAGTAGAAGCAAAAGTCTGATATGAATCAGGAAGACCATTCAGAATGGTCTGCACAAGTGAGCTATCTGGTATAACCTCATTGGCAGAAATCAACTGTTCCTTCAAATCTTTGATCTTTGTTAGGAAACTGTCCATAGAATAACCTTCATTCATGTGCTCACTCTCCAACTGTTTTCGGAGGTAAGCAACACGAGACTCATTCCTAGCTTGGTACAATGTGGTAAGTGTATCCAAAGCATCCCTAGCTGTTCTGCAAGAGCTAATATGAGGAATAATGGCACGTTTGATAGACAAAGCTATCAATGCATGTGCCTGGGCATCTCTGCCATCCCAATGAATTTGCTCTGCAGTAGGTGCAACAGAAACAGCAGCACGAACAGGAATATGCGGATATCATCTTCGATACCATATTCATCAGCTCCAGCACCTGTATTTGTAGTACTTGTCGTTACAGGTGTAACATGACGTCTTTCAACACCCTGCACAATGTTCCAGAATCCTTTTGCAACCAAAACATGTCGCATCATATAAGCCCATAATGGGTAGTTGGTACCATCCAACTTATCCTCAATAGCCAACATACGGAATACATCACTGCTTTCAGCCATGGCCGGTGACTAAAATACCTTGATGCAAAAAATTGACTGTATCTCAAAAAGTTGAACAGAATTGCCTAGACGAGTTCTGCTAGACCTGTAGCAGACTTCGAGACGCTTAAACTGGCGAATAGAAACTGGTATATACATTTGGCACAAAAAGACGAAATAGCATGCACAAGCACTGCGATAGTGCGTTCGAAGGCCGAAACGAGCCTGCAAACGGAGGAGTGTCGACGGCACCCTAGATGAAGCGACAACCCGCTCTGATACCAATTCTTGGAGTTAGACGTCTGCGGAAGCACGCGAACAGCACAAGGAAGAAGAAGAAGCTTGGAGCACAAACACACAATACTGAATGTATTACTAGAGAATGTACAAAGATAAGTAGCCCATTAGGGCAATAGGCATATATACAAGCCGGGGGGAAAAAACCTCCTAAAGAGGGAAAAAAGTGTCTCGACGGTCCTAGTGTGTTCACACACATCACTACCTAAATATATCAACGGGGTCAACCACTTGATGACCAACTCTGGAAACATACATGGTCATCTTCTTGAAGTCCTTAGAGAAATGAAACAAACTCCAAATTTCATTTTCTTTGTGCCAAATATAGATAAACTTATCTAGGTTGGTTTCACAAAAGTTCAACCTAAAATTCAATCAAATACTCATTTAAATGTATCATTCTATCTCTTCTCCACTTGCACTTAGGTGAGCCTTGAAACAATGCACTTATATTTTTAGAATATCTTCAAATTATGAAGCTAAAATCTAAAAAAATGAATTTTAAGTATACCATAAAATCTATATTGTAGTATGTTATCCAAGAAAAAATTTTGAAATTGGAGCTTCAAACATGAAACAATAATGTGTTCATCCGACACATGTAGTGATCTTTGAAAAATCCTCATCAAAGATTGTTCTGGGAAGACTAGGTTCTTTGGCCTACCAATTGATGACTACTTTCTTCCAAATTTTAACAGCATATAGCTACTACTACACGTTGGAGGAGATGGTGGATAATCTTTAGAGATGAAGTTGTGTTACTTAATCCTGCTTCACACTTGCCAAGAATAGTTTGCTAGAAAGAGTAGTGGGCCTCTTAAGCTAGCTAATGAGCAGAAAAAAATCAGATATGATGTTTGGAATATGATCAACTAATCAAAGGATTAAAACAGATAGGTGGGAATTGATCCAAGACCAAAAAACTTGTTAATCTTGTCTCTACACCTGTTCAGTGTTTTGAACATTTCTCTGAGCATAGTAGCAATTGGCTTAATTCCTTTTGGGGAAATCAAATTAGCTTAGATAGCTACCAATCATGAGTGATTTCATAAAAAATGATGGACTATACATTGAGACCAGAGAGCAATGTCATGCTAATATCTCACGATTGAGATGTCTAATGAGAATGAGATTTTGTACCAATATACTAGATAGTATAATGAAGATATCGTGCTTTAAATCATTGCAAATGATCAATCATGCACTGAGAACACGCTCTACAAAAATCACTATTCTGATGTAGTCATGGCAGAGAAGTGAAGTGAAGAAATGATGAAATGTATGAATTAAAACATGTACAAATACAATGTCATTGGCAATGATCAATTGCACAATGTGAGAAGTATGAATGAGCTATGGAGTGAGCTCTTCAAATCACAATATGTTCTCTCTAAATGATCTCATAGAATTGAGATATGACACAAATGTTTTGATCCTCGTTATAAAGCTGGGTTAGGAGCCTTTTGAATTCAAATTCAAAAGTTCACCTAAAAGTGAATCCTAACGTATAGGATATATTCTCTCATTACACAACTACCAAATACTTTGAGATTTGATGCTTCCTAACTTCCTCGCGGTTGTAGGACACGTTTACAAAGATAAATATGAAGGACTTTTACAAGAGGTTGATCATATAGAGTACCATAAGAGTTATGCTAATTAACTAAGTATGTGGGCTTGGTTTTTATTGCACCAACAGCTCCCCCCCAAGCCTAACATGCTTGGTCTTCATTCCTCCTTGATCTCTTGCAAACCAATCATCAATTTGAATCTATTCATTTTGGTTCCATCCAAAGACTTTGTTAGTATATCTGCACATTGTGAATGAGTTGATAAATAGGATAGCTAAATATCCTTGCTAAGAAATTTCTCCCTTACATAATGATAGTGGACATTAATGTGCTTAGTCCTTGCATGATATATAGGATTAGCAGCCAAATGAAGTGAACTAGTGTTGTCTCCAAAGATTATTGGAGTATGAGTGTAACTCCAAATCTACATAGAGTTGCTTGAGCCACATAGCCTCTTGTGTTGCATTTTCTAGCCCTCTATATTTTGCTTCTGTAGATGATAAGGCCACAGTTGGTTGCTTTTCAGATGACCCTTCTATAGATGAAGGGATAAAACAACCCTTCATTCATGTTTCCCTTTAGATACTTTAGCACCCTTTTTGCTGCTTCCATGTGAGGCCTCCTTGGTGCATGCATAAACTAACTTAATGTACCTACTCCATAGGAAATGTCTATTCTTGTTAGGGTAGCATAGTTTAGCTCCCTATAAGATTTTGGTAACCTGTAACATCCTCAAGGACTTCTCCTTCATGAGAACTAAGCTTATGGTTGAGTTCCATAGAAGTACCTACAATTTTGGTGTTCTCCATCTTAAATTTTACCAACATATCATGAATATACTTTCTCTGAATAATAAATATACTAGAATCTATATACACAAGCTGTAAGCCAAGAAAGTATGTTAACAAACCAAGATCACTGATTTAAATTCTTCCATTAATTAAGCCTTAACCTGTTTGATGCCATTAACATCAGTCCTTGTAATGATAATGTCATCCACATAGACACATAAGTAAATAACCTTTGAGTTGGTCTTCTTTATAAATAAAGAAGAATTTGGCTTACCGGCCACAAAACCTTGATCTTGCAAATAAGTAACAAGCCTATGGTTCCAAGATCTAGGAGCTTGCTTTAGGCCATAAAGTGCCTTCCTTAGTTTGCATACATAACCTATTTTATTTTAATCTTCAAATCCTAGTGGTTGTGCCATATACACTTCTTTTGATATCCATCCATTTAAGAATGCATTCTTCACATCTAAGTGATATAGATTCCAATTCTTGGAGGTAGCAACACTTACCAAAACCCTAATTGTTGGCATCTTTGCCACAGGTGAAAAAGTTTCTTCATAGTCCACTCCATGGGTTTGAGCAAATCCCTTTGCCACTAGCCTTGCCTTGTACCTATTTATAGAACCATCTGAATTCTTTTTGATTTTATATATCCACCTGGATCCTATTACCTTCAAGCTTGGCTTCTTGGGAACCAAATCCCAAGTATGGTTTTCCTGAAGTGCTTCTGCTTCTTCATGCATGGATTCTCTCCATTCTTTCTTCTTGCTAGCTTCTTCAAATGAAGAAGGTTCTTCAATCATAGAGTCTTTAGTGATATACATAGAATGCTTGGTTACTAGTGATGTATCATAGCCAAAGCTTATGGGTTTCTTGCTTTCCCTTTGTGATCTTCTGAGTGCTTAATTGGAGGACTCTAGAATGTCTTCCAATTCCTTCAGCTTGGTCTTTCCTCTTGACTTCCATGCCGTGAAATCCATCTGCTCTTCATCCTCTGAATTGATATCTTCTAGTAATTGTTGATCTTCTTGAGTGAGAGTTGGAAAATCACTTTCCAAATCATAAGGTAATTTGACCTTCCTGCAATCATCTTCAAACCATGAATTATTTTCATCAAATACTACATCCCTACTAACTATAAGTTCTTTGTTAGTGGGATTATACAACCTATAACCCTTTTGCTTTTGGTCATACCCAATGAATATACACTTTTCAGCTTAAGGGTCAAGCTTCCCTCTAATATGTGAGGGAATGTGTGCATAAGCAATGCGCCCAAATATTTTGCAATGATCCAATGAGGGTCTCCCGCCATTCCATGCTTCATAGGGTGTCATTCCATCCAAGGACTTGGATGGGAGCCTGTTAACCAAGTAAGTGGCTGCGGAAATAGCCTCTGCCCATAGGTAATTAGGTAACTTCTTCTCATTTAACATTGGCCTAGCAGCTTCAACTATTAACCTATTCCTTATCTCTGCCACTCCATTCAATTCAGGAGTATATCTTGTTGTTACTTCCCTCTTTATGCCTCTATCCTGTAACAATGAATCAAATTCATGTGAAAAGTACTCATCACCTTCATCAGATCTGATACTCTTCAAGCTTCTACCTGTTTGGTTTTCAACTAATGCCAAATAGTTTTTGAAGCATGTAAATACTTCATCCTTATGCTTCATGAAATAAAGGATTCTCCATCCATTGTAATCATCTATAAATGAAACATAGTACCTTGAACCTGAGATTGATGGATCTTTGCTAGGACCCCACACATTAGTGTGTACAAGCTCCAAGTAGTCTTCATACATGTACCCCTTCTTGTTGAAAGATTGCCTGTGAGATTTACCAAATTGACATGCTCCACATTTGTATATCATGTGTTGCTTGGTCACATTGGGGATGCCAAACACACTCTAATCCCTGCATATTTGCTTTAGTGTTCTTTCTCCTATGTGTCCTAGACTTTTGTGCCATATCTCTAGCTCAGATAGGGTTTTATCCTTGTAATTACTAGATTTCTCACCTTTAGCAATCCTTTTGAATACTTATTGAGGGTCTTCCACATATGCTCCATGCCTAGTGAATCTAACCTGTAAGCCTTTCTCAACAATCTGTCCAATACTAATTAGGTTTTTGGTTATAGTTGGCACATATAAAACCTTACTTAAGAGGTTCATGTTACCATCAAAAGTCTTGACATTTCCAATTTTCTTGACTAAGTGTTTGGTGTCATCACCTATCTACACTTCATGCTTCCCTTTGGGTTCTTCAAGATTAGATAATAATGCTACATTTTTGGCCACATGATTGGAACAACGTGAATCAATATAGAAAAGATGCTCATTATCTTTACCTTTCTTGGATGTCATATTCATGATGAGTGGAGAATCCTCTTGGTCTTATGTGTAGTTGTTATAATCTCTTCTTCCTCTGAAACCTTCTTGATAATTGTTGTTGTTGTAGCCTTGATTGTAGTTATGATTGTAGTTGCTTCCTCCATTGTTGTACTTGCCTCTGGATTGTCCATAGCTACCTCTATGGAAGTCTCTTGCCCTTTGATTTCTTGTGTTCTTGAAGAATTCTTCTGTGGTGTGGTTGGTGAGGCCACAAATGTTGCAAGGTGGATTGTTGTAGGATCTCCCCTTGCCTTGCTTTCCTCCTCTACCCCTTCTACAAGAGAACAAGGATTATGACCACCACTTGCTAGAGAGATGACTCTCCTCCCAACCAAATGCCTCTATATATAGCTCTCTCCAGGGAATGCCTTCTTGGGCAGGTGGATACTAGCCAGCCATGTGTCGGCCATGTAACTGCATGTGTGCCAAGTGTCCCATTTAAATCGAGTTAACTCAAGTGGATGCTTCTAGAAGGCTCTAGAGATCTTTGGGCAAAACAATGTCCCCTTGCTCCTCATGGGGGTTTAACCCAAGACCTCCTCCTTCACATCCTTGAGACTTAACCACTAAGCTAAGTGGATCACTTGTTCACAAGAGCACAGGACCTCCTAGTAAGTCTAAACTGAAGATCTTTGGTCATACACATGGATGACCAAACGGTGTCCGATTTTAGATCTCTCTGACCCTTGGATCATAGACTTACTTTATTACATTCTTCCTCCCTTGAAAAATATTTTCTTCCTCGAACATAGAGCTATATATCTACTATAGGCAACCCCGGAGCCTCATGTTCTAAAACTATAAGAACCTGGTGTTGTTCTAGAACTGGAAGAACATGTCTCATCTCTGTGGTGGTGTCCCTGCCCAAATGATTCATAACACTGTCTCATTTTGTACTTTGATGAACTGGACAAAGTAAAAACTAGTGAAAGAATAATACGGGTGGATCTAAACACATCCCTGGCCGATTAACAGTTTCTGGATGTGCGATCTAGGCACAAATATGTGAACTAGGTGGATTCAAATTACTAGTCCATTTCTAGGCATAACTGGTGCATGGACTTAGTATTGAAGGTGAGATTCTTATCCCTTGCAAGACTTTGAGAACTCTTGATACTTGAATTTATTTTGGAGAACTTGAATTTTGGTTGTTCCAAACATCTAACTTAGATGTTTGTTTAATGGTTTACTTTGATCCAACAATTACTTGATTTTTTCACCCGACTAGAGGACTACTTTGTTCAAATGAGTTTAAAAATCTTATGTAAACTGTAAGAGAAAGTTATCATTTTCTTTGATTCAACCATACTATAGCTTTCCCAATACAAATTTGTAATGAAATTTGTCCAACTTAGGACACTTTTCTAAAAGACTAGTTTTTAGCTAAAAGTTCTTGGGAAGTATCAATCTATCGAGCAATTCCTAACTTCTCTATTCTAGAGTATAATGGACTCTAGGAAATCATTTATGCTATTAACTTGAAGCAAACTCAAATAAATAAATCCACTTAGACTAATTTTCTTTTGAAGATTGAAAAGGTTCTTGTACATAACATCTATCTAGGATGTTCTAATTTAGTTATCTAGTTCTAACTAGCTAACCCTGGTCTTTTGCAAAAAGGATCAGATACCATATCTGAGCCGATTCCAAAAGATTTGGAAAGCGGAAAGAAATATCTAAAACTCTATTCAACCAATTCAAACTTCGAAGATATGTAAGCTCGCTATGAGTCAAAGTCTAGATGAATCAGGACTTTAACTTCTCAATGATCTATTTCAACAGGGTATTGAAGCATTTTCTCTATTTTTAAGAGAAATAAGCTGGATTCTCAAAAAGGTTCAAAGCAAATCCAAAAACTTCATCGAACCACAAGATACTAGTGTGGTATCCAACATCAGTGTGTCGACCCACTGAGGTTCTGTTAATTATTTTTGTATTCAAATAATGCTTCACTTGAGTCTAAGTTCAGATCATATTCAATCTTTCTGACTCCTTACTGGGAATGCAATTCTTGTGCATTTCTTTGAGTCAATAGAATGAATTTACCATGTTACACTAGGAACTTGGTGCTTGACTTAGTCAATCAAAATCGTTGGTTAAAAAGATAAAATCAAAGTCAAAGTCCAACTTTTTTAGAAATTTATCAAATATTTTTGATCGACAACACTTAAGCTTGAAGTGTTCTAAGAAGATCTTTAGAAGTTACTTACTTCATATCTTCAATTTCCTTGATCGTGAAGTTATCTTGAAGTATCTTGAGATACTACTTTCATCCTTCTTTGAATTAAAACTCCTTCTTTGAAGTTTTAATTTCCTTGAGGATCAAACCTAACTTCAAGATCTAATCTAGGACTAAAAGATAATCATCATCTCACGGTCCAATGTCCCATACCATCTTTCCTATATCAATCTGAGTATAAAATTTGGTGTCCCATACCACCCTATTTTATACTTACATTGATGAGTGAGTGACTTTTATCTGAAAGTCTAAAGGTCTCTTGATAGAGTACCTTCTTGCTTCAATTCTTTACAAGAATTTTGAAGTTTTAGGCATTACCTCTAACTAGATTTTCTAGGTTTTTTGATCCCTTCACATAATCCTATCACGATCCTGTGTTTTCCTTGAGGAACTTAAAAAACCTTTTGATGGAGCATCCATCCTTCTTTGCTAGGATTTTCAAATGAAAACCAATGAGAATTCCAAGTACTTGAATTTTCATAGATTCAAGTTCAATTGGTTTATTCTTGACCAATTTGTAGTGACAAGAGCTTTTGACTTCTTGTCTTTAGATTCCTTTCTTATTGAAGCTTTAGGTACCTACCCGGCCAGGACTTTATAGGAATCTCTCTACTGCTTAAGTCTTAAGCATCCGCTCATGCTCTTTGGATTTGTACCAAAATCCCTTTAAGGATAGGCAAACATTATGTTTTACCTTCCACAGACTTAATTACCATCGACACGGTTGCAAACTACATTCTTGGAATTTCTTCACTCTGTTCAGACTTGGAAAAACTTACTCTTTTCACAATTTTCCATTAGATAAATGGAACTTGAGTGAATAATTCCCAAAAGGAATTTTATTGCCAATACTTGGGCAATCTATACAGTAGTTCCAATTGCATGTTCTTGGAGAATCATGGCCAAGCTTGATCAAGTCTTGTTGATCATGTGATAATAATAAAGACTTTGTCTTTATTTTTAAGATCTCTTGAACTATCAAAAATTCTTTTCTTACCCACGGGATTTTTAGAGATCTTTTCCTGAACTTCAGTCCAAGCATACACTGATGCCTCTTAGATTCCAAAGCTAAGAATCTTTGATATACCTTTTAGGTTATATCACTATTTGGACTTAAGTAACCAATACTTGTGGTTTGGGAATTACTGGGGACTACTTGCTATTAGAATTTTCTTGAAAGATTCTATCTTCACATCTAGGGAGATTTTTCTTTCAAGAACTTTAGACACTAAGCCAATGGTTCATCTTGGAATCTTTTGATTTCCAGTCCAATGATTCATCTTGGAATCCTTATTTTTATTGGAATCTTCTCTCTAAAAGAAATATTTAATATTGAACAAGAACAAGACTTAAGGCTTTATTGCTTGTCCAAAAGATATTCCTTTTAACTAAGGAAATAGTTAACTAGGCCATTTCCTTTATTGGTTTAACTTTTAGGAAGTAGCTTGATTCCTAAAGATTTCTTTGATATAATTTTTAGAAAATATCTTGATTCCCAAAAATTAATTTGACTTGGGTTTCCTCTTTTAAGCTCGAATTAACTTAAACAAAACAAAGCATACTTTATATATTGGCAAAACATCTATAACTTAAAGAGGTTTTGCCTTCTTCTTCTTTCAGCAAAACATCCATAACTAGTAGATGTTTTGATCTTATCTATCCAATCCATCAATTTTTATCCCAATTGATGGGTATGTCTGTTTTTGGAAAGATGTGCTTAAATAAGAGGTCTAAGCTATCATTTTGCCAATGGCTTATCTCTTTATACACCTTTTATTAGAACATCATCATTCCTAGGTCCTATCATATATTATGAATTTATGTGTATTTTGGGAAGAGTTCATGAATCAACTAAGATCCTCTACTTGGAACATCTGCCTTCCCAAAAAATAAATTCTTCTCGAACATGGTAGGAGAATGATCTCACGTGTGGAATAGAAGACTTGACTATTTCATTTTAGTGTTTCTCTTTTAGGAAATATCTCACTTCCTAAAAGTTACTTACCGAGGTTTCATCATGAGATACGAATCTTGAAACCACAAAGAAACTTCTTAGAACTTTCGAAATCTTCTAAATAGAAGAGTGCTTCCAAAATTTCCATGTTTTCATGGCCCTATGCATCATTACTAGAGATGCAAAACATGAATGAAACACAAATCTATTGAACTCCAAAGTTCAATTTGTATTTAAGTTCATCGACTTGGTGGTTGAGTTCCATGGAATCAAAGAGTGCTCATGGAACTTGAAAATATAGCTGAAGTTATCATCCAATCTTGGGATGCTTGAGAAGTTACATAAATTACGTAACTAATCAACTAAAGCTTATCTGCATGACTTTCTAAATATCACTTATACTTAGAGTAATCATTATAAGCTTATCTTCATGACTCCCTAAGTTTATCTCGGACTTAGAGTCATCATACATCACAAAGGTTTGCAAGTAATTAAATTTTCTTGGTCATCAAGAAAATTTAATACTTAACTTTCTCCTAGTGCCTACTTATACCTAGTAAGATATCAAACATACTTAATTGTCATAAAGTATTTGTCTTTGATAGCGGACTATGAACTTGGGAAGGAAGTGACTAATTACTTGAGCTGCAAACTAGAACTTGCATGTCTTTGCAATTAACTAGTCCTCTGTCTTCCCTAATGTCAAACCATGAGCTTTATAAAGTAAGCTAAATACTAAGAGAGTACATGTTGACGGTCAAGGTCACACACAAGCATGGAAGCACATCAATGAAGTGGACACACAAGAAGAAGCAGCATGTAGGGAGCTCCAAGAAGCACATGTCAAATTTTCAGAAGGAATCCCTAAATGTAGTGACTTTTGTCACTAAAAACCATTGTAAATAGCATTTTCCATTTTTACAACTCCATTTTGTTCAAGCCGGGGAGTCCTCGAGCTTGAGGAGTATTAGAAGTATCATCCTACCAATTTTCATAATTTTTAGATTCCGTTTGAGTCCCCAAATAAGCCTTAGAACCTAATTTTTAACTAAGCCAGACACTAGGTCTGGACAGGGCCAAAACCACTCAAAAAACTATAAAAAGGGCTAGAGAGCTCATTTGAGAGGTTAGTTTGTTGTAGATTTCAGCTTTGTAAGAGATTTCTTCTATAATCGAAGCTTTCCATTGTTCCACTCTTTGCTCTTACCTTGTGTGCATGTGTGTGTATGTGTGTGCATGCTTGTGTGCTTTCACTCACGCACTTGTGCCTTCACTTGCTCACAGTCTTCATAGTGGTCCTCACGTCTCCTCGGATTGACATTTATGAGGTGAAGCTCCTCACGTTGGTACTTGCCATTGTGCTAGAATGACACCAAATTTAGTGCCGTTGCCGGGGAGAGAGCTTGGAGGACAAGCGTGTGACGGTAAGACGTAGAGTAGCGACGTTGGAAAGTAAAAAAATCACCATTTTTAGTTCAATTTCTGAGTTTTCCTTCTTCTTCTTCATCATCACCATCACTATCATCTCCTCCATCTTCACTTTCTCTGTTTTTTCCGCTTTTTTGCCTATACATTCCGGATTTTGGCCTCTTCTTCCTCATTCTTGGTGTGCAAGGAGTTTAGAGAGAGTTCATATCTGGAGCGTGGAAGAAATACAAAGAATCATGCATTTAAAACTTCAAAAAATTGAGTGGCAGTATCGCGGAGTGACAAGACCTGTGTGTGATATCGCGGCGATGGTATCGTGAGTTTGGAGGGCGATTTTGCATTATAGGCTGATAGGAGTGACAAGGAGAACCTAAGGTACAGTAGCAAGAATGATAGACACTACAAAATCTGAAATAGTTCCAAGACCAGCTGTCAAATACGAAGACGGGGTCTACATGGACAAGATGGGCCAGATCTATGTAGTGACTGAAAACCCTGATCAGATTAATGAAAGAGGAGAGTTAGCTCAAGATCATACAACTACCTCACAAAACCCATTCGAGACCCAACAAATGAGCCAAGTAGTATACCCGATAGACCACATGAGTAATTCACCGTGCCGAGAATTAACCCCCATGGCCACACTAGCCAAAGAATGGGGAATATGAATAGACCTACCTTTAGGACAAAAACACCCCAAGGTGTTCCCATCGTAATTTGATCCCCAGAGCTGGACAGAAGACTGAGGCCAATCCAACTGGCCAAATGTATGTGAAATCGTTATGATGGTATAGGAGAGCCGTATGACCACATTGCAGAATTCAAGAAGGTTTTGCGAGCGGAGCAAGTGGACGACTTTTTTATGCAATATGAATCCTTTGGGCTAACCCTCATAAGAATTGCCTTAGCTTGGTTTCAGTATTTGGATCCTCATTCCTTTGGCAATATAGGACAATTCTTCCAAGAATTTATTTGGGAATTCACTAAGCGAGGGATCAAGCACAATTCGTCATCCTTACTATATAGTTTCAAACAAGCTCCTAATGAGACAGTAAAAAATGCGGCATGAAGATTTAGTCAATATGTAGACCGATGCCCTGTGACAGAGAGACCTTCTCAGCAGAAAATGATATCCCTATTTTTAGAAGGTCTAACCAATGGAACATTGAGAATGTTAGTATACGTAAAACATTTGCAAACTCTGAGTGAGTGTCTTCAAGAATGTATAGATTTGGAAGACAACTTAGCTGAGGATCTCAAAATCACACAAGATCCTACCAAATCAGAGGATACAAGGAGCAATGAAAGTTCTAGCTCGAGTTATGTGGAGGAAGTGGCAGAGTTAGTGGCCAAGAAATTAGGGGTACAAGGACAAAGGAACTACCAAAACTCCTCCTTGAGAGAGCCAATGTTAGAAAGTTGCACACTTTACGATGGAGATCATCCATCTCATGCCTGCACTCGAGAAGGATTAGGGTTATCACAACCTTACCCTTACTATAGACAACCAACTCAGGAGCCTAACATGTACTCTTATAGCGAGTAGAAGTACATCAACTACAACACCAAAAACTATCCAATGAATAGACAACCACGACAATTTGTACCTCCCCAATGTAGACCATACGAGTACCCTCCTAGAGAACAAGGCAGAGAAGTTCCTAGGTATAACCCTTGTCCAAGACCACAAGGAGCAACTAGACCGTATGAACATGGAGGATATAGCCAACTTCAACCTATACCAGGACAACAACCATCCCACCCACCAGCTCCGACACAAGGACAAAATGTCACAATACAAGTCGTTTGTCTTGAGTGTGGCAAAGAACAACTCTTGAGAGATTGTCTCGGACATCCCTCTAGTGCACCAAAGGTTACACCCGTTAATGTGGTAGGCCTAGTAGGGGATTCAAGTTCCAGCAGCGATAATGTGGCTCCTATACATGTAGTTACGAGGGCACAAGCATTACAAAAAGCTAAACTAGCTAAGCAATCAGAGCCAAGTGAATCAGGAGAGCCTAGTAAGAGAAAAACAAGAACATGGAAGGATACTAGGGAGAAAGCCACTCGTAAGTGGACCAAAAACTTATCCGAACTAGAAGAAAGCTTGAAAGATGCAAAAACAAAAATAGAAGATATTGCCTCTCAAAATCTCTCACATGCCGAAACTCCATCCACACCACCTCATCCCCAACCTCATCTTCACCCACCCACCATTGTAAATAGACCACAACCAGGGTCCGTTCTTGCAGATCCAATCCCAGAAGGCTTGGACATGATGTTCAAGGCGTACCAGGCTCGACTTCAAGAAGGGCCAACACCAGCAAACCTAGACAAGAGCTACCCTAGAGGAGATTTAGAGATTGAATGGACAAAAATGTGCATAAAAATGGTGGAACTAGCTCAAGCTATGTTCGAGGCCAATCAATCATTCAATCAGAGGAATGCTATTACACCAGGTTTGCACTTCCAGGGCTTACTAGATAGATTAGAGCAGTTGGTAAATAAACCTCAAGTTTCTTTACCTCCACATGCTCAACCAACCATTGAAAGAGAGAGCTCATCACCAAAGAAAGTCTATGTTCCTGACTCCATAGATGAGGGAGAACCTCTTTCAATTCAACAACCCTCTCAAAAGTTCTTGCGGGAAATACAAGAAGAGAAATGGGCCAAGGAGAAAGATGTTTCCCCTCCTATTCTTGAGATTGATGATCTTCATGATCAATTCCCACAAGACATTTCATCTATTTATGGAGACCAAGTAGAGCAAAAAAAAAAGAAAGGTCAGAATTTGAATCCAATTCTATACAAGAGTTGCTGCAGTTCACAGGCCCATGGGAATCTGAATCTCTTCAAATAAGAGCTCCCACAAAATTGGTAAGAAATGAAGATCGAGTGGTTCTAAGAAACATGGATGTCGTGAAGAACACTAAGGTTCCATGTCATCTCACTGTAGAAGAGCTGCTCAAAGCAAAACCTGAGCTATGGAATCATGTGAAGGATCAAGTTCCAGAAATTGATTCCAATATGCCAAAAGCAGACTCTAAGCAGAAAGTTCCAGAGATACCTCTAGACAAAATAGGGGACATGAGCGAAGGTGAGGAAGGTAATACTTATCTTCCGATCACCTATCAAGGTTACACAACCAAAGAGATCATAGATTCTGGTGCTGGTGTTGCTATTTCGACCACTTCCCTATGGAAGCAATGGGGTAAACCCGCATTAAGACCAACTAGAATGAAGCTTCAGATAGCTGACGACCATGCGGAAAGACCTCTAGGATTGCTAGAAGGGATAACTCTAACCACTTGTGGTGTAGAGTTTGAGCACACCTTTGCTATATGTGACTTTGGTAAAACTAGTACCTACTAAATGATCCTAGGAAGGCCCTTCCTATGACAACTGCAAGTTGTACAGGATTGGGGAACCAACTCCTTATACTTGCAACACTTAGGGGTCACAACCAAGGTAAATTTAAAGGATTACACCTTTAGAGATGTACCACCCCTACAATGGAATTCTATCCACAATGAGCAAGAAGATTCGATCTCTGTGCATTCTAAAAGTTCATCTGAGACATCCTGGATGCATGAAGATACTCATTTGTGGATGTGCAAGGTCGCAAAGGAAGCGGAGAAACGACTAAAAGCGAGAGAAAAAGGAACTTCTCAAGGAGATAGACCAATTAAAGACCCAACCTATACACCGATGATCTTTCCAGATGAGGAATTTGAGCCACATGGTTGGGCTGAAATCTTAGCTACCATGGACATTGCAGTGAATGAAGAACAATGGACACCTCATTGTGATGAGGAGGGTTATGATATCTCAGTGTTCATGTGTCAGCCCTTGCTAGAAGAATGTGACCCTAGTGACTTCATAGAAAAAGAAGAGAACGATGACGATCTAGACTCCATTGTGATGAATAGTTGCTTTATTTCAGAGAAGCACTATCTAGATGACATAGGAGTATTTACCCAAAAGGAAGAAGAACCTCTCACAAGCATTAAAACTATCAATTCAAAGGATGGAAGTGAAGGAGGTCAAAAGAAAAAAAGACAAGGAGTGAAACAAGAAGAGAAGGAATCATTGTTCAAAGTACCAGAAAATTTCAAGAAATATGAAGTTGAGGACCGAAAAATTTTGGTACGAATGCCTAAGAGAGAGGCCACCACAGGAGAGGCGTATGATAACAAAGAAAAGACCAAAAAAATCGTAGTCGCCATTGAAGAGAATGAAGAGAGATGTACATACATAGGAGATGACCTAAGTAAAGAAGAGGAAGCAGAGTTGGTAGCTTTGTTAAGGGAATATAGGGATGTGTTTGTGTGGCACTATAGAGACTTGAAGGGAGTAGATCCGAAGGTTTGTTCTCATACAATCCCCATGATATCAGATGCCAAGCCCACCAAATAGAAGCCCTACACCTATAATGACACCTATGCAGCTAAATTAAAAGAGGAAATCGATAGATTGATTGAAGTCGGATTCATCTATGAAATTGAGCATACTGAATGGGTGTCCCCCGTTGTAGTGGTGCCCAAGAAGAATCGAAAGTTACGTGTGTGTATTAACCTTAAAAAAGTTAATGCTGCTATGATTAGAGATAGCTATCCACTTCCAATCACTGATCATTTATTGGAGCGTGTTGCGGGCAATGAAGTTTATAGCTTCCTTGATGGATTTTCAGGTTACAATCAAGTAGCCATTGCCACTGAAGATCAACACAAAACGGCATTTGCCACAGAGTGGGGAGTCTTTGCGTTTCGTGTGATGCCATTTGGGCTCACCAATGCACTTGCAACATTCCAAAGGCTCATGTGTCATCTCTTCAAAGAGTTCTTGCGAAAAAGCTTAGAAGTATATGTGGTCGATTTATGTGCTCATTCCCAAGAAAGGAGATGTCACATTCCTGAGCTCAGACAAATCTTCAAACAAGTGTAGACAATACCGAGTGTGTTTCAACCCAGAAAAGTGTGTGTTCATGGTACGTCAAGGTAAAATCTTAGGTCATATTGTTTCTAAGAACGGAATATCAATAGATGAGGCCAAAGTAAAATCCATCGTGGAGCTACCGAGCCCAAGGAATGTTAAAGAGGTACAAGCCTTTATGGGCCATTGCGGATATTACCGTAGGTTTATTCACATGTATGCAATTATAGCTAAGCCTCTTTATGCCTTGTTGACAAAATTTGAGTGGAATGAGGAATGCGAGAAGTCCTTCAATGAGCTAAAGAGACGCTTGTGCAAAATACCAATACTGACCACTCCTGATTGGAATAAGCCATTACATGTACATGTGGATGCATCCAATTATGCAATAGGATGTGTGTTGTCACAACCCATAGGAGAAGATTTGCCTATAGCCTATGCTAGTAGGCAATTGAACGCCGCTGCACGAAACTACACCACAACCGAAAGAGAAGGTTTAGGCATGGTATATGCTGTAAAGAAGTTTAGACACTATCTATTGGCCAACAAGTTCAAATTTTTCACTGATCATCAAGCTTTATTATACTTGGTCAATAAACCTTCCAGTACAGGACGATTAGTAAGATGGTTCCTCTTACTAATGGAATATGACTTTGAAGTGGTTGCTAGGCAAGGTAAGACCCACCTCAGAGCGGATCACCTTTTTCACATCACTTCAAGAGAGCCACGGCAAGGAGTGTCTGATGAATTGCCCGATGCTTATCTGTTCAATCTAGAAGTTGTTCCTAAATGGGCAAATAAGTTGGTACCAGTCCTAACCGTTGGACCCGCAAATAAGAAGGTGAAGACGAACAAGGATGAAATTGTGCAGTCACAAAGCTATGAGATATTGGCAGGAAGCATGTATAAACAAGATACGGAAGGTGTTCTAGCTTGTTGTGTCGAGGACGATGAACATAGTAGTTGGTTGCAACAAGCCCATAAAGGATTTCTAGGGAATCACTATATTAAACAACAAACATTGCAAAATCTAAAACGTGTAGGAGTGTATTGGCCTAGTATAGACAAAGAAATTCATGAGTGGATCAAGAATTGTCCCGTGTGCCAAAAGAGACCCCCGGTGGAGCATGCGATTCTTTATCACATATCATTAATTCCAGATTGGAGTGCTCCATTGGTAGAATTTATGAGATCAGGAACATTACCTAGTGAGGCTAGTCTAGCAAGGAAACGAAGCATGGAGCATGAGGCTAAAGACTATGACTTAGTAGGCGATAACCTATACCGAAGAGGCAACGATGGATACTTAAGACTGTGCGTTCACGAATCAGATTATTTGAAAGTCTTAGAAATTTCCCATAGTAGTGTTGCAGGCGGACATTTTGGTCCTCACCGAGTAATTAAGACTATTTTATTCTCAAGACTTTGGTGGCCCACTCTTCATATGGATCACATACCTATGTGAAGAAATGTGACACATGCCAACGTGCCCAGTACCCAATTAGAAAAGATGAGATGCCTTTGAGGCCAATGATGGGAGGACGTGCATTCTCGAAGTGGGGCATAGACTTTGTAGGTCCTATCAACCCCCCAGCTAGAAACTCCCATGCAGAGTACATTATTGTAGCCACAAATTATCTCACAAAGTGGGTAGAAGTAAAAGCTACGACAAAGAATGATGCTCAAACAACAACTAAGTTCTTATTTGAGAATGTGTTCATGAGATATGGACTTCCAATAGAGTTAGTAAGTGATAGAGGAACACACTTCTTGAATGAAGTCATTGAAAATCTCCTCCAAGAGTTCTTGGTGATACAGAAGAAGTCTGCCCCCTATCATCCACAAGCTAACGGACAAGCTGAGAGCACGAACAAGATCCTATGTAATGTATTGACAAAACTCGTAAATAACAAATGCTCTGATTGGGACAAACAACTCCATCATGCTGTTTGGGCATACCGAGTTGCCTACAAAACGGTACTTAATGCCACCCCATTTCAGATGGTCTTCAGACAAAATGTTGTGCTACCATTGGATTTCCTAATCCCAACTTTAAAAGTAGCACAAGAGCATGAGTGGAATGGACACGAGTTATCCTCTAGGATGTTTGATCTCGAACGCTTAGGTGAGACAAGGCTACGAGCAGCGGCAGGCATCTATGCTGCAAAGAAAAGACAAAAGGCATACTTTGATGCACATATCAAAGATAAAGGCTTGAAAGAGGGAGACCTAGTGTTGGTTTACACACTAAAACAACATGCCCATAAATTGGAAAAAAGAGGATATGGACCCATGATCATCAATAGAATTTTCACTAGTGGTGCAGTTCAATTGGCCACACTAGAAGGTGATATCTTGCCCAACTATATCAGTGGTTGTCGAGTCAAGCTATATCAAGAACCTCTTATAGAGGATATGCTACAGAGACTCAACACTACTAAGAAGCGAAAAGAAGAAGAGTTAAGGGTTAGAGAAGAAGCACAGGTAGAGGCTAGAGAACGCATTAGGAGAAATAAGTTAAGATGCATAGGCCTAGATATCGATAGTAAGGCCCCAAGATACCACATGGCTATGTGTCAAACATCCAGTGCAATTGGTTCTCGAATAATTGATCGACGTCCCTTTGTGAACATTGCAGTAGGACAAGGGAAGAATGCAAGGACTGTGAAAGCATTGATTGACTCAGGTGCAGCAATTAGTGCAGTTAGACTTTCATACTGCCAAGACTTGCAATTGAACATAAAGCCTATAGAAGCCTATCTCATAGGTTTGGGAGGTGTGGAAACCCCTTGTTTGGGAGAGGTGGAACTTCCCATCTACCTTCAAGATGTTCCAATGAAAGTCAAAATGCTAGTATGTCATGATGAAGACATTATAGAGCCACTTGTCCTGGGTCAAGACTGGATCTATGACCATGCAGTCAACTTAAATCTTAAAAGCCAACTTCTTCAAGTTTGGGTACATGAACAATGTATTACCTTAGAATTAGACAATTGCATGCTCACAAATCCAGAGGCCACACATTCTCTTAGTTCTTCTGAAATCAATCTTTGCAAAGAAAATGTTGTGTGTGTCAATTGCCCTACAAGGCAAACGGACTCAATCATGGAATCACAAGCTCAAAGGCCAGCAAACCCCTCTTCTTCTTCACATACTAATGCAAGTGTAACTCGACCAAAGAGGCAAGCAAAAATGACAACTGCTATATCAAGTAGACAGACGGAATTCAAGAAGAAAGAAGCTCAGGGCATGAATCAGATTTGGGTACGAAAAGGAGAACAACCACCAGCCTTGCCACAACCCTTCTGTTGGAAGCAGCCAGAGGCACAGACGCCACGGAAGCATGTAACGACGGAGCAGGGAGCCAGTCGGATCAATTTCTCAAACAAATATGTTTTTTATCACTTTTCAAAACATTCAACAGTGATTTTTATCACTAATTGTAACATATGTAACATAGAAAACCCCATTTTGTAATCCATAGCTCCATTTTGTGCAAGCCGAGGAGTCCTCAAGCTTGAGGAGCTTAGGTAGAATGTGCGTACCAATTTTCGTTATTTTTAGATACCGTTTACCCTTCCAAATAGCATCTAGGACCTATTTTTTAACTATGCCGGTCACTAGATGTGAAACCGGTCAAAACTAGTCTAGAAACTATAAAAAGAGCTAGAGAGCTCATTTTTGAGGTTGGTTCATGTTGGCTAGTGTGAGCTTAGAGCTATTTTGAGCTTGTAAGAGTGTTCTTGAGTAATAGAGCTAATTTCTCACCTTCCATTGTGTCTTGCTTGTCTCTTCGTAGTGTGTGTGTGTGCATTTCTATGCTTCTCACCTTCACTCTCACTTCATCTCACATTCACGATCTTCATATCACTCCTATCTCTTCCGCGGATTGACATTAAGGAGGTGGAGCTTCTTAACGTGGTTCTCACCATTGTGCTAGAGCAACACCAAATTTGGCGCCGTTGCCGGGGATCGAGTCTAGGACGAATGTGTGATGGTAAGAGTATAGCAAGAAGTGGCATTGGAAGGTAAAAATTTCAGTTTTTGTTATTGTTTTTACTTAGTTTCTAGTGTTTTTCACCTCCCCCACACTCCATCTTCATCACCGCATCATCATCTTCATCTCCAAAAAAATCAGAAAATTCACCATATCCACCCATTCTCCTCATTTCCCCTCATTTGTGCATGCGAGAGAGTGAGAGAGAACTTTTGTGCTTGTGTGTACTTTTGTTTTCTTGAGTTTTCTTGAGTTTTCTTGCAGGTACAGAGCTCCAGTGCATCAGGAAGGCTGCAAAAAGGTAAAATTTTCAGTTTCTGTCAGAAATTGCCGACTGTGTCAGACCATCGCGATGGTCTGCAAACTTCGGAATTTGGAGAAGGCGACCACACCAGCGTGTAGGCGACCCCTGCGTGTGTAGGAATCCATAGCTGCATTGCAAAAAATCACTGTTTGGTGGACCATCGCGACGGTCTCTGACCATCGCGATTGTGTCACACCATCGTGATAGGCTCATGCCATCGCGACGGCTTGGCTGGACCATCGCGACGGTCTCTGACCATCGCGATTGTGTCACGCCATCGCGATTGGCTCACGCCATCACGCCGACGGTGCCACGTGGCAATCTAGACCATCGCGACGGTGCATTTCAGACCATCGCGACGACACCCTCACACCATCGTGACACTTCAAAAATTCAGACCATCGCGATTGGCTCACGCCATCGCGCCCAGACCATCGCGTTTGGCTCACGCCATCGCGTTCAGACCATCGCGTTCAGACCATCACGTTCAGACCATCGCATTCAGACCATCGCGACGGTTCACTTTGGACCATCGCGATTGTCCACGTTGACCGTTGACTGACGCCATCGCGACGGTGCACTTTCACGCCATCGCGATTGTGCAATCCCACGCCATCGCGACGGTCCCATCCCACGCCATCGCGATTGTGCAATTTCAGACCATCGCGATTGTCCGCCATTTCACGCCATCGCGACTGTCCAATCTCACGCCATTGCGACGGTCCCAGACCATCGCGATTGTCTCAGACCATCGCGATTGTGCACCCCCATCGCAAATTTTAGGGTTTCATTTTTTGGCCAATTTTGGGGCTATTTTTGGGAATTTTTTGGGTGATTAGACTCATAGGAGACCCCTTAGCTCATATTTGGAGAAAAACCTGTTTGTCAGTTTTCACCCCCCAGGGCCTGAACGGTCATAACTTTTTCATCCGAAGTCCGTTTTTTGAGCTTAATAGCTCATTAGAAAGCTCTTGACGAGTACTACGTGAGCTCAACTGTTTTTTCTTAAAGATTACGTCTATTTTTAGATAAGCTATTTTGAGGTTGACCTAGTTTGGGACTAGAAAACCAGGGGGCAAACATTGGAAATTTGGGCAAAAGGGAAGGGACTTAAAAGGTGTATATACTCAAGTGCTTGAGGTCTAATATTGTCATCCAACTGTGAATTGGTCTAATATTGGATTTTTCCAGGTCTAGCAAGGGCAATCAAGGGCAACCAAGGCAAAGCAGTGAAGGGCATAAAGCTTGGGAAGCGCGGCTTCTTGGGCATCAGAGCAACAAGAAAAGCTGACTCGAGGTTGGAAGATTACTCAACCCCCTCAGTCAATTCTTAGCTTAGGCTAAACGGTAGTGTTGTGGATTAACGACGATAGGAACGCCTCAAGTTCAAGAGAGTTAAATTTATCAAGTTCAAGACTACAGATAAAGGTGTGTGACACGAAAACCTAAAGGAAAGAACATAAGTCTGACGGAACGAGAACTCAAAATTATAACGGAAGGTCGAATTCCTGACGCATACACTAAGACAAGAATCTAAGGAAATTTAAAAAGAAGCAAGACAGTAATAACAAAGAAATCATTGACGATCTGAGCGTGTACTGAGTGTGCAAGGAACAAAATTAATGAACCTTAGATCGGGCAAACATATAGGCAAGTCAGACCGACGAAGCCTTAGATCATCAGAGGCAAGTGTAAGAACTACTGCACGATCGTGGGCTCAACAATTGAACACTAGTTATCCCTACGAGAACTCAGACACGAGTGAATCAGAAATGGCATTTAGCACAGAAAGACCAAAAGAAGGGTCGAATATAGCCTATTTAGAAAAACCAGAAGGACCCTATAGAACACAACTAGAGTTTCTTCGAACCAACCGATTAGGTGCTCGGATCTATGAGGATGGTTTGCGAAGGCAAGTGGTGCAAATGCACAACCCCGATCAACCCATTGGATTGGAACATCCAGTGGTGAAATTCGAGAGAGACGCGTACATAGACAAGGAAGGAACGATGTACATCTTAAGTACGCAGCCAAACAATACCAACGAGTTTGGCGTGATTCAACCAGAGACGGAAACAAAATCTCAAGGAAAAGAACCATTAGAAGAGCCTAGAATACCTAGAGGGAAATCTGTACTGACACGAGTACTAATCCCGGATTGGATCCCTCAGGACAACAGAAGCATAGAGTTGTTTGTAAATAAAGAAACTGATGAAGCCTTTTGGAGATACAAGACCGAAATACTTAGTGAGGTCGGTATCATCACTATATACGAGTTCAAGGACCCGGATACACCTGGAAAGGTTGTATACCTGGATGAGACTTCAGAAACAGTCTTTGTGGTGCCTGACCGCGCTAAAAACACATACACATGGAGAGGTGAATTGGTATTCCCTCCATCTAGAACGAACATGAATACAAGTCAACAAGGGGCAGGAACATCCTCAGCCCATGGAAATCAAAGAGAGGGAAATAAAGAGAGACCGGAAGTAAGCTTCACTCATCCCATAGGGAGAGATAGAACAACCACAGACACTAATAGAGCGGATAGACAAAGAGATCATGGAGTACTAGGTGGTAGAGATGATTTTCCTCTACCTAGACCACACGAACACGCAAGAACATTGAGACCCACACAGTTAGTAAAATCAATGAAGAATTACTTTGATGGGACAGGAGATCCCTATGACCACGTCGCAGAATTCAAACAAGTACTAAGAGCAGAACAAGTTGAAGACATGTTCACGCAATACAACGCATTTGGACTAACGTTAAAGAATACCACTTTGACTTGGTTCCAACCATTGCAACAAAGGCAATTTAGAGACATCCATCACTTTTTAGAGTCATTCATCACTGAATTCTCTAAAAGTGGGATTAGACATGACATGTCTTCGTTGATTCATAGCTTCAAACAGACCCCTCAAGAAACAGTAAGACTGGCAGGACGTAGGTTTAGACAATATGTTGAACGATGTCCAATGCAAGAGCTACCCTCACAAGCTAAGCAAGTGTCATTGTTTTTAGATGGCTTGTTGAGCTCTAAACTACGCTCCTACGTATACCTAAAAGAACCCAGAACGCTAGAGCAATGTATAAGAATTTGTATAGACATTGAGGACAACTTAGGAGATGAGTTGGAACTCTCCAAGGTCTATAAGGACTCAGACTGTTCATCTCTGGCATCCACAAAATTGTCTAGCTCGATAGAAGACCTAGCAGAAAAAGTGGCCCAGAAACTAGGAGTTTCTAGTAAACCTAGGGTGCTAACAAACAAGCGTTGTTACACCTGTGGTGGTGATCATATGGCAAATGTGTGTCCCAATGCACCACAACCTCAAGCCAACCCTAGTGGCCAATATTGTACAATTGAGAGAAGATACACGAATCATACGGCTCAGGACTGCCCATACAACAAACAAACCGTGAGACAGAACTACCCGCAAGCATACCCGCAGCCAGGTAGGTATCAAGGCCAATACAATGCTCAGCCTTATTACTATAGGCCTCCTCAGAACTACCCATACCAGGCTCAACAGAGACCTCAACCTGTCTTAGCTCAGCAGCCACCCCCACCAGCGAATGTCATCTCAGTCAAATACGCTGCTGCAGAAGAGAACCTAAGTAGGGCCTTAGTGCCTTCTTCACCTTTGATCACAGAAAGTGACCCGAACTCGAACAGTTTTGACTCCACCCATGTAGATAGTCCACCCGCATATTACACAGAGTCACCAGAACATGTGGAGACCTATCATTATGATAGTCCACCAGTGGAACCTAGTTGGGAGCCCGACTATGCTAATGTGATGTACACAAACCCAAATCCACGGCCCCAATTAAGACAACAGAGACCACAGGGCCCTAGAGGACCATGCTTTAGGTGCCAAGGAGACCATTTCATAAAGGATTGTCCACATCCACCGATAGCAGGACAATCACAGTACTATAACATACAAGGCTTTTGTGCCGATTGTGGCAAAGAGCACATAATCAAAGATTGTCCTAAGAACCCTGTTAATGCTTCGAATGTGACACCGATCAACGTGATAGGTATTGTAAATAACGCAGATGGATCCAACCCTACATACGTGCCTATCCAAGCTATAACAAGAGCCCAGACGCTCTTACAGAACCAATAGCTTAATCAAGAGAAAGTAGTCGGAAGTAGCGAAGTTGCAGAATCTAGCAGTAAAAAGACAAAATCTTGGAAAGATTCTAGAGAAAGGATAAAGAGAAAATGGAGTAAAAAGATAACTTAGTTGGAAGGAAGTTTGAAGGAATCTAGAGCCAAAATCCTAGAATTGACTTCACAGGACTTGAATCAAGAGAATCCAGCTCAAAAATCAGGATCAGTTTTAGCGAAACCCATACCAGAAAATCTAGACATGATGTTTCGTGCATATCAGGCTAGATTAAAAGAGGGACCTCAGGTAGCTGAAATGAGCAAAAACTACCCTCGGGCTGATCTAGAAATTGAGAGAACTAAAATTTGCATGAAGATGGTAGAACTAGCACAAGCTTTGTTCGAAGCCTCTAGATATCTTAATTGGAATAACATGGCAAAACCGAAACTACACTTTCAAGGACTCATGGAGAGGCTAGAATATTTGATTGACAGCAAAGAGAAAAAGGATCAGCCTAGGAACCCTATTGTCCCAGAGACACAGGAAAGGAATGCGCCATCCCTGTCTCAAGTACCCAATACAGAAAGTCAAGACAATTTGTCTTCCATACATAAATATTCACATGAATTTTTGAGAGAAATACAAGAAGAGAAGTGGAGAAAGGAACAAGGAACCCATCCTCCTATTCAAGAAATAGATGACTTGTAGGAACAATTTCCCCAAGACATTCCCTCTATATACGATGATGTAGAGGAAGAACAACTGAGTGAACACACAAGATTTGAATCTAATTCTTTAGAAGAATTACCTCAGTTCACAGGACCTTGGGAAGCAAAGTCTATTAGTATGAGAGCACCCACGATAATAGTGAGGAATGAAGAATCAGTAATCCCTAGAAACACGGAAGTGATCAAGAACACCAAAGTACAATGTAATCTCACTCTAGAGGAGTTGCTGAAGATAAAACCAGAATTGTGGAAACATGTAGCAAATCAATTCCCCGAGCTTGCTACTACTCCCTCACAAATAGGATCACAAAATAAGGTACCAGAGATACCCGTAGAAAAGATCGGAGATGTAAGCGAAGGAGAGGAAGGTAACACTTATCTTCCGATAACCCATCAGGGCTACACCACGAAAGCCATCCTAGATTCAGGAGCCGGAGTAGCCATAACTACCACCGCTTTATGGAAACGTTGGGGTAAGCCAGCATTGAGACCCACCAGGATGAAGCTACAAATGGCTGATGGACACATAGAAAAACCATTAGGCTTACTAGAAGGCATATCTCTCACCACTTGTGGTGTAGAATTTGAGCATACTTTCGCCATTTGTGACTTTGCAAAAAACCATGCTTATGAGATGATATTGGGACGACCATTTATGCGTCAGTTGCAAATTGTACAAGATTGGGGAACTGATTCTTTGTACTTGCAACATTTAGGAGTGACTACCAAAGTCAATCTTAAAGACTATTCACATAGAGACGTACCCCCAATACAATGGCATACCATCCATAAGACACCAGTAGAAACAGAATCCGTGCACTCATTAGAATCAGATCCTTCTTGGTTGCATGAGGATACTCATTTATGGATGTGTAAAGTAGCAAAACAAGAGGAAGAAAGATTAGAAGCCAGGACCCTAGGTGCAGAACAACATCCACGAACACTTCAAGATCCAGCCTACGCACCTGTAGTATTCCCAAACGAAGAGTTTGAACCCCATGGTTGGGCAGAAATCCTAGCAACCATGGATGTAGCCATCAATGAAGAACAATGGACTCCCCACTGTGACGAGGATGGCTATGACATTTCAGTCTTCACAATAGAGCCAATCATGTGCGATGCAATTTTAGAGGAATGTGACCCTAACACTGATGCATTTGAGGATGCAAGCAATTTTGATTTAGAATCAATTATCATGGACCCACCCTTTGCATCAGAGGAAGAATATTTTTTCGAGGTAGAGACTCACACTCAGAGACATGAGGAAATTACAAATGAGGTGAGATTAGCCACTCAAGTGACTACTAAGAGTGAAGACAAGAAAAGAAAGAAGAAAGAAACCATGTCAGAAAAAGAAGAATCTTTATTTGAAGTACCCGAGAACTTCAAGAAATATGAAATCGAAGATAGAAGAATCATGGTACGAATGCCTAATAGGAAAGTGAATGACGGACAAGTATATGATAACCGAGAGAAAACCAAGAAAATAATAGTTGCCATAGAAGGAGAAGAAGAAAAATGTACATACATAGGGCATGATTTGACAACTGAAGAAGAAGAAGAATTAGTTTCCCTATTGCGCGAATATAGAGATGTTTTTGCTTGGAGTTACAAAGATTTGAAAGGAGTAGATCCAGATATATGTTCTCATAGAATCCCTATGACTCCAGATGCAAAACCGACGAAACAGAAACCGTACACGTACAATGATAACTACGCTGCGAAGATTAAAGAGGAGATAGATCGCTTGATAGAAGCAGGATTCATTTACGAAATTGAGCATACCGAATGGGTATCCCCCATTGTGGTTGTGCCCAAGAAGAATGGAAAATTGCGTGTGTGTATTAACCTTAAAAAAGTTAATGCCGCAACGATTAGAGACAGTTATCCTCTTCCTATCACGGAACATCTATTGGAAAGAGTTGCGGGCAAGGAAGTTTACAGCTTCCTTGATGGATTCTCAGGCTATAATCAAGTAGCCATTTCTCCAGAAGATCAACACAAGACGGCATTTGCCACTGAATGGGGCATATTTGCATTTCGTGTGATGCCATTTGGCTTAACAAATGCACCCGCCACTTTCCAGCGACTCATGTGTCATGTTTTTAAGGAATTCTTACGCAAGAGCTTGGAAGTTTATGTCGACGACATATGTGCACATTCAAATGTAAGACAGACACATATCCCAGAGTTAAGACAAATATTTGACAAATGTCGAGAATATCAGGTTTGTTTGAACCCAGAAAAGTGTGTTTTCATGGTCAGACAAGGCAAAATTCTAGGACACATTGTGTCAAAAAATGGAATCTCTACGGATGAAGAAAAGGTGAAGGTAATTGCAGATTTACCTAGACCAACTAATGTGAAGGAGGTACAGGCATTTATGGGCCATTGCGGATATTATAGGAGATTCATACACATGTATGCAATCATAGCCAAGCCTTTGTACTCTCTTTTAACCAACTTTGAATGGATAGATGAATGTGAAAATTCATTCAATGAACTCAAATGACGCTTGTGCTCAGCACCTATATTAACTACCCCGGATTGGAGTAAGCCATTCCATGTACATGTGGATGCATCCAATTATGCCATAGGATGTGTGTTAGCACAACCCACGAATGAAGGTAATATAGATCTCCCCATAGCTTACGCGAGCAGACAATTGAACGCAGCAAAAAGAAATTACACCACGACAGAACGAGAAGGATTAGGGATGATCTACGCAGTAAAGAAGTTTAGGCACTACTTGTTGGCCAACAAATTCAAGTTCTTTACAGATCATCAAGCACTATTGTACTTAGTCAACAAACCATGTAACACAGGACGATTGATACGTTGGTTTCTATTACTCATGGAATATGATTTTGAAGTCGTGGTCAGGAAAGGAAAGACACATCTTAGAGCTGAACACCTTTCAAGATTAACCTCAGGAGAAGCTCCTCAAGGAGTAGCGGATGATCTACCAGATGCATACTTGTTTAACCTTGAGATAGCACCAGAATGGGCTAAACCTATAGTACCTATTCTCACATATGGACCCAAGAATCCTCGGATAAGGATCAAAGAAGGAGAGATTACCAAGTCTCAAAGATACCAAATCATAGCAGGAAGCATATATAAACAGGATAATCAAAAGATTCTTGCTTGTTGTGTAGATGAATCAGAACATGCGAATTGGTTGCAATTAGCATACATAGGTGCATTAAAGCAACATCATTCAAAACATCGAACATTACAGACTCTGCATAGATTAGGAGTATATTGGCCTACGATGGAAGCAGATGTCTACAGGTTGTGTAAGGAATGCCATGTTTGTTGTGAAAGACCACCAGTAGAGCATGCTACATTGTATCACGTGTCTCTCACACCAGACTAGAGTGAACAATTAGTGACATACTTGAGGACGAAGACATTCCCTCAAGGAATGACTTTAGCACGACAACGCAGTCTAGAGCAGGAAGCTCAAGATTATTCACTTATTGGCGATAATCTATACAAAAGAGGACGAGATGGATATCTAAGACAATGTGTTCATGAGAGCGATTATCTGAGCATACTAGAGACTGCACACCAAGGTGTTGCAGGAGGTCATTTTGGACACGATAGGATAATCAAAGCCATCCTCTTTGCAGGATTATGGTGGCCCACTCTTCACATGGATGCTCATACCTATGTAAAGAGATGTGATGTGTGCCAAAGAACTCAGTTTCCTACTCGCAGAGATGAAATGCCATTGAAACCCATGATGGGCGGACGTGCATTTTCTAAGTGGGGTATAGACTTTGTAGGACCCATTAACCCCCCTGCAAAAGGTACACATGCGGAATACATTATTGTTGCCACAGATTATCTTACGAAATGGGTAGAGGCAAAAGCCACGAAAAAGAATGATGCACACACAACTGCAAAATTCTTATTTGAGAATGTCTTTACAAGATATGGATTGCCTATAGAGTTAGTGAGCGATCGCGGAACTCACTTTCTAAACCAAGTCATTGAATATCTGTTAGAGGATTTTATGGTGATTCACAAGAAATCCGCACCATATCATCCTCAGGCCAATGGTCAGGCTGAAAGCACTAATAAGATCCTTTGTAACGTACTGACGAAACTCGTGAACAACAAACGTTCAGATTGGGACAAACAGTTACACCACGCTGTTTGGGCATATCGAGTGGCCTACAAGACCGTACTCAATGCAACTCCCTTTCAGATGGTTTTTGGTCAGAATGTTGTGCTTCCTTTGGACTTCTTGATACCGACCCTTAAGGTTGCACAAGAACATCAGTGGACCGGCCATGAATTATCAGCGAGAATAATGGACTTGGAACGATTAGGAGAAACCAGGCTAAAGGAAGCAGCAGGAATATATGCAGCGAAGAAGCGACAGAAAGCGTATTTTGATGCACATGTGAAAGATAAAGGCCTAAAAGAAGGAGATTTAGTTCTAGTATATACGCTAAAGCAACACGCACGTAAGTTAGAAAAGCGAGGTTATGGACCTATGATCATTAGCAGACTCTCAACAAGTGGAGCAGTACAGTTAGCCACTTTAGAAGGAGATATGATGCCTAATTATATTAGTGGTTGTAGAGTCAGGCTATATCAGGAACCTCTTACTGAGGATATGCTTAGACGACTCACGTTGGCAAAGAAGCGTAAGGAGGAAGAAAATAGAATACGAGCGGAAGCTCAGGCAGAAGCAATAGAACGCATTAAACGCATGAAGTTAAGAAGACAAGGACTAGGGAGAGAACATTATAACCATCTGGAAACTACACCCAGATATCCCATGGCCATGTGTCAAGTAAAGTCAATCACTCATCCTAGTATAGTGGACAGGAGACCATTCATTACAGTCAGGCTAGAGCACGGCAACCCTTGCCAAGAGCTCAAGGCTTTAATTGACTCCGGTGCTGCGACTAGTGCCATTAGATGGTCCCACTATAAGGATTCAGGAATAGAAATGCGGCCAATTGAGGCATACCTCATAGGCCTAGGAGGCATGGAAACCCCTTGCATGGGTGAGGTGGACCTTCCTATCCTCATTAAGGATGTGACCATGACAGCGAAGCTACTAGTGTGCCATGATGACGACCTGATAGAACCCCTAATCCTTGGCCAAGATTGGCTATACGATCACTCAGTGGACCTAAATCTTAGACAAGGCTCCTTACAGATTGGAAACTTAGAACAGAAGCGAGTGATACCGCTTGACTTCCCTAACGGCATTCCGATTGAGGTTTGTAACCCTAGACCCTATGAAACGCATGCGACGGAAGACCGGAAGATCTTAGGTCAGACCAGTCACGTTACGTCTACACCAACCCACTCGGGCTTGGCTAGGGACAATTGTCAATCAGAAGGATGACATGAGATCTTCCCTGGGGCTTCCTGCAAACTAGAAGGGGCAGCTACCCAACCGCTAGGGCAGATGAACACAATCAGCGGTCAGGTGGGTTGCATCAGCGGCCAAATGAGCACGACACCCTACGGTGCTCATCCTTCCAAACTTGCTGCGGACTGGCCTAGATTAAAGATAAAGAACGAATCACTTCCTAATGGGCAGGTCACGCAAGTGTTGGATCTCCCTTCTTTTCCAAAGCAGAGCGTCCAATGGACCTCTCAAACCCAACCACGAACGAGTCAACCACAACAGAGGAACCCAGACCGACGACAACACCAGACAAGGCAAGGAAAGAAGCAGTATCAACATCACAGAACAAGTGGCACGAGACAAATTTGGGTGCCAAAAGGACAGCAACCACAGGCTATTGGTAACACTGCTGACGAGAACAGGATAAAGTTGCAACAGAAGCAGAGTTCACATCCAAAGTCCCCTCGATCTTCTTCTACACGTACTAGTACTTGACAGATTTGGATCGCCAAGAAATATCTTATCCATAGACCCACACCCATGCAGATTTGGGTACCCAAACAATGTATTATATCCCAACCCTCAAGCCATGTAATATATACCCCTCAGAAACCTTTTCATCCTTCAATACCACCAAACCCGATACCACTTTTTGTGCCTCAGCAGAAACATACCACCCACTCAAAGACTCTTAGGAAATGGATACCGAAACGTATCCAAACGTCTTCTTGTACCCCCTTATCTAACCATTCTCCCACCCCGTTTAAACTCCACCCTTGTACTAATTCACCTTCAACCAAACCTTGTATAAATTCATACACCCAAACCCCACATCATGCATAATAATGGCTCATCAAGAAATGTATGCATAATCTGAACCATGTAGGTGTCTAGAGACTTGCATTAGTTTTGCAAATAATCATGGCATTAATCACTTCACGACACTTGGCTACACGGGTTACACATCGGTTATGGAAAGGGATTGCGGTCTCACCTTAATGGGATCATAATTAATTTCCATACTAATGTGTTAATCTTTTGTAGCAGATCTTTTCCATTAGCTCATCAGTCATCATGCAAACCGAAGTAGGACCATCAGAAGCAGGCCCCAACGTAGCTGCGGTGCCCCTCAATGTTTTACGAGCAGAATCCCACCCGACCGCTCCACCGCCAGAGTTCCAAGGATTTCCGGGACCCATGCCAATCGATAACCCACCTATGGGATACACAGAGAAGATACACCGTAACTCTCATTGGTTCCAAGGCCTAGCAAGACCATTAGCTGATGTCGACTTCATTTTTGAAGCAAATATGACATTTGATGACCGCACATGGGGCAAGTATCAATTCTTCTCAAGAGAATTCGAAGGCCTACAGAACACCCAGGACTTAACTCATGTTTGGGCTCGAGCTGGCTTCACGGAGTATTTCAGTGATCCTCTGCCCAAACCTGACTTTTATAGGTGTTATTATTTAATCACCACTTTGCTGGCCTTAGAGAATAAGGACATCCCAGGAACCTTTATTTTGCCTTCTTTAGTGGATGATCCACCTTACAAAAGATTTTATCTTTCGAAGGATTTAATCAGAGCTGCCATCAAGATTCATGGAACACACACTCCAACGGAGAAAGAACGGTTAGTCCCAGAGCAGATGAAACGTGGTGACGTAACTAAGTGGGAGGATATTTCTGCTATAACACCTGAGCTCTCCAAGCCATTATGGATATGCATGCAGCACTTTGCTTTCCTAGCTCAGGATCGTTTTACCATGCCCCACAAGAGAATCTGGTTTGGATTATACTTAGCATGTACTAGACCGCAAATGGTTGATCTAGCTAGCTGGATCATTGATCAGCTCTATTTGGCACAACATCGGTGGGAGCGAAAGAAGGTAATCAATGGATGTTGCGCCCTCACCAGGATCATATATATGTGCTTGGCATATGATTTACCCATTGAGCGTGCCATGACCAGTGAGGAACTGAAAGCATTTAAAGGCACCACTAGGAAGGCTAGAAAGTCTAGCAAAGGCAGAGCCGGAAAGCGGATGAGAGGTACTATCCCGTGCCTACAAGTCCCAGAATCACCCTCTCCACAACCATCTCCAGAGCAGTCACCAACAGCAGCCACTCCCACAGTACAACCGATTCGCATAAGGTTATCTAGACCAGTGGTAACGGAGGGCACCACCAGTTCCGTTGCACCCCCAGCAGCCACGACCGCAGAACCTATCACCACAGCAGCTGAACTTCCCACCACTATTGGTGCGGAAGCTTTCTCTTTTCCAATACTGCATTTAGAACCAGGACAAGCAGAGCCACTGGACCAAACTTTTGATTTTGAGATGCCCGATGCATTCTCCAATGAGTTCCAGTTTTCAGAAGGGCAAATGTTTTCTCAAGAATTTGAAAGGCCTAGCTACCCTACCACACCCAGGGATCAGCCACAAGGACAGATCGTGTCCAGCTCTGATGATGAAAGAACAGCAACCGATGACGACGAAGGAGACGACGAAGCTAGCCAGGGAACACAGGAATCCCAAGAGCATGAACAGACAGATGGCCAAGGCCAACAAACCGACACACATGGCGATACAAGTACCCATGAAGATGAAACTTACGAGGCAGCAGCTTACACACTAGCTATCAAGAAGTTGTATAGAACTATGGAAAAAGTTTGGGCACACAAAAAGCTGACAGAGGAAGAGAGCCAAAAAATAATAGAACAAGAACTTGTCACAGGCGGATTCGAAGACTCATATATCAAGGGATTCAAAGAATTAGTCCAAGCAGTAGGCTCCAACGAGGCACTCAGGTACTTGCAAAGAAAGCCACTACCACAGTTTGACCCCCGCCGAGTACGACTCCTTTCAAAGCCCGGCGAATACATTCGTGTACCAACCGGAGGACAATCTTCTGAACAAGCCAGGGAGGCACGCCTCGTCCCCGAAAGTTCTTTGGCCGGAGAAACCATCTTTGTAGATTCCCCACCCCGCGCTACAGCTGTACAAACCTCAGTAGTACCGACCACCCCAACCGCTCCTCTCTCACCACCCGTCCATCCAGCCTCCCCTCTTCACCCTCCTTCCCCCAGACCAACACCTTCATTCGCCGGAGGTGTTGCCGACATCGTCTTTACGACTACTAACCCCACAATTCCCGCACCCATTAACCCTAGTCTACCCCCTCCCACACCCACCTTTCTACCCAACCCATTCCTTCATCAATCTCTTCCATCTTTTCCCACAACTCCAAGACCCCTCTTCCCATTCCCCCCGCCGTTAACCTTCTCCCCCGTCTCACCTCCCCGACCCACTGTAACCCCTCTTTCCCCTTTCCACCAAGCTGCTCCAGCCAGCCCCCCTGTAAATTACCCCTCAACATTTGTAAATCCCTTATTTACACCAGCACGAGCACCCACGATCACACCCATATTCACGGTCACTGCACTAGATACGTCCACTGACATGGACATCTCACCACCCACAGCACCATCACTCACTTCACTACCGGCACAAACATTTTTAGGCACATCACAATTTTCAACAATCACTACATCATCCACCTTCCCATCCCCATTCCCCGTTCCCGTTGCATCTACACCAACTGCATCTTCATTTAGCACCCCATTAATACTATCACCCATTGTAGATAATGCATTTCGACAGATGTTCATGTGTATGACGCAAGTAAGAGATGAGTTCACATCTCTTGGTGATAATTATCAGCAGCTGCAGAGGACAACCAATGACTTACAGTCGCAGCTTAATGTATTGTCCATTGAGAATGCCTCTCTGAACACCCGCTACCAAGAATTACGCGAGGCTTATCATAAATTAGAAATAGAAAGCGAAGAAAAGACCAAGGAAGCCACTGCTGACTTGGATAACTTATTAAGAGCCCAGACAGTCCGAAATGCAACGCTAACACGAAACATGGGCTTACTAAGAAGACACCTAGCCACAGCAAAAGAGGAGAACCAGAGACTCCAAGAGCAGAATAGAGAGAATTTAGAAGCGGCATTGGACCATCCAGAACAACCCTTAAGTCCTAGCAGATTCAAGGCAATCCCATATGAAGCAATGAAGCTGTTGCTAGAAGACCATGTTAGACTGCTCGAGGACTATGATCGGATGAACGAAGAGCATCAGAAGTTAAAGGAAGATCACAAGCTACTACAGCTCAGAGAACCGGCAACACAACAAGTACAAGTAGCAGCAGAATTACCAGAACCTGTGGACCCCTCTCCTGACCTCCTAGAGGAACTCAACTCATTACGGGCCCAAGTATCGACCCTTGAATCAAGGATTGCAGTATATGAAGCGCCACCAAGGCCAGATTCCCCACGTGAGCTTCCAGCTGAGGAAGAAACGGTCACCATTCCGGTGGAGGAAACATTTGAAGAAGCGTACGAGCCACAACCCATCCCAGGCGGACGTGTCACGGCTGAAGGCCAGATGACGTACGAACTTCCGACCCCCGCGTGGATGAAGACTATTGAGGAAATTGGAACAACGCACTCAGCTAGAGTCGAGGCCCAGCTACATGCTATGGCCATGATCGAAGAAAGAATTTTGCAATCTCCCTACTTTGCTCATTTGGCCCCACGCAGGTACATGAGCTTCAGTATAAACCATATTTCATGTTAATGGCCGAATACCAGTTAGCCATTGAGAAAGAGACAGGTAAGAAACCATCGCATGCGACTCAGTTCGAGGAAGACGATTTGCCACTAGATGCGCAGCAAGGAGAGATCTATCAACCAGAGTGGCGAAAAAATTTACTACAGCAGTACCCTGAAATGATGAGCACATGGGTTAAGGCACCTTTACATTTAAAATACAACCCATGTTGGGGACCCGTGCCACGTCGCCGCTCCTGGACTGCATTCGCTATCAAAGTACAAAACAATAAGCAGTGCTAGGACTGGTTGAACTACCCATATTTCAGGCCACCTACAGGACCACTGACAATTGGCTACATGATGGCAACGATTCGTCACTGGCTCCCTCGCTTGAGATATATGGATGATATAGCAGCGCATATGACTGTCAAGATATTTGACATGATGCAAATGATATTTAAAGTCTTCCGGCGAGTCAAAGCACCACATGTTAATACCCCGGGCTTTGAGCATGGAAACTTGGATCTCGCATATGACATGAGTACGACGCCATCGCTCCGGGTGTGTTATGCCTGGCATTGCAGAGTCAAGTATTTACCGGCGTGCTACAAGCAAACATTCGAAGAAATGTTCACCACCGGTTTCTGGGAATACCACTCTGAAGTGTTCATCAGCAGGCCGACTCACTTATTGCACTTATTTGCCTGTGAACAGTTGGTGTATTCCACGCATTACAGACTCCCACCATCAGATGAACCACAACTAGTTAATTGGGAGAAGCTCGAGGCAGACCTAGCCCGAGGCATTCGAGTATCTGAGCACACCCTCGCTCACGACCTCCTACAAAACTACATCCGATAGACCGCACAACAAGGTTCTGTCGAGGACGACAGAAGCGAGAGGGAGGGGGGTGTTGGAAGCAGCCAGAGGCACAGACGCCACGGAAGCATGTAACGACGAAGCAGGGAGCCAGTCGGATCAATTTCTCAAACAAATATGTTTTTTATCACTTTTCAAAACATTCAACAGTGATTTTTATCACTAATTGTAACATATGTAACATAGAAAACCCCATTTTGTAATCCATAGCTCCATTTTGTGCAAGCCGAGGAGTCCTCGAGCTTGAGGAGCTTAGGTAGAATGTGCGTACCAATTTTCGTTATTTTTAGATACCGTTTACCCTTCCAAATAGCATCTAGGACCTATTTTTTAACTATGCCGGTCACTAGATGTGAAACCGGTCAAAACTAGTCTAGAAACTATAAAAAGAGCTAGAGAGCTCATTTTTGAGGTTGGTTCATGTTGGCTAGTGTGAGCTTAGAGCTATTTTGAGCTTGTAAGAGTGTTCTTGAGTAATAGAGCTAATTTCTCACCTTCCATTCTGTCTTGCTTGTCTCTTCGTAGTGTGTGTGTATGTGTGTGTGCATTTCTATGCTTCTCACCTTCACTCTCACTTCATCTCACATTCACAATCTTCATATCACTCCTATCTCTTCCGCGGATTGACATTAAGGAGGTGGAGCTTCTTAACGTGGTTCTCACCATTGTGCTAGAGCAACACCTTCCCAGTGAGGCAGATCAACCATGCTAAAACCAAGAAATGAGGACCAACTCAATCCTACAGTCTTCAAAAAATTTGGGTACCAAAGCAATCGAGGGAGGCCGACCATAATAACGTACAAATGTGGGCGCCAAATAAGTTAGTTGCAGCTCAACAAGGGCGATTACAAATTTGGGTACCCAAGACACTCTTACATGCACAAACCCCACAAATCTCCCTCACAAGCAAAGTTTCCACAAAGACGCCAAGGAGAAGCAAGGGTCAACACCAAGCACAAAGAACCAAAGCAGATCAACCCACCTCTTCGAAAAACATAAAAAGGCAACCAAAAAGGGTATGGGTTGTTGATATATTTAGGTAGTGATGTGTGTGAACACTCTAGGACCGCCGGGGCACTTTTTTCCCTCTTTAGGAGGTTTTTTTCCCCCGGCTTGTATATACGCCTATTGCCCTAATGGGCTACTTATCTTTGTACATTCTCTAGTAATACATTCAGTCTTGTGTGTTGTGCTCCAAGATTCTTCTTCTTCCTTGTGCTGTTCGCGTGCTTCCGCAGACGTCTAACTCCAACAATTGGTATCAGAGCAGGTCGTTGCTTCTTCTAGGGCGCCGTCGACACTCCTCCGTTTGCAGTCTCAGATTCGCACAAAATTTGGTGAGCATACTCAGGGTGTTTCTGAGATCAAAACTGCTTCGCTCTGTGGTGCCGAAATCGCGATCTGAGCTCGTTTCGGCCTCCGAACGCACTATCGCAGTGCTTGTGCAGGCTATTTTGTCCTTTTGTGCCAAAGGTATATACTAGTTTCTGTTCGCCAGTTTAAGCGTCTCGAAGTCTGCTACAGGTCTAGCAGAACTCGTCTGGGCAGTTCTGTTCAACTTTTTGAGATACAATCAATTTTCTGCATCAAGGTATTTTAGTCACCGGCCATGGCTGAAAGCAGTGATGTATTCCGTATGTTGGCTGTTGAGGATAAGTTGGATGGTACCAACTACCCATTATGGGCTTATATGATGCGACATGTACTGGTTGCAAAAGGATTGTGGAACATTGTGCAGGGTGTTGAAAGACGTCCTGTTACACCTGTAACGACAGGTACTGCAAATACAGGTGTTGGAGCTGATGAAGATGGTGTCGAAGATGATATTCCGCAGATTCCTGTTCGTGCTGCTGTTTCTGTTGCACCTACTGCAGAGCAGATTTGTTGGGATGGCAGAGATGCCCAGGCACATGCATTGATAGCTTTGTCTGTCAAACGTGCCATTATTCCTCACAATCGCTCTTGTAGAACAGCAAAGGATGCTTGGGATACACTTACCACTTTGTACCAGGCTAGGAATGAGGCTCGTGTTGCTTACCTCCGAAAACAGTTGGAGAGTGAGCACATGAATGAAGGTGATTCGATGGATAGTTTTCTTAAAAAGATCAAAGACCTGAAGGAACAATTGATTTCTGCTGGTGAGGTTATACCAGATAGCTCACTTGTGCAGACCGTTCTGAATGGCCTTCCTGATTCATATCAGAGTTTTGCCTCTACTCTTCGATTGATGATGAAAGGCAATCTGAATGCCTTGTCATTTGAGGAATTAGTCTCTGTTCTGTTGCAGGAAGATCAGTCCAGGCAGAACAGGTCCATTATGCGTGTTGCAGATCAAGCTTTCCTGGCTAGTCAGAAGGGCAAAGGAAAATGGAGCTCTTCTACTAGTAAGCAGAAATCTGCAAATGCTGCACAATCGAAGAACCAGGATAAAGATGAGAAGAAATCAGAAAAGCAGAAATTGTTCTGCAAGTACTGTAAAGGAAATGATCATATTATAAAGAACTGTCCAAAACTGGCTGCTAAAGAGGCAAAGAAGAAAGAGGCTGGAATGGTTGTTGCAGAGGCCTCTACACCAAAAACAGAGTCTGCAAATCTTGTGCAGGAAGAAGAATGGGCGTTTACTACTGTCTGCAGTTTTGACCCATCTTCTCATGATCAGTGCATGTCTGCAGTAGACTCAGATGTTTGGTACTTTGACAGTGGGGCGACCAAACATATTACCTCGCAGCGCAGTTTCTTCTCTTCACTCGAGCCTGCCCCTACAGGGAATACTGTCACATGCGCCAATAACTCCTCTTATCCTGTTATGGGAGTTGGTAAGATCATTCTGACTACTGCTGATGGTAGTTCTTTCACTTTGTCAGATGCTTTATTTGTGCCAGGGATCAAAAAGAACCTGTTATCAGTTTCCGCATTAGCCAAGATTGGCTTGGTTGTGAAATTCGTTGATGACATGTGTACAGTCCATGATCTCTCAAATGGCGATGTGATTATTGCTTCTGGCATTTTATGTCGTGGGCTGTATAAGCTCATAGACTATGAAAAATTTGTGAATGATTCGGCATGTGCAGTTCATGTTTCTCAGGCTATGTCAGATGCAAAGCTTTGGCATGCACGCTTTGGTCATCTGAATTTTGCTAGTTTGTTACGCCTGCAGAAATCTGAAATGGTGTCCTCTTTGCCCAAACTTGAGGCACCTGGAAAACATGTTTGTGAAGGCTGTATTTTGGGCAAAATGCAGCGTTCTTCCTTTCCAAAAGATGGTTCAGTTCGGGCTATGCAGAAATTGCAGCTTGTACATAGTGATGTCTGTGGTCCTATGCAGACACCCTCTTTTGGAAATTACCTTTACTTCGTGACTTTCATTGATGATTTTTCCAGGCATGCATGGGTATATCCACTCAAAGCAAAGTCCGAAGTGTTCATGTGCTTCAAACAGTTTTTGGTTTTGGCTGAAAATCTGTCAGCATGTAAAATGGGCACCCTCCGTTCTAATCGAGGGGGGGAATATATGTCTTCAGATTATAATGCATTTCTGGCTGAACGTGGGATAAAACACCAGTGTATAGTGCCGTATACACCTCAACAGAATGGAGTTGCTGAAGGAAAGAACAGGTCACTCATGGAGATGGCGAGGTGCATGGTCAAAAGTCAGGCTTTACCACATAGTTTCTGGCTTGAGGCTGTCATGTGTGCAGCATATGTACTGAACAGGTGTCCCACGAAAGCGTTGCAGTCTATCACTCCATATGAGGCTTGGCATGACCGCAAGCCATCTGTTGCTCATCTGCGTGTTTTTGGTTGTTTGGCATATGCATTAGTGCCTGAACAACATCGCAGAAAATTGGATGATAAGGCAGTAAAATGTACTTTTGTTGGGTACAGTTCTGAAAGTAAAGGCTATCGTCTGTATCATCCACAGACTAAACGCATTCTGGTTAGCCGTGATGTTGTCTTTGTGGAAGATGCTATTCAGCCATTGCTTTCATGTACTAAGGAGACATCTGTTAGCTCCAAAGACATGTATGATACTTTGATGCCTCTTTTTACAGGTGGACAGGCTAGCGCTGGTCCTAATGAGGCAACTTCTCAGCCTTTGCAGGTTTCATATGATGATGCAGATCATTCCATTTCTGATGCAGATTTACATGATGCACTTGTTGATGAGAGAGCTGATATTGAACAGGCAAAAACTATGCCAAAATGGTTGGTGCAGACTTTGCGTGACAGCAAATTAGATGCACCTTTGTCATATCGTACTCGTTCAGGCTCTCATAGTACCTCCTTTGCATCAGATTGCTATGCTATGGCTGCATCTAGTCTCTGTGATGAGAATGAGCCTGTTTCTTTTGATGAAGCACAAAATTCAGAAAATTGGATGGCTGCTATGCAATATGAATATGATGCTATAATGAAGAATGGTACATGGTCTTTATGTGACTTGCCTCCTGGCAAGAAGGCCATTGGCACTAAGTGGGTATACAAGCTGAAGCGTAAACCTGATGGTACAGTTGACAGGTATAAGGCTAGGCTTGTTGCAAAGGGTTATGCGCAGGAAAGAGGCATTGATTTTGATGAGACCTTTGCACCTACATGCCGTATGACTACTGTTCGGAGCATTTGTGCACTTGCAGCCCATCATGGTTGGAATGTACATCAGTTGGACATTAAAACAGCATTTCTGAATGGTGACTTGCATGAAGAAGTGTATGTTTTTCAGCCCCGTGGCTTTGTGCAGAAAGGGCATGAAAACCAGGTGTGCAGGTTAAAGAAGGCGTTATATGGTTTAAAGCAAGCACCACGTGCTTGGTATGAGAAAATACATGCCTATCTGATTGCACATGGTTTTGAGAACAGTCCAACTGAAAGCACCTTATATGTTAAGCGTGCTAATGATGTGCTTTTGATCATTGTTGTCTATGTAGACGACATGCTGCTCACTGGTCCTCTTGAGAAGCATATTGCTGATTTCAAGGCTGATTTGCATGCCTCATTTGAGATGTCTGATTTGGGGCATTTGCATCACTATTTGGGCATTCAGTTTATGCAAGTTGATGGTGGAATGGCTTTGTGTCAAACGAAATATATTGACACATTATTGCAGCGTTTTGGCCTTGAAGACTGTAAGCCTATTGCCACTCCTATGGAGACAGGTTTATGATTGAGTCTTCATGATGCTGGAGATGCATTTGATGCTGTTCTCTATCAGCAGGCTGTTGGATGCTTGATTTACTTATGCATTACTCGGCCAGATATTCAGTTTGCTGTCTCATAGATGAGCAGGTTTATGCATTGCCCAGGAGTCACACATTGGAAAGCGGTTAAGCGCATCTTTCGCTACTTGAGTGGTACTCGGCTACTTGGGTTGTTTTATCCCAAGGGGGGATCACTACCGCCAGATTTGCATGCTTTTTCTGACTCAGATTGGGCTGGTTGCTATGACACTCGTGTGTCCACCAGTGGTTTTTGCTTCATGCTTGGTAGCTCATGTATATCTTGGTTGAGCAAGAAGCAGCCTACTGTGGCCACTTCCAGTTGTGAGGCTGAGTATAGGGCAGCTTTCACAGCGACTGTTGAGTGTGTGTGGCTCAGACGCCTTATGGCTGATTTGGGTGTTGGCCAGTCTTCTGCTACCACCATCTTCACTGACAGTCAGAGCGCATTGGCAGTTGCGAGGAACCCTGTGTTCCATGCTCGCACTAAGCACATTGAGGTGCATTATCACTATGTCAGGGAGAGGTTCTCTGCTGGGGAGATCAGCTTGGCATATGTGCCCACGCAGGAGAACATTGCAGACCTTTTCACGAAGGCTCTGCCTAGGGAGAAGTTTGAAGCTTTCCGCAAAGCTTTGGGCTTACTTCCTTTTGTGGAGTGATTTCCACATAGCTCGGCACTTCCTTATACATGAGTGCCAGCTCCTTGTTCACCGCATCACTCCCAAGGGGGATTTGTTGATATATTTAGGTAGTGATGTGTGTGAACACTCTAGGACCGCCGGGGCACTTTTTTCCCTCTTTAGGAGGTTTTTTTCCCCCGGCTTGTATATACGCCTATTGCCCTAATGGGCTACTTATCTTTGTACATTCTCTAGTAATACATTCAGTCTTGTGTGTTGTGCTCCAAGCTTCTTCTTCTTCCTTGTGCTGTTCGCGTGCTTCCGTAGACGTCTAACTCCAACATGGGTGTGGAAGCCCAAAGTACCACTAGCTTCTAGAGAGCCGAAGAGCCAACCACACTGGGTACCAAAATTCAGAAACCACCCAAAGATACAAAGGACAGAGCCTATGTCTATAGGGCCAAATACTATCCTGAAATGGATCCCTATAAGAAGGATTACATCATTTCAAGATCCACCGGCTACCTCCAACAAAGACTGCATCAACATCCACCAACAACATGGAAAGCCTCGACATGTAGCAACCATGTGCCTCTGGCATAACCTTGTCTTTTGCACCATTCCGATCATGCATTTCCAAAGTATGCATCAATATAGGGCCACATTACACGACCGTGCATAGACACAATTGAGGATCCTAGGCACATGCGACACACATCTGGCATATGTAAAATATTTTATCGATGCTAACACCTTTTTTCTTGTTTTACTCCATTGTTCCAAAAAAAAAAGAGGAAGAAGAAGAAGAAGAGGAAGAAGACGAGAGAAAGAACGGGATTGTGCGTTTGAAGAATCCCCCAGGTGAACCATCAACAAGGACAGCCATCAACAATGGTAGACACGCTGATGGTCAATCACCATGATGGAAGTACCACATGAAGAGTTGAAGATCGACGGACCTTTCACCATGGTAAGAATTGTATGCTTCGGCAACATGATAACCATGATAGAGTAGGAAACCTCTTTGTCGGCATACCCTTGAGCACTTAGCTCAAGACCCACCTTCTTGCGCCATAATTCTCCCAGTGCATTTCCAAAGTATGCATGCATAGGGCTACATTACAAGGCCGTGCACAAGGCACATTCTTCTTCCAACCCATGCACTAATGCACTTACCCATCATCCATTATGGGTTACAAGTACTTGGCATGAAAACGAGGAAAGCCATCTTAGGAAGAATTAGAGGACATCACGGTGGCAACAACAAGAGCAAGGCAACAATCCACCATAAGAGTTGCTCATAACCAACATTGACAACCTCTTTTGAGTAGCTCACAATTTTTGAAAGCTCACAAAGAGACCATCAAGCTGGAATACAAGGAAGAAGTCCATACAAAGGTAGCAATGACAAAATGACGAACCACAAAATGACAAAGGTATCAAGCTACAATTGGAAGATGGACCACTCTTGTGGATACATGATGGACACTATCTCTCCACACATTACATGGAACAACCACTACAACAAGGGTCTGTCTGGGATGACAAACTCTAGAGGGGGGGGGGAGTGTTGACGATCAAGGTCATGCACAAGCATGGAAGCGCATCAATGAAGTGGACACAAAAGAAGAAGGAGCATGTAGGGAGCTCCAGGAAGCACATGTCAAATTTTCAGAAGAAATCCCTATAAATGTAGTGACTTTTGTCACTAAAAACCATTGTAAATACCATTTTCTATTTTTACAACTCTATTTTGTCAAGCCCAGGAGTCTTTGAGCTTGAGGAGTATTAGAAGTATCATCCTACCAATTTTCATAATTTTTAGATTCCGTTTGAGTCCCCAAATAAGCCTTGGAACCTAATTTTTAACTAGGCCGGACACTAGGTCTGGACAGGGCCAAAACCACTCAAAAAACTATAAAAAGGGCTGGAGAGCTCATTTGAGAGGTTAGCTTGTTGTAGATTTCAGCTTTGTAAGAGATTTCTTCTATAATCGAAGCTTTCCATTGTTCCACTCTTTGCTCTTACCTTGTGTGCGTATGTGTGTATGTGTGTGCATGCTTGTGCGCTTTCACTCACGCACTTGTGCCTTCACTTGCTCACGGTCTTCATACCGGTCCTCACGTCTCCTCGGATTGACATTTATGAGGTGAAGCTCCTCACGTTGGTACTTTCCATTGTGCTAGAGTGACACCAAAGGGGGGGGAGTGTTGACGGTCAAGGTCACACACAAGCATGGAAGCGCATCAATGAAGTGGACACACAAGAAGAAGGAGCATGTAGGGAGCTCCAAGAAGCACATGTCAAATTTTCAAAAGAAATCCCTATAAATGTAGTGACTTTTGTCACTAAAAACCATTGTAAATACCATTGTAAATACCATTTTCCATTTTTACAACTCCATTTTGTTCAAGCCAGGGAGTCCTCGATCTCGAGGAGTATTAGAAGTATCATCCTACGAATTTTCATAATTTTTAGATTCGGTTTGAGTCCCCAAATAAGCCTTGGAACCTAAATCTTAACTAGGCCGGACAGGGCCAAAACCACTCAAAAAAACTATAAAAAGGGCTGGAGAGCTCATTTGAGAGGTTAGCTTGTTGTAGATTTCAGCTTTGTAAGAGATTTCTTCTATAATCGAAGCTTTCCATTGTTCCACTCTTTGCTCTTACCTTGTGCGCGTGTGTGTGTATGTGTGTGCATGCTTGTGTGCTTTCACTCACGCACTTGTGCTTTCACTCACGCACTTGTGCCTTCACTTGCTCACGGTCTTCATACCGGTCCTCACGTCTCCTCGGATTGACATTTATGAGGTGAAGCTCCTCACGTTGGTACTTGCCATTGTGCTAGAGTGAAAGTACATTTTCATATCTACTTGCAAACAACATCCCATTCTATCATGCAAATACATGTACCTACATGCAAATGCATATGCTCACATGCGTATGCATGCATGTTCTTTGCATGCTCAAAAAATAATGCAACAATCATGCATGAGCTTGATGCATGACTTTTCCTTGTACTAAGAATGTATATCATGCAATCTTGATGCATGTATGTCCTTTCCTTTGTCCTAATGCACTATGATATAAAAATATATCCTTGTGGTGCAATAAAAAGCTTACTCAATGGAAAGGAAATCTGGAATTAAACTACCAAAATACATTCTTTAATGCAGAAGGATTCTTTTTTAAACCAAGTCTTTCCTTAATGCAAACTAATGCTTGAAATGAGAAATGAATTTTTTTCATTATCCTAATCTAGAATTAATAGATTGAATTCTTGGCTATTTCAATGTGCATCTAGGATTAAGTGAGAAATCAAGCATTAAGGCCAAGTAGAATAATGAAAACAAGATAAATCAAGCATTAAGGCCAAGTAGAAACTGGAAAATACTTAGCTTTGATCATAGCTTCGTCCATCCTCATGAGCATCATGTATTTTTGAAGTACTTCTTTTCCAAAGCACGACAAGAAAATATCCCATTTGCTTGCTTCATCATCACTTATGATGAGGCAACAATTTTGATCATCAAGGGACTTCAGAAATTGTAATGGACAACGTGCTTCCATTGTTGCTAAAGGTTTTGGGATGGACCCTTGTGACCACCGACTACAGAAGAACTTGCTGCTATTTTCTATCTAGTAACCAAAGCTTATGATTAGGGCTCGTGGATAAGGGGTTTGATCCAGTGTAAGGCGTCACCGGTTTGAAACCTCCATAGTACTGTGTGAATTCTCTTTATGCTACTTCTGGCTGGCAAGCAACGGTTACAACAGTTGTTCAAATCCAAATAAACACGAATAACATCAGCCATTATTCATCTCTGGGTAGAGCAACATGCCCATGAAGATTGGGTCAGAGCTTCAATTCCTAACGTCATCTTTTATATCTGTAGTTTTCAAGTTCTCCAGCCCAGCAACTAGATTGAATTAAACTTCTGCAGCAATGAATATCATGCATGCGACGTGGATCCTTGGATAGAAGGGAGTTTTTCCTCATGGATGTCACAGAATCGATTCCCCTATTACTGAGATCCCTTTTTCTCTTCTGTAACAGATTGTTAAAGTGCTGATTAATTATAAGTATATGCTGCTGCTAAGAAGAGGATACACACAGATCTTGACTCCTTGGATGAGGGAGCACAACCTTTAGTCCCAAGTTACGGGTTCGAGTCCCGTGATCGTCATCCTCAAGATGATGATGACTAGTGTGGAGCTCCGCCATCCTTTTTAGGTCCGCCTTTTGCTACCTAAAATTCATTCGGGAATGTATAGAAAAGCGACGAGTGATCTCTTCTCCGCCTCACCTTCTCTGCATACCTACACAAAAAAACCGAAATGACGAAGATGAAGAAGGGCAACGATATGATAAAAGGAAACTCTACAAGATGATGAAGTATCAAGCTTTTCATAGAAGCTCCAGCTTGAGAAGAAATGGTAATGAATCCTAGAAGGAATCGATGAGAGTTTAAGAAAGATGATGAGTCCCCAAGGTCACCATGAAAGCTCTAGCTCTGATACCAATGCAAGAGAACAAGGATTACGACCACCACTTGCTAGAGAGATGACTCTCCTCCCAACCAAATGCCTCTATATATAGCTCTCTCCAGGGGAATGCCTTCTTGGGCAGGTGGATACTAGCGAGCCATGTGTTGGCCATGTAATTGCATGTGTGCCAATTGTCCCAGTTAACTCGAGTTAACTCAAGTGGATGCTTCTAGAAGGCTCTAGAGCTCTTTGGGAAAAAAACTCTCCCCATGCTCTCATGGGGGTTGAACCCAAGACCTCCTCCTTCACATCCTTGAGACTTAACCACTAAGCTAAGTGGATCACTTGTTCACAAGAGCACAAGACCTCCTAGTAAGTCTAAACTCGAGATCTTTGGTCATACACACAGATGACCAAACGGTGTCCGATTTCAGATCTATCTGAACCGGCCAGACCCTTAGATCATAGACTTACTTTATTACACCTTCCTCTAGCACCTCTTCCTCTACTTGTGTAGTTAGCTTGAGAGGTACTAGCCTCTTCTTCATTCTTCTTGATTTTACCTTTATCCTTACTTTTATTCTTATCTGTATAAAGGGCAGAATATTGGTTACCTCTAGAGTTGTCACCATTCTTGTTGAGCTTTGTCTCATGGGTGAAGAGTCACCCCATCAAGGTGTTGAGGTTAGGTATTTGCATATCCATGTAAAGGTCCATTGCTGTGGTGAAGGACTCCCACTTATCATCAGCTTTGATGCCATTAATGATCTGCCTTACTATGTGTTCTTCTTCTATCTCCTCTCCAAATCTTGCAAGCTAGTTAGCCACATCTTTCATCTTGGTTACATGATCGGCCACTCCTTGATTTGGTTGCTTCTCTAGAGTTGTAAACTCCATCCATAGCTGATTCTTCCTAGCTCTTGTATTTGATGAGAAATATGATGAGAGTACTTCCCAAGTCTCTTGGGAGGTCTTGCCATTCCTAATGTGAGGCAACAAGAAATTAGATATTGAGTTTAGTTGATATGACCTGGCAAGAGCATCCTTTGCACACCATGTGGTTAGCCTTTCTTGGTCTTCCTTTGTGGGTTGATGTTTGCTCCTGAATATTTTCTCTTCATCTCCTGAGATATATCCATATAGACTTCTCCCTTAAAGGCAGGCTTGCATCCTTAGTGATCATGCTGAGTAGTTGTTCCTATCCACCACTGTTGGACGAGATGGTGGACATTCTTTAGAGATGAAGTGGTGTTGCTTAATCTTGCTTCACACCTGCCAAGAATAGTTGCTGGAGAGTGTAGTGGGCCTCTTTGGCTAGCTAATGAGCATAAATAATCATATATGATGTTTGGAATATGATCCACTAATTAAAGAATTAAAACAAATAGGTGGGAATTGATCCAAGACCAAAAAACTTGCTATTCGTGTCTCTACATCTGTTCAGTGTTTTGAACAGTTCTTTGAGCACAGTAGCAATTGGCTTAATTGCTTTTGGGGAAATCAAATTATCTTAGATAGATACCAACCATGAGTGATTTCATAAAATTATGGATTACACATTGAGAATGATGTTTAGCGAACCACAGAATATTCTTGACATTTTCAGGGTGCATCAGTCATCAGACCAAAGTGCAATGTCATGCTATTATCTCATGATTGATATGGGTAATGACAATGAGATTTTGTACCAATATATTAGATAGTACAATGAACATATCATGCTTTAAATCATTTCAAATGATCAATCATGCAGTGAGAACAAGCTCTGAGCAAATCATTGTTTTAATGTAGTCATGGTAGAGAAGTGAAGTGAAGATATGATTAAATGTATGTATTAAAACATGTACAAATACAATGTCATTGGCAATGATCAATTGCACAATGTGAGAAGTATGAATGAGATATGGAGTGAGCTTTTCAAATCATAATATGCCCTCTCTAAATGATCTCATAGAATCGAGATATCACACGGATGTTTTGATCCTCCTTATAAATTCAATTTTGGAGCCAAACTTTTGAATTCAAATTCAAAAGTTCATCTCAAAGTGAATCCTAAAGTATATGATATATTCTCTCATTACTCAAATACCAAATGATTTGAGATTTGATGCTTCCTAAATTCCTTGTGGTTGTAGGACACTTTTACAAACATAAATGTGAAGGACTTTTACAAGAGGTTTATCATATAGAGTGCCATAAGAGTTATGATAATTAAACAAGTATGTGGGCTTGGATTTTATTGCACCAACACTACATATTTTCATTGATATATATTCCATAGTATTTGGATATTTTAGCCTTTCACAATGACCAAAATACTAAGCCTCTGTACCTATAATATTTTTTCAATTTGCAAAGGCTAACTTTCACACTTTTATTAATATCTCCTAAATGGAGAGACATCTCAGCTTGATATTTTGTGAGCACTATTTTGTGGGGATTAGCTAAGTTTAGAAACATGAATCATCTAAATTGATTACATTAGCTAAGAGAACCAACATGGTCTTTGGTCATTTTATAAATTCCAGAGGTTGCACTTTCATGTGTAGAGATCCTTTGACCTACCAAATGATCTCTAAAATCAATGAAAAGTAATGTGGAAAAAGCGCATCTATCAAGATTTAATAGCATTTTGATCTACTAATGAAGAGAAATGCCCTTTCTAAAAGGCCTCTATCACTTGTTTCATGCCTCTACCACTATTAGTAGCATTTCTATTGCAGGCATTTGATCCTTGTAAAAGTATCAAAATTACTTGAAAATGGGTTAGCTTAAAGAAAAGTGTATGAGCTACTTGCTCTCCAAATTTCAATAAATTTAGCCATTTCCTCAAAGGCCAACATCCAAATATCTATGAGGTTGGTACCTCTCCAACTATTTCCTCAAATAAAAAAAAGACCTAAAAATGATGAGACATGTTAATCCTTATGATTAGACATACTCATCCATTCTTTTGGATAGATTATGACATGGAGACATATCCATGCATATAATGATCTTCTAGAGCAGTGAAAACCAATTAGTTATACAAATCACCTTGTGGAAAGCTGATTCTTTACATAGTATCCACTTTTTAGTGAAAGTGAATATGTATGGAGGTCATTCTGGTGATTGTGCTTCTTTCACATTCATTTAAAATTTTGGTTATCCTTGAGGAATCTATCCTCCAAACTTCTGTTAGACTTAAATATTAATGAAAAGGGTCACTTACCTCTGTCTTAATTTGTCTATGTACAATACAATGTCAGTTACATTTTAAAATCTGAGTATGCATACACTCATGCATCTTCTCATGTAGTAAAATACTTCACAAGCATCTATTCTTGCTACTATTGTAAAAAGATTCATAAGACTTCCTCCCTCAAAGACTATATCTCTCTAGTTTTTTCATGGCATATGTTGAAGCTCAAAGTCAAGGACAAAGCATGGAAGCACATCAAAAGGTGGACACACAAGGAAAGGGAGCAAGTAGGGAGCTCCAAGAAGTGTATGTCAAATTTTCAAAAGAATCCCCTACAAAAATAGTGATTTTCATCACTAAAAACCATTGTAAATACCATTATCTATTTTTATAACTCCATTTTGTTCAAGCCGAGGAGTCCTCGAGCTTGAGGAGTATTAGAAGTACCATCGTACCAATTTTCATAATTTTTAGACTTCGTTTGAGCCCTCAAATAAGCCCTGGAACCTAATTTTTAACTAGGTCGGACACTAGGTCTGGACAGGGCCAAAACTAGTCAAAAAACTATAAAAAGAGCTAGAGAGCTCATTTTTGAGGTTAGCTTGTTAAAGAATAGAGCTTTTGTAAGAGAACTCATTTGCAATCGAAGCTTTCCATTGTTCCTCTCTTTGATCTTACCTTGTGCGCGTGTGTGTATGTGTGTGCATGTTTGTGTGCTTTCACTCACGCACTTGTGCCTTCACTTGCTCGTGGTCTTCATACCGGTCCTCACGTCTCCGCAGATTGACAAGTAAAGGAGGTGGTGCTTACGCTTGAGCTACACCAAATTTTGGCGCCGTTGCCGGGGAGAGAGCTTCGAGGACGAGCATTGTGATGGTAAGATCGTAGAATTGCACCGTTGGAAGGTAAAAAAAGTCTCATTTCTGTTATTTTCTGATTTTTCTTCTTCATCTTCTTCATCATCATCATCTCCACCTTCTTCCATCTTCTTCTTCATAGAAATTTCTTGTTTTTTAGTGCATTTTCACCATTTCCATACCATTTTTCATGCATTATTGTGTGAGAAGGGGTTAGGAGGTGCAAGGGAGAGCAAGCGCTGTGTTTTTTCATGATTTTCTGCACATACGGAGCTCGCCATTGCTTGGCGCTCAAAAATTCGAAGTTCCCGCCAAAAAACGCGATTCTGTGATGAAAATCGCGATTCTGTGAAAATTCAAAATTTTTTGAAAAATCACGATTCTCTGTTTCCCGCCTAAAAGCTTGTGGAAAAGAACACGATTCTGTGGTCATTCTCAGAATCACGATTCTGTGGTTGTGCTCAAAATCGCGATTCTCACAAATCACGATTTTCAGCAAAAAAAAACACGATTCTGAGAAAACACGATTCTGTGGTTGTGCTCAAAATCGCGATTCTCACAAATCATGATTTTTAGCCAATAACACGATTTTGTAAAAACATGATTCTCTAGGAGAAAATCGCGATTCTCTAGAACATGATTCTCTAAAACACGATTTTGTAAAAACACGATTTCTAGGACAAAATCGCGATTCTCTAGAACACGATTCTCTAAAACACGATTTTATGAAAACATGATTCTCTGTAGACAATCACGATTTTCATGTCAAAAACACGATTATGAGAAAACACAATTCTGTGGTTGTGCTCAAAATCGCGATTCTCATAAATCACGATTCTCTGAGACAAAATTGCGATTCTCTAAAACATGATTCTCTAAAAACACGATTCTCTAAAAAACACGATTTTCATCCAAGGTACAAAATCGCGATTTTCAAAACACGATTCTGTGAACCATGATTCTGTGAAAACACGATTCTCTGCTCAAAATCGCGATTCTCTAAATTTTGAAAACCACGATTCTCTGAGACAAAATCGCGATTCTCTAAAACACGATTCTCTAAAACACGATTTTATGAAAACACGATTTTGTGAACCACGATTCTCTGAAACACGATTCTGTGCTCAAAATCGCGATTTTCAAAAACACGATTCTGTGCTCAAAATCATGATTTTCAAAAACACGATTCTGTGCTCAAAATCGCGATTCTTTGACTTCACAGCATCGCGATTCTCTGATTTCACACAATCGCGATTCTCTGAAAGTTCACAAAATCGCGATTCTCTTGAAGTTCACAAAATCGCGATTCTCTTGAAGTTCACAAAATCGCGATTCTCTTGATTTCACAAAATCGCGATTTTTTCCAAAAGGTCCTGTTTGCCTGTTTTGACCCCCAGGAGCCTGATTTGACATAACTTTTTCATCCAAAGTCCATTTTTTGAGCTCTATAGCTCGTTGGAAAGCTCGTTTCGAATCCTACATGGCCTCAACTGTTTTTTGTAAGAATAACGCGTTGATTTTCAGATAGGATAATTTGAAGTTGACCTTCAAGTGGGACCTGGAACCCAAGGGGACTCCAAAGAATTTTTGAACCATAGCAAGGGGAAATTTTGGACTCTTAGCCAAAGCTTATGAACTTGAAATCTGGTAGACACCTAGGCAAGGATAGACAAAGCATTAGATCTTCTTAGTCCAGTGTCAACCATACAGCTAAGTCTTGGGCACAACAACATGAGAGTAGTCAAAAGGAAAAGAAAAGAAAAGCAGTGAAACAAGGAGAGGAGGAATCATTGTTTGAAGTACCAGAAAACTTCAAGAAATATGAAGTTGATGACCGCAAAATTTTGGTACGCATGCCTAAGAGAGAGGCCATCATAGGAGAATCATATGATAATAAAGAAAAGACCAAGAAGATTGTAGTGACCATCAAAGAGAACGAAGAGAGATGTACATATATAGGAGATGACCTAAGTGCAAGAGAAGAAATGGAGCTCGTAGCTCTATTAAGGGAATATAGGGATGTGTTTGCATGGCACTATAGAGACTTGAAAGGGGTAGATCCAAGGGCTCTCATACTATCCCCATGACCGCTGATGCCAATCCCACCAAACAAACGCCCTACACATATAATGATACATATGCAGCCAAAATAAAAGAAGAAATTGATAGGCTGATTGAAGCTGGATTTATCTATGAGATTGAGCATACTGAATGGGTGTCCCCCATTGTAGTAGTGCCCAAGAAGAACGGGAAGTTGCGAGTGTGTATTAACCTTAAAAAAGTTAATGCCGCTACGATCAGAGATAGTTATCCGCTTCCAATCATAGAACACCTATTGGAGCGTGTTGCAGGCAAGGAAGTTTATAGCTTCCTTGATGGATTTTCAGGTTACAATCAAGTAGCCATTGCCCTAGAAGATCAACACAAAACAGCTTTTGCTATAGAGTGGGGAATCTTTGCATTTCGTGTGATGCCATTTGGGCTCAAAAATGCACCTGCAACATTCCAAAGGCTCATGTGTCATGTTTTCAAAGAGTTCTTGCAAAAGAGCTTAGAAGTATATGTGGATGATTTATGTGCTCATTCCCAAGAAAGAAGATTTCACATCCCTAAGCTCAGACAAATCTTCAAAAAGTGTAGAGAATATCGAGTGTGTCTGAACCCAGAAAAGTGTGTGTTCATGGTGCGTCAAGGTAAAATCTTAGGTCATATTGTTTCTAAGAATGGAATCTCAACAGATGAAGATAAGGTACCAGCCATAGCGGAGCTGCCAAGGCCAAGGAATGTTAAGGAGGTACAAGCCTTTATGGGCCATTGTGGATATTACCGTAGGTTTATCCACATGTACGCGATCATAGCTAGACCCCTTTATGCCTTGTTGTCTAATTTTGAGTGGAACGATGAATGCGAGAATTCTTTCAATGAACTGAAGAAACGTTTGTGCACAACACCAATACTGACCACTCCTGATTGGAATAAGCCATTCCATGTCCATGTGGATGCATCCAATCATGCCATAGGATGTGTGCTATCACAACCCACAGGTGAAGGGAATTTAGATTTGCCCATAGCATATGCTAGTAGACAACTAAACCCAACCGAAAGAAATTATACCACAACCGAGCGAGAAGGGTTAGGCATGGTATATGCTGTGAAGAAGTTTAGACACTATTTATTGGCCAACAAGTTCAAGTTTTTCACTGATCATCAAGCTTTGTATACTTGGTCAATAAACCTTGCAATACTGGATGCTTAGTAAGATGGTTCCTCTTACTAATCGAGTATGACTTTGAAGTTGTTGTGAGGAAAGGTAAAACCCACCTTCGGGCAGACCACCTTTCTCGCATCACTTCAGGAGAGTCACCACAAGGAGTGTCTGATGAATTACCTGATGCTTATATGTTCAATTTAGAAGTTGTTCCTAAATGGGCAAATAAGTTGGTACCAGTCCTAACCTTCGGCCCTGCAAATAAGAATTTGAAAACATCGCAAGAAGAAATTATAAAATCACAAAAATATCACATATTGGCAGGAAGCATGTACAAACAAGACACTGAGGGTGTATTAGCTTGTTGTGTTGAGGACGATGAACATAGTAGTTGGTTGCAACAAGCTCATGAAGGATTGCTAGGAAATCATTATTCTAAACAGCACACATTACAAAATTTGAAACGTTTAGGAGTGTATTGGCCTAGCATGGACAAAGAAATACATGAGTGGATTAAGAATTGTCCAATGTGCAGAGAGAGACCACCAGTGGAGCATGCGACCCTTTATCAAGTGTCATTAATTCTAGATTGGAGTGCTCCATTGGTAGAGTTTATGAGGTCGGGAAGATTACCCAAAGAGGCCAGTCTAGCAAGAAGACGAAGCATGGAGCAAGAGGCTCAAGGCTATGCCTTAGTAGGAGACAACCTATACCGAAGAGGCAAAGATGGTTACTTAAGACTGTGCGTGCATGAATCAGACTATTTAAAGGTCTTAGAGACTGCACATAGTGGTGTTGCAGGTGGACACTTCGGTCCTGATCGAGTAATCAAGACCATTCTATTCTCAGGACTTTGGTGGCCCACTCTTCATATGGATGCACATACCTATGTGAAGAAATGTGACACATGCCAACGTGCACAATATCCAGTTAGAAAAGATGAGATGCCTTTGAGGCCAATGATGGGAGGGCGTGCATTTTTGAAGTGGGGCATAGACTTCATAGGTCCTATTAACCCCCCAGCTAGAAACTCCCATGTAGAGTATATTATTGTAGCCACAGATTACCTTACAAAGTGGGTAGAAGTCAAATTCACCACAAAGAATGATGCTCAGACAACGGCTAAGTTCTTATTCGAGAATGTGTTCACGAGATATGGGCTACCAATAGAGTTAGTGAGCGATAGAGGCACACACATCTTGAATGAGGTCATTGAAAATCTTCTCCAGGAATTCTTGGTGATACATAAAAAGTCTGCCCCTTATCACCCACAAGCTAACGGACAAGCCGAGAGCACCAATAAGATCCTCTGTAACGTATTGACAAAACTGGTAAATAATAAACGCTCTGATTGGGACAAACAACTTCATCATGTTGTTTGGGCTTATCGAGTTGCCTACAAAATGGTAATCAACGCCACCCCATTTCAGATGGTCTTCGGCCAGAATGTTGTGCTACCATTAGATTTCTTAATCCGTGCCTTAAAAGTAGCACAAGAGTATGAGTGGAGTGGACATGAATTGTCCTCTAGGATCTTTGATCTAGAACGCTTAGGTGAGACAAGGCTACGCGTGGCAACAGGCATCTATGCTGCAAAGAAAAGGCAAAAGGCATACTTTGATGCACACATCACGGATAAGGGATTGAAAGAGGGAGATCTAGTGTTGGTTTATACACTAAAACAACATGCCCGTAAGTTGGAAAAAAGAGGATATGGACCCATGATCATTAATAGAATTTCCACTAGCAGTGCAGTTCAGTTCGCCACTCTAGAAGGAGACATCTTGCCAAACTATATCAGTGGTTGTAGAGTCAAGTTATACCAAGAACCTCTTACAGAGGATATGCTTACGAGACTCAACACTGCTAAGAAGCAAAAAGAAGAGGAGTTAAGGGTGAGAGAAGAAGCACAAGCCGAGGCTAGAGAGCGCATAAGGCGAAATAAGTTAAGGCGATTAGGCCTAGATGTCAACTCAAAAGCCCCAAAATATCACATGGATATGTGCCCAAAATACAGCCTTCACAAACATGTTTTCCAGGTGCCTCAAGTTTGGGAAAAGAGGACACCATTTCAGATTTCTGCAAGTGTAGCAAACTAGCAAAATTCAAATGACCAAAGCGTGCATGCCAAAACTTTGCATCTGACATAGCCTGAGAATCATTTACTACACATGCCAAATGATTTACTGATCTTTTGTAGTCTATGAGCTTATACAACCCACGACATAAAATGCCAGAAGCAATAATCACATCGCCATTTGACAGATCATGAACTGTACACCTGTCATCAACAAATTTCACAACCAAGCCAATCTTGGCTAATGCAGAAACTGATAACAGGTTCTTCTTGATCCCTGGCACAAATAAAGCATCTGACAAAGTGAAAGAACTACTATCAACAATACTCAAAATGATCTTACCAACTCCCATAATAGGATAAGAGGAGTTGTTGATGCATGTAACAATATTCCCTGTAGGGGCACGCTCGAGTGAAGAGAAGAAACTGCGCTGCGAGGTAATATGTTTGGTCACCCCACTATCAAAATACCAAACATTTGAGTCTACTGCAGACATGCACTGCTCATGAGAAGATGGGTCAAAACTGCAGACAGTAGAAAACACCCATTCTTCTTCCCGCACAAGATTAGCAGACTGTGTTTTTGGTGTAGAGGCCTCTGCAACAACCATTCCAGCCTCTTTCTTCTTTGCCTCTTTAGCAGCCAGTTTTGGACAGTTCTTTATGATATGATCATTCCCTTTACAGTACTTACAAAACGATTTCTGCTTTTTTGATTTCTTCTAATCTTTATCTTCCTTCTTCGAATATGTAGAATTAGCAGATTTCTGCTTACTAGTTGAAGAGCTCCATTTTCCTTTGCCCTTCTGACTAGCCAGGAAAGCTTGATCTGCAACTCGCATAATGGACCTATTCTGCCTCGACTGATCTTCTTGCAACAGAACAGAGACTAACTCTCAAATGATAAGGCATTCGGGTTGCCTTTCATCATCAATTGAAGAGTAGAAGCAAAACTCTGATATGAATCAGGAAGACCATTCAGAATGGTTTGCACAAATGAGCTATCTGGTATAACCTCATCAACAGAAATCAACTGTTCCTTCAAGTCTTTGATCTTCGTTAGGAAACTATCCATAGAATCACCTTCATTCATGTGCTCACTCTCCAACTATTTTCAGAGGTAAGCAACACGAGCTTCATTCCTAGCTTGGTACAATGTGGTAAGTGTATCTCAAGCATCCTTAGCTGTTCTGCAAGAGCGAATGTGAGGAATAATGGCACATTTTCTAGACAATGCTATGAATGCATGTGCCTAGGTATCTCTGCCATCCCAACGAATCTGCTCTACAGTAGGTGCAGCAGAAACTGCAACACGAATAGGAATATGCAGAATATCATCATCTTCGACTGCATCAGCCTCAGTACCTGCAGTTGTAGCAATTGTAGGTGTGATAGGACGTTTTTCGACACCCTGCACAATGTTCCATAGTCCTTTTGCAACTAACACATGTCGCATCATATAAGCCCATAACGGGTAGTTGGTACCATCCAACTTATCCTCAACAGCCAACATACGGAATACATCACTGCTTTCAGCCATGGCCGGTGACTAAAATACCTTGATGCAGAAAATTGACTGTATCTCAAAAAGTTAAACAAAACTGCCCAGATGAATTCTACTAGACCTGTAGCAGACTTTGAAACACTTATACTGGCAAACAGATACTGGTATATACCTTTGGCACAAAAAGACGAAATAGCCTACACAAGCACTGTGAGTGCGTTCGGAGGCCGAAACGAGCTCAGATCGCAATTTTGGCACCATAGAGCTAAGCAGTTTTGATCTCGGAAACACGCTGAGTATGCTCACCAAAATTCGTGCGATTCTGAGTCTACAACCGGAGGAATGTCGACGGCACCCTAGATGAAGCGACGACCTGCTCTGATACCAATTGTTGGAGTTAGACGTGTGTGGAAGCACGTGAATAGCACAAGGAAGAAGAAGAAGAAGCTTGGAGCACAACACACAATACTGAATGAATTACTAGATAATGTACAAAGATAAGTAGCCCATTAGGGCAATAGGCGTATATACAAGCCGGGGAAAAAAGAAACTCCTAAAGAGGTAAAAAAGTGCCCCAGCGGTCCTAGAGTGTTCACACACATCACTACGTAAATATATCAACACTTATATGCATGCAATCATGAAGAAAAATTGCATATGCATTTCTCTCTCTTTGTTTCTCTCTCTCTCTCTCTTGCACATAAAAGTGTGTATAAGGACACTCATATATTTAACTATCTATATACATGTGTGTGTATTCATGTATGTCTCTCTCTTTCTCTTTTCTCTTTTTTTTCTTCTTCTCTCACTCTCTCCTTATTTATTTCTATTTCAGATATGTGTAGATGCATAATCAAATGCATATGTGCATTCATAATTAGATTATGTATGTGTGTGTGTAGACATATGCAATTATGTGTGTGTATGCTTGAGTTCAATAATCTTTCCTCTTTCTCTCTCTAAATTTGAAGTTTGTGCTGTAGAATTTCTAGAAGTAGTATCTCCTTGATCATTAGAGATCAGCCCCCTCCTTGTTGCATATCAAAATGTGCGGAATTCAATGTCTATATTAAAATGTGGACATATTTGCAAAACCGACAAGAAACAGAGAAAAATCTAACTTCAGAAGTTATGCAGAAACATAATTACCTCACATTCGAGCTCACCATGCGCATATGAAGCCATCAATGCATAGAAAAAGGCTCTCAATATTTGCATACCCCCGTGGGACACTCATTTCGCACCATATCCATGCCCATCGAGTGAAGGGAAGAAAAAAAATGCATGACAAAAGAGAGTTACGATATTTCCCAAGAGCTCTCTCTAAGCTCTGATACCAAATGTGAGAAGTGGAGAATGAAATACCTAGGACTCACCTCCCAACCTATTTATAGCCCTCGCCTAGTCACTATCTAGAGTTCTCTCTAAGGTCCCTCTACTCATCTGGCCATCATGAGTAGGTACCTCATATGAACTCATTGGCTTTTGTGCTTGGCTATCCCCCAAGGAAGGAACTTCTTGTTCCTCCACGCATGTACATCTCTGGAATATAACACAATTGATCTTCATAATCCAAGAATTGTTAATCCTTCATTGTATAATTCTAATCCCTATGACGATAAATCATGGATAAGGTTATGTTCTTCACGTAGCAAAATACATGGCTGCTTTCGACGAAGAGGGCCTTTGTGTCCTTGATTATGAAATTCTACATGATTTTGAGGATGATCTAAACCTATACCTACATTCTTTAGGCAATCATCCCAATCTACACGTCAATGAAGAATATCTCGTACAAATTCTTTTTGAAAGAAATATAATGCTATTGGATTATTATTTGGTAATGATCTTTCAACTTGAACAAAGCGTCGAACTAGAGTTTGTGCTAATCCTTTATGTTGTAAGTCAAAAAGCTTTAATGGTGTTGTTTCTTTTGGCCTTCTTGTAACTCAAAATAGAACACCACAAACAAAATGATTTGGACATAGCTTTCTTACTTCTTTCATTAATAATGGATCTTCTTCTAATCCCTCTGGTTCTAAATCTTGGTAGAATAAAAATGCTTATCTGGATTGCACAAATCCAACATTTTGTTTAGTCAAAATCCGTTGATATTTAGCATGATCAAGCTCATTATTCACGTATGGAATTCTTGCCATGTTTTACTTTCAAATATGCAAAATAAAAACACTAATTTTACCTCAAATGAATCCACATCATCTAATCCACAGAAATCAAATAATTGAAATGATATCACAAGATTTAATCCACATAATTCAAGTGAATCCACATATTTCAAATGATACCACTTGATTTAATGCACATAATTCTAATGAATCCATAGCCATATATTTCAAATGAATCTACATAATTTATTCTACTTAATTCAAATGAATCCACATCATTTAATCCACTTAATTCAAATGAATCCACATCATTTACTCCACATAATCAAACGAATCCACATCATTTAATCCACATAATTCAAATTATTCCACATCATTTAATCCACATATTTCAAATGAATGCACATCATTTGCTCCACTTAATTCAAATGAATCCACATCATTTAATCCACATAATTCAAATGAATCCACATCATTTACTCCACATGATTCAAATGAATCCACATCATTTATTCCACTTAATTCAAATGAATCCACATCATTTAATCCACATAGCTCAAATGAATCCACATCATTTAATCCACATAATTCAAATGAATCCACATCATTTACTCCACATAATTCAAATGAATCCATATCATTCAATCCACATAGTTCAAATTAATCCACATCATTTAATCCACACAATTCAAATGAATCCACATCATTTAATCCACATAATTTGAATGAATCCACATCATTTAATCCAAATAGTTCAAATGAATCCACATAATTTAATCCACATGATTCAAATGAAAACACATAATTGAAATAAATCCACATATTTTAATCCACATAATTCAAATGAATCCACATCATTTCCTCCACTAAATTCAAATGAATCCATATCATATAATCCACATAGTTCAAATGAATAGACATCATTTTCATATATGGTCTTAATCCATCAATAATGAATATCTTTAAACCATAACAAACTAGGTTCGAGAATACTCTAAGTAGTTCATGTGCATCTACTTTTTTTGATACATCTCTATCACATGCAAGTTCTAAAGAATATTTAAACTTACAAACCCTATTTCTATTAGTGGGATAACTATTTAAATCTATCTATTTCAAAAGTTGCTACAAGAGTATTGAAATCGTATAGGTCTCCTAACTTTTATTAAATGGTGGAGGGCTGGTAGATACATTCAGGTGCAATCCACCAGTACTTTTGACGCCACTCATTTCTAGTTGATATTTCCGGATTAGGTAGCTTTGGAAAACATTTTTTTGTTGGAAAATGTGTTGCTCTACCAAAATCACATAGTCCGATATAAGAATGATCACCTTCAAAATGCAACATAATGTTGTGCGGATGGAGACCATTATGGGAAATAGTACAAGTGTGTAGGAATGACACTATTTACAAAAAACCATTGATTAGCTTCAAGATATTTTTCTTCACAATTGTTAGATCTCCTTTTATGTCTTTAATACTTCTACTTCATGGTATGTTTAAGTACTCCTTTTTCGTTTTATCTAGCCACATATCTAAAGTACCACCATTCCATAATTTGAAAATGAGACGTGGACTGATAATTCCACTATGCATAATAGGTAAAATTGTGGTCTCATTCGTAGTTTCATTCTCTCGTGTTTGTAAGTCACCATCATGTAATTTGAATAACTTTGCAGCAAAGATTTCGTTGATGAATCTCAGGTGGCTTATTCTAACTTTTCCATACTGTCCTTCCCCAGGAGAGCTATATCTTCAAAATGAATAGATGAATATGAGAGCAAACAAAGATTATTTGATGTTTGATCTCCCATATTCACATGTATATCTTTTGCATATGGATCTACTGTTGGTCTCTCTCCCTCCGTAGTCGTGTCGAGTCTCACTCGCTTTCCTCCCTTCATTGTTTGATAATGTAAATTGAAAGATTTGATTTGGTCAACGAGTCTAGGCATTGTGGTTGTATCCAATGCCCATGACTCTACTACTTTGATTATCTGTCCAAAGATATGAGTGAGCTCTTTGAACATTTCTTCATCTAATACTTGTGCTCCTCCACTTCCAAATTTATCTTCAATGTTGATGTGTGATTTTCTAGATAGTTGTTTAGTGAAATCCATGTAATTGGATATGTCCATTGCTATAGTAATTTGGTCTTCTCTCAATTCATACATGTATGAGCACACAAAATCTTCCAAAAACTTTCACTTGTGCTTACTTATTTTACCTTACATCTATGCAAATATAAAAAATAGACTACTAAATCAAATTGAAATTTTTATTGATATTAAATCTTTAAACACTAATCTAATTTATAAAAGAAATAATAAAAAATAATTCTTATAAATAAAATCATAGATACTTAAATACATTTTAAATACACATATAAATAGATACATCAGTAAGTGTATGGATAGATAGATCAATAGTAACTGTAGAGCAATGATAGAAATATGGATAGATAGTTAGATCAGTAGATTTATAATTAAATAGAAAGTAAAATTATCATCTTCATGTGAATTTGTGTAACTATTAAAGAATATAAGAGTCAACAGATCAGACATTCATAAAAGTTCACATACAGTCACTATACTATGTATGATTCTTGTCGCATGAGTGTATATAGCTATTGTGATAGTAAGAGTCAAAGAATCAGACGATTATAATAGTTTCTACAAACCTTGTGATCTACACTATGATTATGCTCACAAGAATTTAAGTGACTATTGTGAGAGTAAGAGTCAAAGAATCAGACAATCACAATGGTCCTTATATAATCCCTATACTATTGAGAGAGTAAGAATCAAGGCATTAATTCAAACAATCTCAATAGATCTATTGCTTAGTTCTATACTACCATGAGAGTAAGAATCGATGCAAGTCAGACAATCATAGTAGTGGTTTATTTTAAATTTTATCCATCAATATATACAAGTAAGAAATGATTTTACGAGTCGATCATGTATTTTGTTGATGATTAAAATAAATAAAACCAATTATATAAATAGAAATCATACATATGGAACATCAAGCTTATACTATGCTTGAGGTGGATTTGATCTACATCAAAAACTATGGCTTGGATTACATCGAAAGAATATCCGTTGGAGAGTTCTTTTACTTATGCTCATTTACTGTATCTTTTAAAAAGATTTTTTCATGGATCTTTTACCATTGTAAAAGACTAGAAATTTACACATGTAAAAGTAGAAAAAGAAAGCCCATTTTCTAGAATTTCTGATGGTTGAGTTGCATTCAATCAATTAATCAATCACCTAAAAGTAGATCAAACTAGATCTTCACTTTTCCTAGATCGTAGGAAAGTGAATTGATTCCCTCCAACAAGTCTTACTGCCTTCATTTGAATTGAAAAATCCACTTGTAGAAGTCATGGATCACTTCTAGACTCTATATAAATACTTCAAATCACTTGTACAATACATGCAAGAAATATACATACACTTGTGACCATCATTGTCTTGCTCCTTCATTTCTCTACATCATCTTCTTCACTAGCAGTAATCTTGCAGAGGCTGCTGCTCTCTCTACAAAGCTCCAAATTGTATGAGATATGGCTCATTGGAAAGGTATTAGCATTTAGTCTATGCTTTGTAATCACGCTAGTTGCTATGAGCATTTGAAGTTCATTATCTCTTTCATAGATAATAAGTTTTTTGAGCTAGTCGATGTGCGAACCTATCTGTTTTGTATCTACTCTTTCTCCTTGATGATCCAAAGTACATAGTGCATTTTATTGCACTTATCACATGCCTATAAGGTCTATTTGAGTTTCCATAAGCTCAAGGAATGGTCTTGTGTTGGTTGGTTGGACCAAACTTCATCGCTTTGGAACTCACTTTTCTACCTCCTACAAAATTCTCCAAGTTTTTCAGTGGTATTAGAGCTAGATCAAGATGGGTGATGGCTTTCCTTCAATGATCGAGAAGCTTGATGGACACAACTATGTGGCTTGGCGAATCAGAATGGAGGCCTATTTGCAAGGTAGAAATCTTTATGGAATCGTAGCAGGTGATGAAGCTATGCCTATTCCAAGATCCAAAGGAGGACCTACACAAGAGGAGACATATAAAACACACTTTGGTGCGCAAGTGATGCTCAAGAAATGTTGTACATACTAAACTCTATCTATGAATTTCTATTACCACATATTAGAGGATGCAAGACATCTCAAGAGACTTGGGATGCCCTCGAGATTGTCTTTTCTGCTAGTACCAAAGCAAGAAAGAGTCAACTTTGGAACGAGTTCCACCAAATGAAGAAGACACCTAAAAAGCACCTAAACAAACCATCATAGAGTTTGTTACCAAGGTCAAGGAGGTTTCGGATCAATTAGAATTCATTGGAGAGCTGATTGAAGAAGAGGATATTATGAGGCAGATTCTCAATGGGATTCAAAGTGATAAGCAATGGCAGTCCTTCACAATAGCTTATGATCTCATCATGGATGTGCAAACTCTAGACTTCAACATCTTTCTTGGAAAACTCTTCAATCAAGAGGCCAAAAATAGCATAAAGGAAGGTAACTCCTATCATGGTAATTCAACTAGTGCTCTATATGCAGATAAGAAGGATAAGAAGGAGAAAGGCAAGAAGAAGGAAGAAGATGAAGAGGAGACTTCCCAAGACAACTTCGCAAGCAAGAGCAAGTGGAAAGGGAAGAAGAAAGGACCAAAGCATGACAAAGCCAAAGCTCAGAATGTTCAACCTTGTGTCATTTGCGATAAGACCAACCACACCACTCAAAATTGTTGGTTCAATGGGAAGACCCAGAAAGGAAGTGGAAGAGGTGGATATGCCAGCAATAGAGACAGAGGTGGACACAACTTCAACAATAACAATAGAGGCTATAATAGAAGGGACTTCAACAATTATTTAAAAGATCAACCACATGAAGACTCATTGCTTCTTATGGATCTAAGCCAGAAAGAAGATAAAGAAGATGATCATTTTCTCTATATAGATTCAGAATGTTCATATCATATCTGATTTGGAAAGTCCAAAGCATAGACATGAGGTTCAAACAAGGGATGCAACAAAGCACAATATGGAGAAGATTGGTAATGTCAAAGCTTCAAATGGAAAGATAAACATTCTAAGTAAGCTTCTCTATGTACCCACTATCACTAAAAACCTAATAAATGTAGGCCAAATAGTTGAAACAGGCTTGCAAGTTAGGTTCAACCAACATGGAGCTTTTGTGGAAGATCCATGTCAAGGCTTCAAAAAGATAGCCAGAGGAGAGAATCATGGTAAGCTCTTTACTTTTGAAGTAGGAGAAACCAAGAACATAGCTCTATTGACTTTTGGGTCTCAAACCCTGAGTGAGCTCAAAGTGTGGCATAAGAGACTTGCTCATGTGAATGAAAGAACCTTGAAGGATATATGTAGGGATCAAAGTGTTCTAGGATTGTCAAACATATCAAAGCAACACATTATCAACATGTGTAATGCATGTCAGATTGGGAAGGCACAAAGACAACCATTCAACCACAAAGGCTACATTCACAACAACTTATTGGTCTTAGTACATACATATGTATAGGTGTGTACCTAAGTCACGAGGTCTTAGGGACTTGTGTCAAAGAGACTAAATCTCATTTGCCCCACAAGCGCGTATAGTGGTGGATTGACACATGCTTAATTATCAATCCGAAGAACCACATGAACCAAGTGTATGAAGATGAGTGCACACATGATGGAAAATGAAGTGGCTCAGCTATGATGCATGTGAAAAGACTAATCTACCTCTCCAACTCACTTAATCTCTAGAAATGTCTGCCGTGATACCACTTACAGAAGTAAACATGAATTCGAAAGTTTCTCCCATCTCCGAACTCCAAATATGGCCAATAGTGGGTTCATTTGGAAGCTCTCTGACGCATCTATTCGTAGTATTTTCACTCAAATCTCACAACCGCTCTTTAAGTTATGGCCAAAACAATGAATGGCAGGAAACACCTATACTCACTCCACAACTTGTATTGGTTGACACACACACTACAGTAGTTCAAAAGTGATGGGAAGGGATAGAAAACAGTTCTACACAGACATTCCAAGCATTACACACACACAAGATCATAGAGAAGATGAAAATCAGCAGGGAAGAAGCAAATTCGAAATTTCAGTTCTCCTTCTTCACAATGGCAGAAAAGTTCTTACAATGAGTCACAAAGTGACTTATATACATGTGCCCTAAAAATGGTCCTTTCACACAAGTGACCTGCACTTTATTGACTAATCTCTAACTTCCTACTATTTTACAAGAAATATATTACAATGATTTGGGCTTATGCATCTAGAGGACTCCTCTAGTGTAATTACATAGCTTCGAGGGAATTTCCTAGGATTTTGAAGAAGAAATTTATGTCCATTAATTTGAAAATTTTGGGCTCCTCTTTTGTGCCTCTTTTCTCTGCAACACTCTCCCCCTCTTTGTCTCTGTCATCCCTTGATAGGATTTGTTTCTTTGTTTGCAGCTTGTTTGTGGCTCCTTAATACACGCACCCAGTGGTCGAAGAAGCAACATCGGATAAGATAACCAATTGTCTGAGAAATCTAGACGCTTCTCCCTCCACTGGATGCATGCAATGGAAAGAAATGAATCAAGTCCCAGAGAATGACAAAGAAGATTTAAGAATAGGACCTTTAAAACGTAATGCTCACTTCAAAGTGAGCAAAAGCCTGCACAATAAGGTGTGCGGTGGAAAGAAGTAAACAAGCTCTAGTCAATACAACAGGGTCAGATGTGTGAAGACAAAGACATATCAAAAGACCAAAAGTTAGAAAGAGGTAGAGGCTGAGAAGTTGAAGATAGTGACTAAGAACATCACATTCTTAGCCACTGATGGCGTGCGTGGTAGCCCAATTTAATACAAAAACCCAGATTTATGAATGTACAGAATACCAAGGGGATTACAGAAGCAAAGGAATAATCTTGGATAAAGTAACAAATTGTCTCCCTTCCCTACTTGTTTTGATTGACTGCCTGCACCTGGTGGATGAGGAAGCTGTGTGCAACCTCCCATAAAATGTCCTCGTTGTTATCTTTCTTTATTTCCAATCCTCAAGACTTGGTTCTTTGGTGTTGTCGTCTGATGCATGCCCCTACGGGGCTTTGGGCAAAGGGTTGTTCTTTTCTTTATGAGCTTTTGTTCTTCACTCACATAAACAAGATCAATATCACCTGCTAAGTGATAGGCTTTTGCACTTCCACACCTAAATCTACAAGTACCATCTCCAGCCATGATGCCTCACATGCTACCATTGCAGCACCTCTATACTCAGCCTCTATACTCGACAAAGCAATAGTGGATTGCTTCTTGTTGCTCCATGTAATAGTTGCACTCCCAAGTGAGAATAGAAAGCCACTAGTAGATCTTCTATTTGGAATGTTGCCAGCCGTATCGGTGTATGCATGAACCTACAAATCTACACGAGCTTCATAAAACAATGCATAATCCAAAGTAGCACTCACATAACATAGAGTGTGCCTTAGAGCATCCAAATTTGGCTTCCTCGGAACCTGCATAAATTGACTTTCAAGTCCAATGGTGTAGCTAAGATCAAGCCTCGTAATTGTGAGATATATCAAACTTCCCACAATTTTCATGTACATAGTAGCATTTCCCAAGGCTTAACCTGATGTAGTGTCTAACTTCAAATTCTAATCTAATGGCATAGAAATTGGCTTACAATCAGCCATACCATACTTTTGTAGCATATTCAAGGCATATTGCCTTTGTGACATCCATATACATGTTTATGTATGTATAAACTCAATGCCCAAGATATAGTGCAGCACACCAAGATCTTTCATGTCAAATTCTTGCATAAGAAGTTTCTTTACCTCTTTTATGCTTTCTTCATTATCACCACCTACAATCAAGTCATCAACATAAATAGCCACAATCATGATGCCATCATCACCCTTCCTTGCATATAGTGAATGATCTGCATCACACATAGAAAACCCAATGGTGGTTAAGTAATCAACAATCCTTGCATGCCATGCACAAGGAGTTTGCTTCAGCCCATACAAAGCCTTTTGCAACCTTGTGGCTGGTGCATGTATACTTCTTCCTACTCACCATGTAAGAAAGCATTCTTCACATCTATTAGATGCAAAGTCCATCCTTTTGTTGTAGCTAATGCAACAAGTGTTCTAATAGTAGACATTTTAGCTTCAGGGTTGAATGTTTCCTCATAATCAATACCATATGTTTGTGCATATCCTTTTTCTACCAATTGTACTTTATACTTGCTTATGCTACCATCAGCATTATGCTTTACCTGGTGAACCCACTTGCAGCCTATGGGTTTCTTTCCTTCTGGCAATGCAGCCACCTTCCATGCATCGTTTTCATAAAGTGCATCCATCTCTTTCCAACGATCCAAAGATCACTCCGAACGGATTTTGTATGAGAAAGTTATGCCTGTTTAGGGTTCTAGGGGTGAAAACCGGGAAACAAGATGTTGGAAGCAGCCAGAGGCACAGACGACACGGAAGCATGTAACGACAAAGCAAGGAGCCAGTCGAATCGTTTTTCAAATAATTATGTTTTCAAATACTTTCCAAAAACCTCCAACAGTGATTCTTATCACTATTGTAACATATGTAACATAGAAAATCCCATTTTGTAATCCACAGCTCCATTTTGTGCAAGCCGAGGAGTCCTCGAGCTTGAGGAGCTTAGGTAGAATGCGCGTACCAATTTTCGTTATTTTTAGACATCGTTTACCCTTCCAAATAGCATCTAGGACCTAATTTTTAACTATGCCGGTCACTAGATGTGAAACCGGTCAAAACTAGTCTAGAAACTATAAAAAGAGCTAGAGAGCTCATTTTTGAGGTTAGCTTGTTGGAGTTTAGAGTTCTTTTGAGCTTGTAATAGTGTTCTTGAGTAATAGAGTTGATTCCTCACCTTCCATTGTGTCTTGCTTGTCTCTTCGTAGTGTGTGTGTGCATTTCTATGCTTCTCACCTTCACTCTCACTTCATCTCACATTCACGATCTTCATATCACTCCTATCTCTTCCGCGGATTGACATTAAGGAGGTGGAGCTTCTTAATGTGGTTCTCACCATTGTGCTAGAGCAACACCAAATTTGGCGCCGTTGCCGGGGATCGAGTCTAGGACGAATGTGTGATGGTAAGAGTATAGCAAGAAGTGGCGTTGGAAGGTAAAAATTTCAGTTTTTGTTGTTGTTTTTACTTAGTTTTTAGTGTTTTTCACCTCCCCCACACTCCATCTTCATCACCGCATCATCATCTTCATCTCCAAAAAAATCAGAAAATTCACCATATCCACCCATTCTCCTCATTTCCCCTCATTTGTGCATGCGAGAGAGTGAGAGAGAGCTTTTGTGCTTGTGTGTACTTTTGTTTTCTTGAGTTTTCTTGTAGGTACAGTGCTCCAGTGCATCAGGAAAGCTTGGAAAAGGTAAAAACTTCAGTTTCTGTCAGAAATTTCCGACTGTGTCAGACCATCGCGATGGTCTGCAAAGTTCGGATTTTGAGGAAGGCGAGTTCACCACCGTGTAGGCGACCCCTGCGTGTGTAGGAATCCATAGCTTCATCTCAAAAAATCTCAGTTTGGTGGACCATCGCGACGGTCTCTGACCATCGCGATTGTGTCACACCATCGCGATTGGCTCACGCCATCGCGACGGCTTGGCCGGACCATCGCGACGGTCTCTGACCATCGCGATTGTGTCACGCCATCGCGGTTGGCTCACGCCATCGCGCAGACGGTGCCACGTGGCAATCTAGACCATCGCGACGGTGCACTTCAGACCATCGCGACGACACCCTTACACCATCGCGACACTTCAAAAATCCAGACCATCGCGATTGGCTCACGCCATCGCGCTCAGACCATCGCGATTGGCTCACGCCATCGCGCTCAGACCATCGCGACGGTTCACTTTGGACCATCGCGATTGTGCACGTTGACCGTTGACTGACGCCATCGCGACGGTGCACTTTCACGCCATCGCGACGGTGCACTTTCACGCCATCGCGATTGTCCAAGTTCACGCCATCGCGACGGTCCAAGTTCACGCCATCGCGATTGTGCAAATTCAGACCATCGCGATTGTGCAATTTCACGCCATCGCGATAGTGCACCCTCACGCCATCGCGACGGTCCCAGACCATCGCGATCATCTCAGACCATCGCGATTGTGCACCCCCATCGCAAATTTTAGGGTTTCATTTTTTGGCCAATTTTGGGGCTATTTTTGGGAAATTTTTGGGTGATTAGACTCATAGGAGACCCCTTAGCTCATTTTTGGAGAAAAACCTGTTTGTCAGTTTTTACCCCCCAGGGCCTGAACGGTCATAACTTTTTCATCCGAAGTCCGTTTTTTGAGCTTAATAGCTCATTAGAAAGCTCTTGACGAGTACTACGTGACCTCAACTATTTTTTTTCTTAAAGGATATGTCTATTTTTAGACAAGCTATTTTGAGGTTGACCTAGTTTGGGACTAGAAAGCCAGGGGGCAAACATTGAAAAGTTGGGCAAAAGGGAAGGGACTTAAAAGGTGTATATACTCAAGTGCTTGATCATCCAACTGTGCATTGGTCTAATATTGGAATTTTCCAGAAGGGCAATCAAAGGCAACCAAGGCAAGGCAGTGAAGGGCATAAAGCTTGGGAAGCGCGGCTTCTTGGGCATCAGAGCAACCAGAAAAGCTGACTCGAGGTTGGAAGATTACTCAACCCCCTCAGTCAATTCTTAGCTTAGGCTAAACGGTAGTGTTGTGGATTAAGACGATAGGAACGCCTCAAGTTCAAGAGAGTTAAATTTGTCAAGTTCAAGACTAAAGTAAAGGTGTGTGTGACGAAAACCTAAAGGAAAGAGCATAAGTCTGACGGAACGAGAACTCAAAATTATAACGGAAAGTCGAATTCCTGACGCATACATTAAGACAAGAATCTAAAGGAATCTAAAAAGAATCAAGACAGTATTAACAAAGAATCATTGACGATCTGAGCGTGTACTGAGTGTGCAAGGAAGAAAATTAATGAACCTTAGATCGGGCAAACATATAGGTAAGTCAGGCCGACGAAGCCTTAGATCATCAGAGGCAAGTGTAAGAACTACTGCACGATCGTGGGCTCAGCAATTGAATAGTAATTATCCCTACGAGAGCTCAGATACTAGTGATTCAGAAATGGCATTTAGCACAGAAAGACCAGAAGGAGGGTCGAATGTAGCCTATTTAGAAAAGCCAGAAGGACCCTATAGGACACAACTAGAGTTTCTCCGAACCAACCGATTTGGTGCTCGCATCTATGAGGATGGTTTGCGAAGGCAAGTGGTGCAAATGCACAACCCCGATCAACCCATTGGATTGGAACATCCAGTGGTGAAATTCGAGAGAGACGCGTACATAGACAAGGAAGGAACGATGTACATCTTAAGTACGCAGCCAAACAATACCAACGAGTTTGGCGTGATTCAACCAGAAACGAAAGCAAAATCTCAAGGAAAAGAACCATTAGAAGAGCCTAGAACACCTAGAGGGAAATCTGTACTGACACGAGTACTAATCCCGGAATGGATCCCTCAAGACAACAGAAGCATAGAGTTGTTTGTAAATAAAGAAACTGATGAAGCCTTTTGGAGATACAAGACCGAAATACTTAGTGAGGTAGGTATCATCACTATATACGAGTTCAAGGACCCGGATACACCCGGAAAGGTTGTATACCTGGATGAGACTTCAGAAAGAGTCTTTGTGGTGCCTGACCACGCTAAAAACACATACACATGGAGAGGTGAATTGGTATTCCCTCCATCTAGAACGAACATGAATACAAGTCCACAAGGGGCAGGAACATCCTCAGCCCATGGAAATCAAAGAGAGGGAAATAAAGAGAGACCGGAAGTAAGCTTCACTCATCCCATAGGGAGAGATAGAACAACCACGGACACTAATAGAGCAGATAGACAAAGAGATCATGGAATACCAGGTGGTAGAGATGATTTTCCTCTACCTAGACCACACGAACACGCAAGAATATTGAGACCCACTCAATTAGTAAAATCAATGAAGAATTATTTTGATGGGACAGGAGATCCCTATGACCACGTTGCAGAATTCAAGCAAGTACTAAGAGCCATACAAGTTGAAGACATGTTCACGCAATACAACGCATTTGGACTAACGTTAAAGAATACAGCTTTAACTTGGTTCCAACCTCTGCAACAAAGGCAATTTCGAGACATCCATCACTTTTTAGAGTCATTCATCACCAAATTCTCTAAAAGTGGGATTAGACATGACACATCTTCGTTGATTCATAGCTTTAAACAGACCCCTCAAGAAATAGTAAGACTGGCAGGACGTAGGTTTAGACAATATGTTGAACGATGTCCAATGCAAGAGCTACCCTCACAAGCCAAGCAAGTGTCATTGTTTCTAGATGGCTTGTTGAGCTCTAAACTACGCTCCTACGTGTACCTAAAAGAACCCAGAACGCTAGAGCAATGTGTAAGAATTTGTATAGACATTGAGGACAACTTAGGAGACGAGTTGGAACTCTCAAAGGTCTATAAGGACTCAGATTGTTCATCTCTAGCATCCACAAAATTGTCTAACTCGATAGAAGACCTAGCAGAAAAAGTGGCCCAGAAACTAGGAGTTTCTAACAAACCTAGGGTACTAATGAACAAGCGTTGTTACACCTGTGGTGGTGATCATATGGCAAATGTGTGCCCCAATGCACCACAACCTCAAGCCAACCCTAGTGGCCACTACTGTACAATTGAGAGAAGATACACGAATCATACGGCTCAAGACTGCCCATACAACAAACAAACCGTGAGACAGAACTATCCGCAAGCATACCCGCAGCCAGGTAGGTATCAAGGCCAATACAATGCTCAGCCCTATTACTATAGGCCTCCTCAGAACTACCCATACCAGGCTCAACAGAGACCTCAACCTGTCTTAGCTCAGCAGCCACCCCCACCAGCGAATGTCATCTCAGTCAAATACGCTGCTGCAGAAGAGAACCTAAGTAGGGCCTTAGTGCCTTCTTCACCTTTGATCACAGAGAGTGACCCACACTCAAACAGTTTTGACTCTACGCATGTAGATAGTCCACCCGCATATTACACAGAGTCACCAGAACATGTGGAGACATATCATTATGATAGTCCACCAGTGGAACCTAGTTGGGAGCCCGACTATGCTAATGTGATGTACACAAACCCAAATCCACGGCCCCAATTGAGACAACAAAGACCACAGGGCCCTAGAGGACCATGCTTTAGGTGCCAAGGAGATCATTTCATAAAGGATTGTCCACATCCCCCGATAGCAGGACAATCACAGTACTATAACATCCAAGGCTTTTGTGCCGATTGTGGCAAAGAGCACATAATCAAAGATTGTCCTAAGAACCCAGTTAACGCTTCGAATGTGACACCGATCAATGTGATAGGTATTGTAAATAACGCAGATGGATCCAACCCTACATACGTGCCTATCCAAGCTATAACAAGAGCCCAGGCGCTCTTACAGAACCAACAGCTTAATCAAGAGAAAGTAGCTGGAAGTAGTGAAGTTGCAGAATCTAGTAGTAAAAAGACGAAATCTTGGAAAGATTCTAGAGAAAGAATTAAGAGAAAATGGAGTAAAAAGATAACGGAGTTGGAAGGAAGTTTAAAGGAATCTAGAGCCAAAATCCAAGAATTGACTTCACAGGACTTGAATCAAGAGAATCCAGCTCAAAAATCAGGATCAGTTTTAGCGGAACCCATACCAGAAAATCTAGACATGATGTTTCGTGCATATCAGGCTAGATTAAAAGAGGGACCTCAGGTAGCTGAAATGAACAAAAACTACCCTCGAGCTGATCTAGAAATTGAGAGAACTAAACTTTGCATGAAGATGGTAGAACTAGCACAAGCTTTGTTCGAAGCCTCTAGATATCTTAATTGGAATAACATGGCAAAACCGGAATTACACTTTCAAGGACTAATGGAGAGGCTAGAATACTTGATAGAGAGCAAAGAGAAAAAAAATCAGCCTAGGAACCCTATTGTCCTAGAGACACAGGAAAGGAATGCACCATCCCTGTCTCAAGTACCCAACTCAGAAAGTCAAGACGATGGGTCTTCCATACATAAATATTCACATGAATTTTTGAGAGAGATCCAAGAAGAGAAATGGAGAAAGGAACCAGGAACCCATCCTCCTATTCAAGAAATAGATGACTTGCAGGAACAATTTCCCCAAGACATTCCCTCTATTTACGATGATGTAGAGGAAGAACAACTGAGTGAACACACAAGATTTGAATCTAATTCTTTACAAGAATTACCTCAGTTCACAGGACCTTGGGAAGCAAAGTCTATTAGTATGAGAGCACCCACTATAATAGTGAGGAATGAAGAATCAGTAATCCCTAGAAACACGAAAGTGATCAAGAATACCAAAGTACAATGTAACCTTACTCTGGAGGAGTTATTAAAGGTAAAACCAGAATTGTGGAAGCATGTAGCAAATCAATTCCCCGAGCTTGCTACTACTCCCTCACAAATAGGATCACAAAACAAGGTACAAGAGATACCCGTAGAAAAGATTGGAGATGTGAGCGAAGGAGAGGAAGGTAACACTTATCTTCTAATAACCCATCAAGGCTACACCACGAAAGCCATCTTAGATTCGGGAGCCGGGGTAGCCATAGCTACCACCGCTTTATGGAAACGTTGGGGTAAGCCAGCATTAAGACCCACCAGGATGAAGCTACAAATGGCTGACAGACACATAGAAAAACCATTAGGCTTACTAGAAGGCATATCTCTCACCACTTGTGGCGTAGAATTTGAGCATACCTTTGCCATTTGTGACTTTGCAAAAAACCATGCTTATGAGATGATATTGGGACGACCATTCATGCGTCAGTTGCAAATTGTACAAGATTGGGGAACTAATTCGTTGTACTTGCAACATTTAGGGGTGACTACCAAAGTCAATCTTAAAGACTATTCACATCGAGATGTACCCCCAATACAATGGAATACCATCCATAAGACACCAGTAGAGACGGAATCCGTGCACTCATTAGAATCAGATCCTTCTTGGTTGCATGAGGATACCCATTTATGGATGTGTAAAGTAGCAAAACAAGAGGAAGAAAGGTTAGAAGCCAGGACCTTAGGTGCAGAACAACATCCAAGAGCCCTTCAGGATCCAGCTTATGCACCTGTAGTATTTCCAGACGAAGAGTTTGAACCCCATGGTTGGGCAGAAATCCTAGCAACCATGGACGTAGCCATCAATGAAGAACAATGGACACCCCACTGTGACGAGGATGGCTATGACATTTCAGTTTTTGCGATAGAGCCAATCATGTGCGATGCAATTTTAGAAGAGTGTGAACCTAACACTGATGCATTTGAGGATGCAAGCGCTTTTGATTTAGAATCAATTATCATGGACCCACCCTTTGCATCAGAAGAAGAATATTTTTTCGAGGCAGAAACTCACACTCAGAGACACGAGGAAATTACGAATGAGGTGAGGTTAGCCACTGAAGTGACTAACAAGAGTGAAGGCAAGAAAAGAAAGAAGAAAGAAACCATGTCAAAAAAAGAAGAATCTTTGTTTGAGGTACCCGAGAACTTCAAGAAATATGAAATCGAAGATAGAAGAATCATGGTACGAATGCCTAATAGAAAAGCGAATGATGGACAAGTATATGATAACCGAGAGAAAACCAAGAAAATAATAGTTGCTATCGAAGGAGAAGAAGAAAAATGTACATACATAGGGCATGATTTGACGAAGGAAGAAGAAGAAGAGCTAGTTGCCCTATTGCGCGAATATAGAGATGTTTTTGCTTGGAGTTACAAAGATTTGAAAGGAGTAGATCCAAATATATGTTCTCATAGAATCCCTATGACTCCAGATGCAAAACCGACGAAACAAAAACCTTACACGTACAATGATAACTACGCTGCGAAGATTAAAGAGGAGATAGATCGCTTGATAGAAGCAGGATTCATTTACGAAATTGAGCATACCGAATGGGTATCCCCCATTGTGGTTGTGCCCAAGAAGAATGGAAAATTGTGTGTGTGTATTAACCTTAAAAAAGTTAATGCCGCCACAATTAGAGACAGTTATCCTCTTCCTATCACGGAACATCTATTGGAAAGAGTTGCGGGCAAGGAAGTTTACAGCTTTCTTGATGGATTCTCAGGTTATAATCAAGTAGCCATTGCTCCAGAGGACCAACACAAGACGGCATTTGCCACTGAATGGGGCATATTTGCATTTCGTGTGATGCCATTTGGCTTAACAAATGCACCCGCCACTTTCCAGCGACTCATGTGTCATGTTTTCAAGGAATTCCTACGCAAGAGTTTGGAAGTTTATGTCGATGACCTATGTGCTCATTCAATTGTAAGACAGACGCATATCCCATAGTTAAGGCAAATATTTGACAAATGTCAAGAATATCAGGTTTGTTTGAACCCAGAAAAGTGCGTTTTCATGGTCAGACAAGACAAAATTCTAGGACACATTGTGTCAAAAAATGGAATCCCTACGGATGAAGAGAAGGTGAAGGTAATTGCAGATTTACCCAGACCAACTAATGTGAAAGAGGTACAGGCATTTATGGGCCATTGCGGATATTATAGGAGATTCATATACATGTATGCAATCATAGCCAAGCCTTTGTACTCTCTTTTAACCAATTTTGAATGGACAGGTGAATGTGAAACATCATTCAATGAACTCAAACGACGTTTGTGCTCAGCACCTATATTGACAACCCCAGATTGGAGTAAGCCATTCCATGTACATGTGGATGCATCCAATTATGCCATAGGATGTGTGTTAGCACAACCCACGAATAAAGGTAACATAGATCTCCCTATAGCTTACGCGAGTAGACAATTGAACGCAGCAGAAAGAAATTACACCACGACGGAACGAGAAGGATTAGGGATGATCTACGCAGTAAAGAAGTTTAGGCACTACTTGTTGGCAAACAAATTCAAGTTCTTTACAGATCATCAAGCACTATTGTACTTAGTCAACAAACCATGTAACACCGGACGATTGATACGTTGGTTTCTATTACTCATGGAATATGACTTTGAAGTAGTAGTCAGGAAAGGAAAGACACATCTTAGAGCTGACCACCTTTCAAGATTAACCTCAGGAGAAGCTCCTCAAGGAGTAGTGGATGAGTTACCAGACGCATACTTGTTTAACCTTGAGATAGCACCAGAATGGGCTAAGCCTATAGTCCCTATTCTCACATATGGACCCAAGAATCCTAGGATAAAGATCAAAGAAGGAGAGATTAACAAGTCTCAGAGATACCAAATAATGGTAGGAAGCATATATAAACAGGATAATCAAAAGATTCTTGCTTGTTGTGTAGATGAATCAGAACATGTGAATTGGTTGCAACTAGCACACATAGGTGCATTAAAGCAACATCATTCAAAACATCGAACATTACAGACTCTGCATAGATTAGGAGTATATTGGCCTACGATGGAAGCAGATGTCTACAAGTTGTGTAAGGAATGCAATGTTTGTTGTGAAAGACCACTAGTAGAACATGCTACATTATATCATGTGTCTCTCACACCCGACTGGAGCGAACAATTAGTGACATACTTGAGGACGAACACATTCCCTCAAGGAATGACCTTAGCTCGACAACGTAGTCTAGAGCAGGAAGCTCAAGACTATTCACTTATTGGCGATAACCTATACAAAAGAGGACGAGATGGATATCTAAGACAATGTGTTCATGAGAGCGATTATCTGAGCATACTAGAGACTGCACACCAAGGTGTTGCAGGAGGTCATTTTGGACCCGATAGGATAATCAAAGCCATCCTCTTTGCAGGATTATGGTGGCCCACTCTTCATATGGATGCTCATACCTATGTAAAGAGATGTGATGTGTGCCAAAGAACTCAGTTTCCTACTCGCAGAGATGAAATGCCATTGAAACCCATGATGGGCGGACGTGCATTTTCTAAATGGGGTATAGACTTTGTAGGACCCATTAACCCCCCTGCAAAAGGTACACATGTTGAATACATTATTGTTGCCACAGATTATCTTACGAAATGGGTAGAGGCAAAAGCCACGAAAAAGAATGATGCACACACAACTGCAAAATTCTTATTTGAAAATGTCTTTACAAGATATGGACTGCCTATAGAGTTAGTGAGCGATCGAGGCACTCACTTTCTAAACCAAGTCATTGAATATTTGTTACAGGATTTTATGGTGATTCATAAGAAATCCGCACCATATCATCCTCAGGCCAATGGTCAGGCTGAAAGCACTAATAAGATCCTTTGTAACGTACTGACAAAACTCGTGAACAACAAACGTTCAGATTGGGACAAACAGTTACACCACGCTGTTTGGGCATATCGAGTGGCCTACAAGACCGTACTCAATGCGACTCCCTTTCAGATGGTTTTTGGTCAGAATGCTGTGCTTCCTTTGGACTTCTTGATACTGACCCTTAAGGTGGCACAAGAACATCAGTGGACCGGCCATGAATTATCAACAAGGATAATGGACTTGGAACGATTAGGAGAAACCAAGCAAAAGGCAGCAATAGGCATATACGCAGCCAAGAAGTGACAGAAAGCATATTTTGATGCACATGTGAAAGATAAAGGCCTAAAAGAAGGAGATTTAGTTCTAGTATATACGTTGAAACAACACGCACGTAAGTTAGAAAAGCGAGGTTATGGGCCTATGATCATTAACAGACTCTCAACAAGTGGAGCAGTACAATTAGCCACTTTAGAGGAGATATAATGCCTAATTACATTAGTGGTTGTAGAGTCAAGCTATATCAGGAACCTCTTACTGAGGATATGCTTAGACGACTCACGTTGGCAAAGAAGCGCAAGGAGGAAGAAAATAGAATACGAGCGGAAGCTCAGGTAGAAGCAATAGAACGCATTAAACGCATGAAGTTAAGACGACAAGGACTAGGGAAAGAACATTATAACCATCTGGAAACTACACCCAGATACCCCATGGCCATGTGTCAAGTAAAGTCAACCACTCATCCTAACATAGTGGACAGGAGACCATTCATTACAGTCAGGTTAGAGCACGGCAACCCTTGCCAAGAGCTCAGGGCTTTAATTGACTCAGGTGCTGTGACTAGTGCTATTAGATGGTCCCACTATAAGGATTGAGGAATAGAAATGCGGCCAATTGAGGCATACCTCATAGGCCTAGGAGGCATGGAAACCCCTTGCATGGGTGAGGTGGACCTTCCTATCCTCATTAAGGATGTGACCATGACAGCGAAGCTACTAGTGTGCCATGATGACGACCTGATAGAACCCCTAATCCTTGGCCAAGATTGGCTATACGATCACTCAGTGGACCTAAATCTTAGACAAGGCTCCTTACAGATTGGAACCTTAGAACAGAAGCGAGTGATACCGCTTGACTTCCCTAACGGCATTCCGATTGAGGTTTGTAACCCTAGACCCTATGAAACGCATGCGACGGAAGACCGGAAGATCTTGGGTCAGACCAGTCACGTTACGTCTACACCAACCCACTCGGGCTTGGCTATGGACAGTTGTCAATCAGAAGGACGACGGGAGATCTTCCCTGGGGCTTCCTGCAAACTAGAAGGGGCAGCTACCCAACCGCTAGGGCAGTTGAACACAATCAGCGGTCAGATGGGTTGCATCAGCGGCCAAATGAGCACAACACCCTGCGGTGCTCATCCTTCCAAACTTGCTGCGGACTGGCCTAGATTAAAGATAAAGAACGAATCACTTCCTAATGGGCAGGTCACACAAGTGTTGGATCTCCCTTCTTTTCCAAAGCAGAGCGTCCAATGGACCTCTCAAACCCAATCACGAACAAGTCAACCACAACAGAGGAACCCAGACCGACGACATCACCAGACAAGGCAAGGAAAGCAGCAGTATCAACATCACAGAACAAGTGGCACGAAACAAATATGGGTGCCAAAAGGACAGCAACCACAGGCTATTGGCAACACTGCAGACGAGAACAGGATAAAGTTGCAACAGAAGCAGAGTTCGCATCCAAAGTCCCCTCGATCTTCTTCTACACGTACCAGTACTCGATAGATTTGGATCGCCAAGAAATATCTTATCCATAGACCCACACCCATGCAGATTTGGGTACCCAAACAATGTATTATATCCCAACCCTCAAGCCATGTAATATATACCCCTCAGAAACCTTTTCATCCTTCAATACCACCAAACCCGATACCACTTTTTGTACCTCAGCAGAAACATACCACCCACTCAAAGACTCTTAGGAAATGGATACCGCAACGTATCCAGACGTCTTCTTGTACCCCATTATCTAACAATTTTCCCACCCCGTTTAAACTCTACCCTTGTACTAATTCACCCTCAACCAAACCTTGTATAAATTCATACACCCAAACCCCACATCATGCATAATAACGGCTCATCAAGAAATGTATGCATAATCTGACCATGTAGGTGTCTAGAGACCTGCATTAGTTTTGCAAATAATCATTGCATCAATCACTTCACGACACTTGGCTACACGGGTTACACATCGGTTATGGAAAGGGATTGCGGTCTCACCTTAATGGGATCATAATTAATTTCCATACTAATGTGTCAATCTTTTGTAGCAGATCTTTTCCATTAGCTCATCAGTCATCATGCAAACCGAAGCAGGACCATCGGAAGCAGGCCCCAGCGTGGCTGCGGTGCCCCTCAATGTTTCACGCGCAGAATCCCACCCGACCGCTCCACCGCCAGAGTTCCAAGGATTTCCGGGACCCATGCCAATCGATAACCCACCTATGGGATACATAGAGAAGATACACCGTAACTCTCACTGGTTCCAAGGCCTAGCAGGACCATTAGCTGATGCTGACTTCATTTTTGAAGCAAATATGACATTTGATGACCGCACATGGGGCAAGTATCAATTCTTCTCAAGAGAATTCAAAGGCCTACAGAACACCCAGGACTTAACTCATGTTTGGGCTAGAGCCGGCTTCACGGAGTATTTCAGTGATCCTCTGCCCAAACCTGACTTTTATAGGTGTTATTACTTAATCACCACTTTGCTGGCCTCAGAGAATAAGGACATCCCAGGAACCTTTATTTTGCCTTCTTTAGTGGATGATCCACCTTACAAAAGATTTTATCTTTCGAAGGATTTAATCAGAGCGGCCATCAAGATTCATGGAACACACACTCCAACGGAGAAAGAACGGCTAGTCCCAGAGCAGATGAAACGTGGTGACGTAACTAAGTGGGAGGATATTTCAGCTATAACACCTGAGCTTTCCAAGCCATTACGGATATGCATGCAGCACTTTGCTTTCCTAGCTCAGGATCGTTTTATCATGCCCCACAAGAGAATCTGGTTTGGATTATACTTAGCATGTACTGGACCTCAAACGGTTGATCTTGCTAGCTGGATCATTGATCAGCTCTATTTGGCACAACATCGATGGGAGCGAAAGAAGGTAATCAATGGGTGCTGCGCCCTCACCAGGATCATATATATGTGCTTGGCATATGATTTACCCATAGAGCGTGCCATGACCAGTGAGGAACTGAAAGCATTCAAAGGGACCACTAGGAAGGCTAGAAAGTCTAGCAAAGGCAGAGCCGGAAAGCGGATGAGAGGTACTATCCCGTGCCTACAAGTCCTAGAATCACCCTCGCCACAACCATCTCCAGAGCAGTCACCAACAACAGCCACTCCCACAGTACAACCTATTCGCATAAGGTTATCTAGACCAGTGGTAACGGAGGGCACCACCAGTACTGTCGCACCCCAAGCAGCCAGAACCACAGAACCTATCACCACAGCAGCTGAACTTCCCACCACTATCGGTGCGGAAGCTTTCTCTTTTCCAATACCGCATTTAGAACCAGGACAAGCAGAGCCACTGGACCAAACTTTTGATTTTGAGATGCCCGATGCATTCTCCAACGAGTTCCAGTTTTCAGAAGGACAATTGTTTTCTCAAGAATTTGAAAGGCCTAGCTACCCTACCACACCCAGGGATCAGCCACAAGGACAGGTCGTGTCCAGCTCTGATGACGAAAGGACAGCAACCGATGACGACGAAGGAGACGACGAAGCTAGCCAGGGAACACATGAATCCCAAGAGCAGGATCAGACAGATGGCCAAGGCCAACAAACCGACACACATGGCGATACAAGTACCCATGAAGATGAAACTTACGAGGCAGCAGCTTACACTCTAGCTATCAAGAAGCTGTATAGAACTATGGAAAAAGTTTGGGCACGCAAGAAGCTGACAGAGGAAGAGAGCCAAAAAATAATAGAACAAGAACTTGTCACAGGCGGATTTGAAGACGCATATATCAAAGGATTCAAAGAATTAGTCCAATCAGTAGGCTCCAACGAGGCACTCAGGTACTTGCAACGAAAGCCACTGCCACAGTTTGACCCCCACAGAGTACGACTACTTTCAAAGCCCGGCGAATACATTCGTGTACCAACCGGAGCACAATCTTCAGAACAAGCCAGGGAGGCACGCCTCGTCCCCGAACGTTCATTGGCCGTAGAAACCATCATTGTAGATTCCCCACCCCGCGCTACAACTGTACCTACCTCAGTAGTCACTGAAGTACCGACCACCCCAACCGCTCCTCTCTCACCACCCGTCCATCCAGCCTCCCCTCTTCACCCTCCTTCCCCCAGACCAACATCTTCATTCGCCGGTGGTGTTGCAGAAATCGTCTTTACGACCACTCACCCCACAATTCCCGCACCCATTAGCCCTAATCTACCCCTTCCCACACCCACCTTTCTATCCAACCCATTCCTTCATCAATCTTTTCCATCTTTCCCCACAACTCCAAGACCCCTTTTCCCATTCCCCCCGCCATTAACCTTCTCCCCCGTCTCACCTCCCCGACCCACTGTAACCCCTCTTTCCCCTTTCCACCAAGCTGCTCCAGCCAGCCCCCCTGTAAATTACCCCTCAACATTTGTAAATCCCGTATTTACACCAGCACGCGCACCCACGATCACACCCATATTCACGGTCACCGCACTAGATACGTCCACTGACATGGACATCTCACCACCCACTGCACCATCACTACCTTCACTCACAGCACAAACATTTTTAGGCACATCCCAATTTTCAACAATCACTACATCATCCACCTTCCCATCCCCATTCCCCGTTCCCGTTGCATCTACACCAACTGCATCTTCATTTAGCACCCCGTTAATACTATCACCCACTGTAGATAATGCATTCCGACAGATGTTCATGTGTATGACGCAAGTAAGAGATGAGTTCACATCTCTTGGTGATAATTATCAGCAGCTGCCACAACGAATGACTTACAGTCGTAGCTTAACTTATTGTCTATTGAGAATGCCTCTCTGAACACCCGCTACCAGGAATTACGCGAGGCTTATCACAAATTGGAACTAGAAAGCGAAGACAAGACCAAGGAAGCAACTGCTGACCTGGACAACTTATTAAGAGCCCAGACAGTCCGCAATGCAACGCTAACACGAAACATGGGCTTACTACGAAGACACCTAGCAGCCGCCAAGGAAGAAAACCAGCGCTTACAGGATCTGAACTGAGAAAACTTAGAAGCAGCGCTCGACCACCCAGACCAACCACTCAGTCCTAGCAGGTTCAAAGCCATTCCTTCAGACTCGATGAGAATGCTGCTAGGCGATCATGTAAGATTGCTAGATGAATACGACCGCATGAACGAGGAGTTACAGAAACTCAAAGAAGATCACAAATTACTCCAGTTACGAGAACCGGCACACCACGACATACCAGCACCTGTGGACCCCTCTCCTAACCTCCTAGAGGAACTCAACTCATTACGGGCCCAGGTATCGACCCTTGAATCAAGGATTGCAGTATACGAAGTGCCACCAAGGCCAGATTCCCCACCTGAGCTTCCAGCTGAGGAAGAAACGGTCACCATCCCGGTGGAGGAAACATTTGAAGAAGCGTACGAGCCACAACCCATCCCAGGCGGACGTGTCACGGCCGAAGGTCAGATGACGTACGAACTTCCGACCCCCGCGTGGATGAAGACTATTGAGGAGATTGGAACAACGCACTCAGCGAGAGTAGAGGCACAATTACACGCCATGGCGATGATAGAAGAACGAATATTACAGTCTCCATTCTTTGCTCATTTGGCCCCTCGACGATACATATCTGGGCATGAGCTACAGTATAAACCGTATTTCATGTTAATGGCCGAATACCAGTTAGCCATTGAGAAAGAGACAGGTAAGAAACCATCGCATGCAACTCAATTCGAGGAGGACGATTTGCCACTAGATGCGCAGCAAGGAGAGATCTATCGACCAGAGTGGCGCAAAGATTTACTACAGAAGTATCCAGAAATGATGAGTACATGGGTAAAGGCACCTTTGCACTTGAAGTATAACCCGTGTTGGGGACCAGTGCCACGACGCCGCTCCTGGACTGCCTTTGCTATTAAGGTACAAAACAATAAGCAGTGCCAAGACTGGTTGAATTACCCCTATTTTAAGCCACCCATTGAGTTACCAACTGTTGGCTACATGATGGCTACAATTCGCCACTGGCTCCCTAGATTAAAGCATATGGACGATATAGCGGCGCATATGACTGTCAAAATCTTTGACATGATGCAAATGATTTTTAAAGTCTTCCGACGCGTCAAGGCACCACATGTCAACACCCCGGGCTTTGAGCATGGCAATTTCGATCTGGTATATGATATGAGTACTACGCCATCGCTACGGGTTTGTTATGCCTGGCACTGCAGAATAAAGTACCTACCGGCGTGCTACAAGCAGACATTCGAAGAGATGTTCACAACCGGTTTTTGGGAATACCATTCAGAGGTATTCATAAGCAGGCCTACACATTTATTACAATTATTTGCCTGTGAACGAATGGTCTATTCCACACACTATCAGCTCCCGCCACCGGAAGAACCGCAACCAATCGACTGGGAGAAACTCGAGGCAGACCTGGCCCGAGGCATTCGTATCTCCGAGCACACCCTCGCTCAAGACCTCCTACAGAACTATATCCGGCAGACCTCACAGCAAGGTTCTGTCAGGGACGACAGAAGCGAGAGGGAGGGGGGTGTTGGAAGCAGCCAGAGGCACAGACGACACGGAATCATGTAAGGACAAAGCAAGGAGCCAGTCGAATCGTTTTTCAAATAATTATGTTTTCAAATACTTTCCAAAAACCTCCAACAGGATTCTTATCACTATTGTAACATATGTAACCTAGAAAACCCCATTTTGTAATCCACAGCTCCATTTTGTGCAAACCGAGGAGTCCTCGAGCTTGAGGAGCTTAGGTAGAATGCGCGTACCAATTTTCGTTATTTTTAGACATCGTTTACCCTTCCAAATAGCATCTAGGACCTAATTTTTAACTATGCCGGTCACTAGATGTGAAACCGGTCAAAACTAGTCTAGAAACTATAAAAAGAGCTAGAGAGCTCATTTTTGAGGTTAGCTTGTTGGAGTTTAGAGTTCTTTTGAGCTTGTAATAGTGTTCTGAGTAATAGAGTTGATTCCTCACCTTCCATTGTGTCTTGCTTGTCTCTTCGTAGTGTGTGTGTATGTGTGTGTGCATTTCTATGCTTCTCACCTTCACTCTCACTTCATCTCACATTCACGATCTTCATATCACTCCTATCTCTTCCACGGATTGACATTAAGGAGGTGGAGCTTCTTAACGTGGTTCTCACCATTGTGCTAGAGCAACACAAGATCTCTCAGGGAGTGCCTCAGGACAGGCGATACGATACCAGATTTTCATGACACAATACCACTATGGACGATACCACCTTTAGACCATACGATACCCCCGGGAACAGCAAGATCGTGATACCAAATTCCACGATATGATACTGCTATCCACACGATAAGATACTGGACATGGTCACTATACGATACTAGAATTTACACGATACGATACCTCTACATTCAACGATACAATACCAAGTTAATGGACGATACGATACTTGACCACTACACGATACGATATCAGATTGCTCACGATTCGATACCAAAATAATCAACGATACGATACTTGGTCTTTCGACGATAGGATGCCAGCAATCATACTATACGATACCAGGGTAAGGGACGATACGATACTTGTCTATACACGATATGATACCAACGATTCACGTTATGATACAGGAAATCTCACGATATGATACTAGAAATATCGATGATATGATACCACATTTTTGTAGGATACGATACGAAGATCTCAGGCGATACGATACCACTGTCATGCGCGATACGATACCCCATGGTCAACGATACGATACCACTGGGGCGACCGCGATCACAATACCAACACTTGACGATATGATACCAGAATGGTATCGCGATACCTCAAGTGGGCATGCAAGATATGATACCTCGACAAGTATCGTGATACACGGGAGTTCTGGTATCGCGATACCAAAACTCAACCGGACATGATACTTGGAGCTTTTGACACCCAAATTCAATTTTTTTTGCAAATATGAGTACCTTGTGTCCTCCTTGTCACTCGTATGTGGCTCTAGATGCAATGTCACCCTCCAAAGTCATGATATGACACTCGTGATACCACATGCTATTCCTCTCACGCCGTGATACTGTCGCCTAGATTTTGGTATTTTTGAGAGTTTTTTCAAGTGTTTTTCTTCAACGTTTTTGGTTCTCAAATCCTCCTGCGCTTCTTTCTCACATCCACGAGTAAAAAATGAGTGAATGTACTGTCGAAAAACGAAAAAAACAGAGAGGCTGAAGATGGGAGGAGGTGGAGATGATGATGATGATGGAGATGAAGCAAAACTCAGAAACTGAACTGAAAATGCTGATTTTTTTTACCTTCCAATGTTGCTACTCTATGTCTCACCGTCACATGCTCCTCTTCCAAGCTCTCTCCCCGACAACGGCGCCAAATTTGGTGTCACTCTAGCACAATGGCAAGTACCAACGCGAGGAGTTTCACCTCATAAATGTCAATCCACGGAGACTTGAGGACCCGTATGAAGACCAAGAGCAAGTGAAGTGCACAAGTGAATGAGTGAAAGCATACAAACATGCACACACATACACACACACACACACACAAGGTAAGAGCAAAGAGTGGAACAATGGAAGGACTTCAATTATAAAAGAAATCTCTTACAAAGCTGAAATCCACAACAAGCTCCTCAAAAAGGAGCTCTCCAGCCTTTTTATAGTTTTTTGAGTGTTTTTGGCCCTGTCCAGACCTAGTATCTGGCCTAATTTAAAAATAGGTTCCAAGGCTTATTTGGGGACTCAAACGGAATCTAAAAATTATGAAAATTGGTAGGATGATACTTCTAATACTCCTCAAGCTCGAGGACTCCTCGGCTTGAACAAAATGGAGTTGTAAAAATGGAAAATGGTATTTACAATGGTTTTTAGTGACAAAAGTCACTATATTTATAGGGATTTCTTCTGAAAATTTGACATGTGCTTCTTGGAGCTCCCTACATGCTCCTTCTTCTTGTGTGTCCACTTCATTGATGCGCTTCCATGCTTGTGTGTGACCTTGACTATCAACACTTGCCCTTGTGCGCTCCTTGCACTCCAGCTTCCAATAAGGTTGAAATATGGGTCATTTCTTTGATGACGTGTAGCACATCCTTGATGATACTTTGTCACACGGCCTTAGTTGGTCCCTTGGTTGCCCTCTTCCCACTCTCTCTGCATACTTTGTCACCTTCTTTGCACCTTGGTCTCTCTCTTTGCACACCTTGCTTCTTTGTGCATGCAGTGTATTAAGTGTGCCTTACTCTCTCTTGCTCATAACATAGACTATGCTCTTGCTCCTTAGTCTAACCCCTTAGTCCAAGAATGATAATGCCCTTGGTTGTGTGTCGATTCCTCTTATGTACATCACTTCAACTACTTGTCTGTCTTGGTGCTCACTTTGATGTCCCAAGAACCTCTTCATGTACAGACCAACAACTCCCTATTTTTACTTGTCTTTTTCTTCCCTCAAAGCCTTTTCTAGCTTGAGAACCTCTAGCTCTCTTCATAGTCTATGAATAGAGTAGTTGTTTGAAGAACTACCCTTGCTTTTGTCCATCCCAAAATGGATCCACACTTATTCTATTTGTGTTGGTATTGCTCAAATTCTATGAGGGTGGCATCAAGCTAGAGAAATTACTAAAGCTTTTGTTGTGAAATTCTTTTTTCACTCTTTATATATATATATATATATAAAGGAAGTTTGGCATTAGCCTACTCTCTCGGACTTGAATTAAATAAAGAGAGAAAAGTACAAGAGAAGGGGACTAGTGCCCACGGGACCCCCCAAATCCCACAAAGCAGGGGACGCTTTTACAGAGCTTAGATGGCATTACAAAGAAGGTTAATCACCCTCTCGTCACCCTCATGAGGGGCCCACTTGGGTTTAAGCTTGTTATTGATCAAAAGGAGAACTTCATGGTGCCTCAAGGGGGGGGGGATTTCTTACAGTTAACAATCCTTTTGCCAAGGAGGAACAATGATTTCTCGATTGACCACTCCTTGGGGGAGTCTTCGAAGTTGAAAGCACATCTTTCTCGCCAGATTTTCCAAAGGACCTCCCCTCTGATAGCATTCGAGAGAGTCGCGAAGCAGCGGATCGCTTCTCCCAGCAGGGCCTGCTGCCAACTGAGATGTCTTTGAAGTCTTATTTTCTTTCCAACCATCTGCCAGAGTCTGTTGGAGTTTGGGCAGGTAAAGAAGATGTGTGGAACATCTTCGATGTACCGGTAGCAGCGTTTGCACCAGGGAGGGATCCCACAAAGTTTGCTAGCCTTAAGGTTGGACTAGATTCCATGATGAAGAATTTGCCATAAGAGGATGGACTTTTTGATTTCTATGAGGGGGTGCCAGATAGCCATGAACTTCATGTCCCACCGAAGCCGTGTCCATGACAGGCACCACTTCTTGTTGAGGTTAACTTGATAGTGAATCGTTTCTTTGATATTTGGGTTTTTTGATAGGCTATTCCCATTGTGCCATTTGACACCAAGCGAGCTCGCTGTGTCGTGCCCCACGAGAAAGCGAGTTTTGTGACGATCCCAGGCGAGACATCTGCTTTACAAAGTGTTCCATTCTTCGTACAAAACGTTGATCCAGTGGTTGGTGTCTTGTTTCCAGAGATGTTTCCATTTTTTGAAGCCTTTGTTCCATAACTTCTTGGCATTTTGAATGTTCCAAGATTCCACACTCCGGATGCCATGGATCGGAAACCAGATAGAGTGGTTTTGTCTGATACCGGCAGCCCACTTCCAGTCTTCACTAATAATTGTGTAGCTTTTGACTTTATTCCAACTCTTCCATAGGGAGCACACGAGTTAGAGCCTTTCGGGAAGACGGGGATTGGGGAAAACAACAAGGTCAAGATGTTGAGATTCTTCCAATTAGGGAAACCCAAGAGCGCCAACTCATTCTTGTTTCTGAAGATCAGCTTGGCCCACGAGGCCTCCCTAGTGCACCAAGCCTTAATCATCCATTTGGCTGCCAGTTTGTTAGCCATGCACCCAATGTCTAGGATACCAAGACCCCCACTATCTCTATGGCTGGTGCAGATGGACCATTTGATTTTAGGCACCCCCCTCCTATTGTGATCGCACGTCCAAAGGAATTTTCTACAAATACTATCCAGTTTGGAAAGATCTTGCTCTTTCGGTCTCCACAAGAAAGGAAATAAATGGTAGAAGAAAGGAGGAACGTGTTGATAACCATAGCACGACGAGCAAGATTGATTTGCATACCTCTCCAATAGTTAAGCTTGTTTTCAAGTTTGGCCAGCACCCAGTTCCACCACTGTTCCATAGAGACGCCAAACCCCAAGGGAATCCCAAGAAGCCAAAAAATTAGGCCCTGCGGAATGATTTGACATCCATGATCAATGAGAAGGCCGGGTTGAGACCCCACAATAGCTCTAAAGGCGGTCTTAGAGTGGTTGATTATGGAACCAGAGGCTTCACAAAAAGTAGCAAGACACCTCCAGAACGTCTCCAGGCTGGTACTATCATTGTGAACAAACACACATATCATCGGCAAAAAGTCTCATGGTGATCTGACTGTGGTGGTGAGGCAAGCGGAGGCCTTTGATATTGCCAGCTTCCGCCTGGTGCACCACAAGCCTGCTAAGCCCCTCGGTGGCGATGGCAAAGAGAAGGGGAGCCAATGGGCACCCTTGTCGGATAGATCTTCTAAGTTTGATCACCTTGGAAAGTTTGCCGTTAATGTTAATTTGGGTCGATGCGTTTCGAAGAAGGGTCGCGATCATCTTGGTGAATTTCTGACTACATCCAAGATCTTGGAGTGACTGCAGAATATAGTCCCATTCTAGCCTGTCGTAGGCTTTATCAAAGTCGATCTTGAGGAAGACCACATCTTGTTTAGACTCATTTGCAAATTCAAGACCTTCCCAAATATCTATAACGGTTTCCAAAATTGACCTGCCTTTGATGAAACCTCTTTGGTCCTCGCTTAGCCATGCTCTCAAGTGGCAAGAGATTCTGTTGGCAATGACTTTGGCGATGATCTTGTATCCTGTTTGGAGGATCGTAATAGGATGCCAGTTCTCTATTTTGTTCTTCTCCCCTTTTTTTGTATTAACTTGATAATACCATTGTCGAGACACGAAGGAAGTGCGCCAAACTTGAGCGCCTCTTGCCAAACCAGACAAAGAGGGGTGGCAACCACCAACTTGAAGGATTTAAAGAACTCATTAGTGAGCCCGTCGGGTCTCGGGCTTTTATTGAGAGGGAGGGCATCAATGACCTCAATGATTTCTGCTTCAGAGATAGGGGCATGTAACAGGGAGCGCAGGTTGAGTGGTATCTTGTGCGGGGAAACCCTAGATATGGCTGCCATACAGTCCCTTCCACCTACAATCAAGTCATCAACATAAATAGCCACAATCTTGATGCCATCATCACCCTTCCTTGCATATAGTGAATGATCTGCATCACACATAGAAAACCCAATGGTGGTTAAGTAATCAGCAATCCTTGCATGCCATGCACAAGGAGTTTTCTTCAACCCATACAAGGCCTTTTGCAACTTGCAAACACATTCTAGATGCTTTGAATCTTCATATCCTTGTGGCTGGTGCATGTATACTTCTTCCTGTAACTCACCATGTAAGAAAGCATTCTTCACATCTATCTGATGCAAAGTCCATCCTTTTGTTGTAGCTAATGCAACAAGTGTTCTAGTAGTAGACATTTTAGCTACAGGGTTGAATGCTTCCTCATAATCAATACCATATGTTTGTGCATATCCTTTTGCTACCAAATGTACTTTATACTTTCTTATGCTACCATCAGCATTATGCTTTACCTTGTAAACCCACTTGCAGCCTATGGGTTTCTTTCTTTGTGGCAATGGAGCCACCTTCCATGCATGGTTTTCATTAAGTGCATCCATCTCTTTCCAACAATCCAAAGATCACTCCGAACGGATTTTGTATGAGAAAGTTATGCTAGTTCAGGGTTCTGGGGGTTAAAACAGGGAAACAAGATCTCTTAGGGAGTGCCTCAGGACAGGCGATACGATACCAGATTTTCATGACACAATACCAATATGGACGATACCACCTTTAGACGATATGATACCATCGGGAAAACGAAGATCCCGATACCAAATTCCATGATACGATACTGCTATCCACACGATACAATACTGGACATGGTCACGATACGATACCAGAATTTACACGATATGATACCTCTGCATTCAACGATATGATACCAAGTAAATGGATGATACGATACTTGACCACTACACGATACGATATCAGATTGCTCACGATACGATACCAAAATAATCGACGATACGATACTTGGTCTGTCGACAATAGGATACCAGCAATCATATGATACAATACGAGGGTAAGGGACGATACGATACTTGTCTATAGACGATACGATACCAACAATTCACGATACGATACTGGAAATCTCACGATACGATACTAGAAATATGGACGATATGATACCACATTTTTGCAAGATACGATACCAAGATCTCAGGCGATACGATACCACCGTCATGCGCGATAGGATACCGCATGGTCAACGATACGATACCACTGGGGTGACCGCGATCGCAATACCAACACTTGATGATATGATACCAGAATGGTATCGCGATACCTCAAGTGGGCATGCACGATATGATACCTCGACAAGTATCGTGATACACGAGAGTTCTGGTATCGCGATACCAAAACTCAACCGGGCATGATACTTGGAGATTTTGACATCCAAATTCTTTTTTTTTTGCAAATATGAGTACCTTGTCACTCCTATGTGCCTCTAGATGCAATGTCACTCTCCAAAGTCATGATATGACACTCGTGATACCAGACGCTATTCCTCTCACGCCGTGATAATGTTGCCCAGATTTTGGTATTTTTGAGAGTTTTTTCAAGTGTTTTTCTTCAACGTTTTTGGTTCTCAACTCCTCCTGCGCATCTTTCTCACAGCCACGAGTAAAAAATGAGTGAATGTACTGCCGAAAAACGAAAAAAACAGAGAGGCTGAAGACGGGAGAAGGTGGAGATGATGATGATGATGGAGATGAAGCAAAACTCAGAAACTGAACTGAAAATACTGATTTTTTTTACCTTCCAACGTCGCTACTCTACATCTTACCAACACATGCTCGTCCTCCAAGCTCTCTCCCCGGCAACGGCGCCAAATTTGGTGTCACTCTAGCACAATAGCAAGTACCAACGTGAGGAGTTTCACCTCATAAATGTCAATCCGCGGAGACTTGAGGACCGGTATGAAGACCAAGAGCAAGTGAAGTGCACGTGCATGAGTGAAAGCATACAAACATGCACACACATACACACACACACAAGGTAAGAGCAAAGAGTGGAACAATGGAAGGACTTCAATTATAAAAGAAATCTCTTACAAAGCTGAAATCCACAACAAGCTCCTCAAAAATGAGCTCTCCAGCCCTCTTTATAGTTTTTTGAGTGGTTTTGGCCCTGTCCAGACCTAGTGTCTGGCCTAGTTTAAAAATAGGTTCCAAGGCTTATTTGGGGACTCAAACAAAATCTAAAAATTATGAAAATTGGTAGGATGATACTTCTAATACTCCTCAAGCTCGAGGACTCCTCGGCTTGAACAAACTGGAGTTGTAAAAATGGAAAATGGTATTTACAATGGTTTTTAGTGACAAAAGTCACTATATTTATAGGGATTTCTTCTAAAAATTTGACATGTGCTTCTTGGAGCTCCCTACATGCTCCTTCTTCTTGTGTGTCCACTTCATTGATGTGCTTCCATGCTTGTGTGTGACCTTGACTATCAACACTTGCCCTTGTGCACTCCTTGCACTCAAGCTTCCAATAAGGTTGAAATATGGGTCATTTCTTTGATGACGTGTAGCACATCCTTGATGATACTTTGTCACATGGCCTTAGTTGGTCCCTTGGTTGCCCTCTTCCCACTCTCTCTGCATACTTTGTCACCTTCTTTGCACCTTGGTCTCTCTCTTCGCACACCTTGCTTCTTTGTGCATGCAGTGTTCTAAGTGTGCCTTACTCTCTCTTGCTCATAACATAGACTATGCTCTTGCTCCTTAGTTTACCACCTTAGTCCAAGAATGATAATGCCCTTGGTTGTGTGTCGATTCCTCTTATGTACATCACTTCAACTACTTGTCTATCTTGGTGCTCACTTTGATGTCCCAAGAACCTCTTCATGTACAGACCAACAACTCCCTATTTTTACTTGTCTTTTTCTTCCCTCAAAGCCTTTTCTAGCTTGAGAACCTATAGCTCTCTTCATAGTCTATGAATAGAGTAGTTGTTTGAAGAACTGCCCTTGCTTTTGTCCATCCCAAAATGGATCCACACTTATTGTATTTGTGTTGTTATTGCTCAAATTCTATGAGGGTGGCATCAAGCTAGAGAAATTACTAAAGCTCTTGTTCTGAAATCCTTTTTTCACTCTTTTTTTTTTATATATATAAAGGAAGTTCGGCATTAGCCTACTCTCCCAGACTTGAATTAAATAAAGAGAGAAAAGTACAAGAGAAGGGGACTAGTGCCCACGGGACCCCCCAAATCCCACAAAGCAGGGGATACTTTTACACAGCTTAGATGGCATTACAAAGAAGGTTAATCACCCTCTCGTCACCCTCATGAGGGGCCCACTTGGGTTTAAGCTTGTTATTGATCAAAAGGAGAACTTGATGGTGCCTAAAGGGGGGGGGATTTCTTACAGTTAACAATCCTTTTGCCAAGGAGGAACAACAATTTCTCGATTGACCACTCCTTGGGGGAGTCTCCAAAGTTGAGAGCACATCTTTCTCGCCAGATTTTCCAAAGGACCTCCCCTATGATGGCATTCCAGAGAGTCGCAGAGCAGTCGATCGCTTCTCCCAGCAGGGCCTGCTGCCAATTGAGATGTCTCTGAAGTCTAATTTTCTTTCCAACCGTCTACGAGAGTCTGTTGGAGTTTGGGCAGGTAAAGAAGATGTGTGGAACATCTTCCATGGACCGTTAGCAGCGTTTGCACCACGGAGGGATCACACAAAGTTTGCTAGCCTTAAGGTTGGTCCAGATTCCATGGTGAGGAATTTGCCATAAGAGGACACACTTTTTGATTTCTATGAGGGGGTGCCAGATAGCCATGAACTTCATGTCCCACTGAAACCACGTCCATGACAGGCACCACTTCTTGTTGAGGTTAACCTGATAGTCAGTGGTTTCTTTGATGTTTGGGATTTTCGATAGGCTATTCCCATTGTGCCATTTGAGACCAAGAGAGCTCATTGTGTTGTGTCCCATGAGAAGGCGAGTTTTGTGATGATCCCAGGCGAGACATCTGCTTTGCAAAGTGTTCCATTCTTCATACAAAATATTGACGCAAGGGTCAATATCCTCAAAGTTGATCTAGCGCTTGGTGTCTTGTTTCCAGAGATGTTTCCATTTTTTGAAGCCTTTGTTCCATAACTTCTTGGCATTTTGAATGTTCCAAGATTCCACACTCCGGATGCCATGGATCGGAAACCAGATAGAGTCGTTTTGTCTGATACCGGCAGCCCACTTCCAATCTTCACTAATTCTTGTGTAGCTTTTGACTTTATTCCAACTCTTCCATAGGGAGCACACGAGATTAGAGCCTTTCGGGAAGACGGGATCGGGGAAAACAACAAGGTCAAGATGTTGAGATTCTTCCAATTAGGGAAACCCAAGAGCGCCAACTCGTTCTTGTTTCTGAAGATCAGCTTGGCCCACGAGGCCTCCCTAGTGCACCAAGCCTTAATCATCCATTTGGCTGCCAGTTTATTAGCCATGCACCCAATGTCTAGGATACCAAGACCCCCACTATCTCTATGGCTGGTGCAGATGGACCATTTGATTTTAGGCACCCCCCTTCTATTGTGATCGCCCGTCCAAAGGAAGTTTCTACAAATACTATCTAGTTTGGACAGATCTTGCTCTTTCGGTCTCCAGCAAGAAAGGAAATAAATGGTAAAAGAAAGGAGGAACGTGTTTATAACCATAGCACGACCAGCAAGATTGATTTGCATACCTCTCCAATAGTTAAGCTTGTTTTCGAGTTTGGCCAGCACCTAGTTCCACCGTTGTTCCATAGAGACGCCTAACCCCAAGGGAATCCCAAGAAGCCGAAAAATTTGACCCTGCGGAATGATTTGACAGCCATGATCAATGAGAAGGCCGGGCTGAGACCCCACAATAGCTCTAAAGGTGGTCTTAGAGTGGTTGATTATGGAACCAGAGGCTTCATAAGAAGTAGCAAGACACCTCTAGAACGTCTCCAGGCTGGTACTATCATTGTGAACAAACGCGTTCATAACATCGGAAAAAAGTCTCATGGTGATCTGACCGTGGTCGTGAGGCAAGCGGAGGCCTTTGATATTGCCAGCTTCCACCTGGTGTGCCACAAGCCTGCTAAGCCCCTCCGTGGAGATGGCAAAGAGAAGGGGAGCCAATGGGCACCCTTGTCTGATAGATCTTCTAAGTTTGATCACCTTGGAAAGTTTTCCGTTAATGTTAATTTGGGTCGATGCGTTTCGGAGAAGGGTCGCGATCATCTTGGTGAATTTCTGACTACACCCAAGATCTTGGAGCGACTGTAGAATATAGTCCCATTCTAGCCTGTCGTAGGCTTTATGAAAGTCGATCTTGAGGAAGACCACATCTTGTTTAGACTCATTTGCAAATTCAAGACCTTCCCAAATATCTATAATGGTTTCCAAAATTGACCTGCCTTTGATCAGACCTTTTTGGTCCTTGCTTAGCCACGCTCTCAAGTGGCAAGAGATTCTGTTCTTCTCCCCTTTTTTTGTATTAACTTGATAATACCATTGTTGAGACAGCAAGGAAGTGCGCCAAACTTGAGCGCCTCTTGCCAAACCAGACGAAGAGGGGTGGCAACCACTAACTTGAAGGATTTAAAGAACTCATTAGTGAGCCCGTCGGGTCCCGGGCTTTTACCGAGAGGGAGGGCATCAATGACCTCAATGATTTCGGCTTCAGAGATAGGGGCATGTAACAGGCAGCGCAGGTTGAGTGGTATCTTGCGCGGGGAAACCCTAGATATGGCTGCCATACAGTCCCTTCTATGGTGGGAGAGGGGGTTCGAGGTCCCCAGGAGTCTCTTGAAGTGCCCTTCAATGATCCCAAAATTATCTTCTTCCGAATTGCATACATTGCCATTTAAGTCTAGCAGTAAGGGGATCGATTCCCTGTTATGTTTCCTTTTAAGGATACGACACATCTCTTTGGTGGGTTTGTCGGCTTTGCCAGCCCACCACTCTTTTAAAAAACTTTGCAAATTTTTCCTTTGTATCTCTTCCTTGTATCTCAACAGCGCTCTGATTTTTCGAAGACCTTTCTGGGCTTGAGATTTTCCTTTGTTCACTTCCTCCTCGAGTCTCCAGAGTCTGTGGTAGAGAGCTTTCCTAGAAGCCCGCCACACAGTCTCGAGCATCTTCCTGGATCTAATCAAGATCTTTTGAGACTTATCGACCGCACTTCTCCAACACTTGGTTGGGGACGAGCCGGAGACGACCGCCTCCTTCCATACATCAGCAATTTCTTGATAGACGGAGGGGAGAGAGAAGGTGGGTTACTAGCATGGAACCAAGGAGCCTTACGGATCTTGTTGGAAGGTTGGAAAGTGATAACGATCAGGTAGTGATCAGAGATGGTGAGGTCAGTGCGTTGGGCAAGGGATGGGCGGCCCAACTGATGAGTAAAACTCTAAGAGATTTAGCATCTATCAAGTCTAGCTTTCCTCAGGTCCTCGCCTGCTTGGAGATATGACCATGAAAAGCTATTCGAGTCTTTGAGTTTGACCAAATCCAAGTGAAGTTTGGTTTTGTCCCACGTTTCTTTCTCCCGACTATCAATGACCATGCCCTTGCCAATCCATCTGTCCATAGGGTCCTCCACCATGTTGAAGTCACCACAAATAAGCACATTGTGGGGGAGCTAGTCCAAGGAGGCCCAAGTGTTCAGTCTCTCCAATTCCCCGTTAGGGGCATACAGAGAAACCAGAGTAAAACAAAGAGGAGCACCAAAAGAAACAGCAATCCATCGATGCCTTTCATCTTCAATGGAGTTCTCAAGGTTTTCAAACCAAAGTTGATTAATACCGATTGTCGTTCCACCTGACCCCCGCTGGTGCGCCGTTGAAATCCAAACATGGGTCGAGGAGACCTGCCTAAGCCGTTTTTGGAGGTCTTCTCCGTCAATTTTAATCTCTTGAATACATATCAATTCTAGGTTTAGGCTAATGTCGTGAAGCCATTTACCAATGATGGTCGCCCTTGAGGGGTCGGTTAGCCCTCAAGTGTTTAGCGAGATGATGATCATTGTCGTAGTGAGCCCTCTTTGCGGGAGGGAGCTTTGTCCTTTCTTTTCTTGGATTCATCCTTCTTTTTCGTTGGGATCGGATCCCGAATTAGCAATAGGTTCTTGTGGGGGCTTTTCCAGGGTAACTCCATAGGTTGTTTTCCTTTGCGGGATGCCTCCTGCTAGGAAGACTTGGGCACTGTTTTCGACACCGTTTCCAGAATAGTCGATCCGATGATGGAAATTTAACTATCCATGTTATCTTTGTTACTAGTGGTAAAGCCATCTTCTTTGCTTGTAGTGTAGCCCTCCTGGGAGGTTTCTTTATTATCAGGGATCTCTTGGGCTTTGTCGTTGGTGTCCACCTCAAGTAGGTTCCCACTTGGGTAGTCAAACTCATTGATCTCCTTTTCTAGATTGCAATATAAATTGCTAGAGGGGGTAATTGACATGATGTTTCGCTCAGAAGTCGCCCTAGGGCTTCTTTTCCTTCTTCTTCTGACTTCGATGAACCCATCTGCATCAGCTTCTGGGTTACGGGGGCCCTTGCCTTCCTCTTCCTTCGTCGAGTGGGCCAAAGCGCCTTTGTTGTCTTGAGCGTTTTTGGAGGCTTCTTGATTTCGATTGCTTTTTTGTTTCAAAGGGCAATCTTTAATCCTGTGGCCTTGTTGACCACAACGAAAACACACGTTGGGAAGGGTTTTGTAATTGATGTCTTGCTCCCAAACGTCCCCTTCGCCCAAGTCCACTTTGATCTTTGATGGAAGCGGCATGCCGAGGTCGACCTCGACACAGATTTGAGGGTGCCACTAGGCGTTGAACGAGTGTCTTGCACCTTCATAAATGAGACCGCCAATGTCCTCGCGTGAGGCCAATGGCTTGCCAATAGGAGAAACAATGTCCCACACAAAGTTGTACAAGAAGTAAGGAAGGTTAGGGAGCTCAACCCAGAGAGGGTACCGAAGCGATTTCGATTTGTCAGGAGTAAAATCAGGGGACCATCTGAATAGGCACAGGGTCGCCCGGCCGAGTTGCCAGGTGTCGACGCTTAGGGCTCGAAACGCCATATCTTCATTTTCAAAGACTAGCAAAATTTGGCTTGCCGGTAAGAATTGACACTTACAAACAATTAGTCCACGGGGGAACCACTCGTTTCGAAGCCACTATCGCACAGTTTCGAGCGGGGGCCTAGGGCCAAACATTTGGCCGACGAGGCAAACTTTCTTGAGCTCCTCTTGAGTTGACAGAATTACGGATCTACTGAGGGAGACCACGGGGGGGTTCGACACTCTCGGAGGCCCCAGGGGAAGCACAAGACCCCCCCTCCAACAGGGAGGCCAGGTTACCAGTCTCCCCTGGAGGAGGGGCCACGTTACTTCTCACAAAAGACGGGGTCGCCAAATCTATGACCAAATTAAAAGGATTTCGCAAGATCTACACGAGGATCAACGAAGACTTTGCATATTCTTTTACCTTCAACCCCTTGAATCTTCTCATGCCTCTTTTATTTTTTCTCTTTTTTCTCTCTTTTTTTTTCTTTCTCTCTTTTCTTTTTTTACCTTTTTAAAAAATGCCTTCACTATACGAAGGCCCCAAGGAGGCGACAGAGGAATCGAAGAGAATTTCTTTTTCTACTAACTACTTTCTACTTTTTAAGTGCAGAGAAATGTTAAATTCCTTAACAGAAGAACAATGGCTTAAATAGGCCCCCAAGAGGCTCACGACAGCGCAGAGCTAAATTCCTTAAAGAACCACCTACTACCAATTCAAAACTGCCGAGAAAACTGCCCACTTTTTTTTTGTTTTTGAACGCCCATTGCTAATCAAGCTCCAACGGTCTTCTTTTTGGCAATAGTCCACTCGCTCCACGACAAAACAAAATACAGGGTCTCCCTCGAAAAGAAGCGAAGCCAAAAAGTCGAGCAAAACTAACAATTGGTGAGAGGGAAACCGTCCATCACGGTTGCAAAACCATCAATCGCCGAGAGGGAAACCATCAATCATGGAATATCCACGGAAAACTCGTCAATCGCGGGAACCACCAAATGCCAAAACCATCATTCGTGGAAAACTTGTCAATCATGGAAGAAATCGGTATGTCGCAAGGGATTGCAGTCTGTCGCGAGGGACACGCGATCACGATGGATACCAAGCCTGACGAGGTCGTCATCGCCAGGGAGTGGAGTCCGTTGTCGCCGCTTACGTGTTGAGTTTCTGCTTCTTCTTCTTGTTTTCCAGTGTATATAGTGCTTTAATGGCGTGTGCGCTGCTCCTCTAAAACTCACAGACTGCTCGACATCTCGAGCATCCTTCCTTCTTTTGGATAAGTAGCTATGGTTTTTGATTTGAAGAAGATGATACAGAAGTAATTAAGGTTGCGCTATCGCCCTAGACATTAAAATCACTCATTTTATTATGATAAAATCTCCCTAGACATTAAGTGCCCTTGCCACCAAGGACTATGCCCTTCATGCGTTTAGAAAATGTTTCTCCTTCATGTAAGATCAAATTTTGCTAACTCATCAAGTGTTTTCTCGGCAAAATTACCTAGCCAATCTGCTTGTGAGAATTATGTCTTTAGGACCTCCCATGAGTGTGCTAAAAAAATGCAAAATATGTTTTCATAAAATATGGATCAGTGATAAGTAAACTCAAGCCAAATATTTACGTTATACCATTCCTTGGGAGAAAACCCAATAAATTGCATATTTAATATAAAATTATACAAAAAAATGTATTCTTTTAAGAGAAATTACTTAAGAATATATAAATCACACAAAAAATATAGAATCATCCAAAGTGTAATTAGTTTCATCACTACCATATAGTTCATAACTAAAAACAAGTAATGGCTAAATAAGTGAGTAATGAAATATGTTTCTAGTGCTACAAGCTTCCAAGTATCAAGATATAATTCATTCAGCAACCTTAGTTTTGAAATAATTTCATATTTCATATTTAGGATTCGGGTTAATTTATCCACAATATACGGAAATCAATTATTACTTCTAGCCATAGATGGTTGAGATGCATTCAATCAAAGGATAGCTTATGTAAATTGAGAAGGAAGTTTCGACAACTATGGCACATCAAAGTAATTCAAAAGCATCTACTCCTATGTGGTGGAAAGAGTATAGAGGTGAAATAAATGGAGTTGCTCATCGGCTCACCTAATATTTCTGCTTCTCATGATACTCTTTCAAATTTGTTTTTCATATTAATAAAAATTTTTCAACATAAATGATCAATGAAATCTTTGTAACTCAATATGGGCATTGACAATTTTATCTAATCATCTCTCATTCCATAGAGGTAAGAGTAGATGAACTCTTCTAAAACTTTTTGTCATACTTATTGATTTTACCTTCCATTTGTGAAAATATAGCAAATAGACTATCAGATAAGTTTAAAATTTTGAGTATAATTAATTTTCTAAACACTATCCTAATTCATAAAATTAGTAATAAAAACATAAGACTCATAAATAAAATGATAGATAATTAAATACATATTCAAGTATATATATAAGTAGATATGATAAATACATAGATAAATAAATAAATGAATACATAGTTAGAGGGATAGATAGACACATAATTAAACTTATGGATAAATGAAGAAAAGAATATATGAATTAGTGTATGGATAGATAAATCAATATGTAGACAAATGAATGTGTTGATATATAGACGAATAATTTATTGGATAGATAACTGAATAGATTGATAGATACATATATAAAAAGATGAATATGGCAAAAGGATGATGGGGTTTTCATATCACATTAGAAATATGCTATGGAAATCTTGAAAGCTTTTGGGATGATGGAATACAAAGACACTAGCACACCTATGAAGGTAAATCTTAAACTTTCAATAGAGGATGATAAACCAAAAATAAATGCTAAGAAGTATAGAAAGCTTGTTGGGAGTCTTATCTTTTTGTGCAACACTAGACTAGGTATATGTTATGTTGTTAGAGTATTGAGCAAGTTCTCCAGCAAAACAAAAGAGAGCCATTGGAATTCAAACATGCAAATTGTAAGGTATATTGCAAGAACCTTGAATTTTGGTATTCTTTATACCATAGGTGATACTCTTCAAGGGTATTCTGATTCTGATGGTTGGAGATAGTGGCTACAGAAAATCATCTTTTGGATATTGTTTCCCACTCGGTTCTCAAATATAATCTTGGGTAAGTAAGAAGCAACCAACGTTGGCACTCTCCTCCACTTCAGTAGAGTACAGAGCATATTATTTTGCCTCTTGTGAGATATTCTGATTAAGGAGAATCCTTCTAGATCTAGGCTTTCCATCGCAAATGGGGACCACAATGAAATGTGAAAATCAAAGTTGTATAGCCATTGCAAATAACCCAGTATTTCATGCTTGCACCAAGCATATAGAAGTACACTACCATTATATTCATGAGATAATAGGAGATGAAATTATTTTCATGAGGAAGGAGATAAGGAAGAGAGCTCACACACACACTCTCACAATCAAAGAGAACCACACACTCAGATTGAGGCAAGGAAGATGGATCTTTTTCTTCTTCTTCTTCTATTACATAAAAAGGAATGTACAAGAATACAAGTGCAATATATAAAGACCAATACATAAGGAAAAACCTAATGTCTGCTCAATGAAGTATCCCTGACATATACCAGTGTGACCAGTATACATGTTAGAGAAACAAAAAACTGATACATGTCATCATGGATCACAAAGGGAAATCCATGTTCCTCATCAAGCTCTTTTCTGAACCACTTGAATCTCCATCAACGTCTTCAAAACTTGCACATGTTTTATGACCACCAAAAAGCTTTTCTTTACCTTTCTTGGATTTATTTGATGAATTCACTGGACTAAAATTTCCATGCAATCTTCCAATCCATGGATTTGAGTTGGAACTATTGCTTGGTGATGCATCCACGCAACTCAAGGCTTGAGCTTTTGTACTTGATTTTTCTACTTTTTCTTTGTCATTTGGTTCAAGATTCAATCCTTCTTTGGCATCTGCATAGAAGCTTGACATTTCATCAAATATCACATCTTTGCTCACCTTCACCTATCCTGTGAGTGGGTTATAACATTTATATCCCTTTTGCTCAAGGGAGTATCCAATAAAGACACATTTTTCTGCTTTTGGATCAAGCTTCATCCTCAACTCATCCGGAACATGTACATATGCAATACAACCAAAAACTTTTATATGTGATAAGTTTGGCTTTTTACCTGTGAACTTCTTTTCTGGTGTAACTTGATGTACAATAGTAGTTGGAGTTCTATTCATGATGTATAGGACTGTATGCACAGCTTCTGCCCAATAACAATGAGGCATATTCTTCTCATCCATCAAGGCTCTTGCTATTTCTGCTATATGTCTATTTTTGCATTCACCAACGCCGTTCTGTTGTGGTGTGTACCTACATGAAAACTGATGTCGAATTCCATGAATTTTTAGAAAATTTATTAACTCATTTGACATAGATTCACCTCCTCCATCAGATCTTAATGTCTGAATATACTTCCCTATCTGCTTTTCCACCATAGCTTTAAAATTCTGAAAGTGAGTGAATACCTCACTCTTCTCTTTCATGAAATAGACCCACACTTTCTGTGTATGTTCATCAATGAAAGTAACATAAAACGTGCAACCACCCATAGATGTGGTCTTTGCACGACCCCTAACATCTGTATGTACTATTTCTAGCACATTCTCACTTACATGCTTGTCATGCGGAAATGATGATCTTGATTGTTTACCAAATTGACATGGTGCACATACCTTTTGCATCTCTGCAACCTTGAAATTTGGTAGTCCGTGGAAAATCTCCTTTGGCTGCATCAATTTTAGCCTTTGCAAGTTTACATGTCCAATCTGTTTGAGCCAGATCTATATATCAACAATAACTCCTACACTTTTTGCAAACATGGATGCATTCATTTTAGGAATTTTCACATTTAAGGTGAACATCCTACCCACTTTCTTTCCTTTGGCAATCAATCTTCCATCCCATTTGTAAACTTCTACATATAACCCATCAGCATTGAACCTCACTTGTAATCCCTGGTCAACCATTTGTCCAATAGAAACCAGATTCTTTGTTATATTTGGAACATGCAGTACATCAACAAGGTGTCTTACCTTCCTATCATTCATAGACAGTGCTATATTTCTTGTATGCTCGATAGGCTGTGATGTATCATCACCTCTTTCAACATATCTAGGAACTGGCGATTTTTGCAAAGTACTAAACCATTCTGCATGAGTAATGTGCATGCCAAGAATATGTTTAGCATCCCCCAATTCCATCATATCAAATGTCTCACTCAACTTTTTTTGGAGAAATGACAACTCACAAAAGGACTTCCCAGCAATAAACATATCATCAGCATAAAGTATCAAGCATATCAAGCTACCATTTAAGCATCTCTTTGTGTAGAGACAATGATCCTCATTACTTTGATAATAGCCTTGAGACTTCATAAAAACATCAACCTTTTGGTATCATTGTCTAGGGGATTGTTTAAGTCCATATAAGCTCTTTTTTAGCTTACAAACTAGAATTTATTTTTGAGGAATTACATAACTCTCCGGTTGTTCCATATAGATCTCATTTGTAAGATCTCCATGCAAGAAATAACTTTTCACATCCAGCATAGTCATCTTGAGTATTGGAGAGAAGAGTTCCTCAAAATGAAGGCCATGTTGTTGCTTAAAACCCTTTGCAACAAGTTGTGTTTTATACTTTGGAGAAGCACAATCTGATGTGAGTTTCAGCTTATATACCCATTTACATGGTAAAGATTTTGTGCCCTTTGGCAAAAGTATTAAATCCCAAGTACCATTCTTGTGAATACAATCCAATTGACTCATGGCATGCTCCCATTTGACATGATCCTTTTTCTGCATAACCTCTTTGTAGCAAGAAGGCTCACCAACATTTGTTAGCATAAAAAAATTCAAACCTTGAACATATCTATCATGTAGATGCAAGACACATGCAGAATGTCTTAGTGGTTGCTGAACAAGAATATTTGCAAACTGATTTGATTGGACATTCTCTTGAACATCCTTATGTGTAGCATTTTTATGCATGCTAACTAGACTAGTATCCTCAAACCCCTCTTTCAGTTCAACCTCCTTAATTGGTTGTTTATACAACTTAGACTCATTGAAAATGACATCACCACTTTTGATCCTTGACCATGTTTTAGGATCCCGTAAGCGATATCAAAATTGGCCTTCTCGTCCATATCCAAGAGAAATGCATTTCTTTGACTTATCGTCTAGCTTTTCTCTAAGATTCTTGGGTTTTGGGGATATAAGGGTCATGTGACCTCACCCCCATATTCATATATATACATCATTTATAGTGCATTGCCTCAAGAGAGATCATTATGTGGGATTCGAGGCTCCCACGCATATGCACGTGTCTCTCCTCTCTTCTCTCTCCCTCCATCTCCTCCTTACTCCTCTTGTTCTGCACACCAAAGCCCTTCATTGGTATCCGAGCATTTTGAAGGCTTGTGTGCAAGAAGCTTCAATGGAAGCTTAGGTCATAAGAGGTCAAAGTGGAGGTCAACATCTCTCAACAATAGTTTAGTATTTCTTCCATAATGCAAGCTAGGAAGCTTGGATTAATGTCTTTTAAAGTTTTGTGTGTAGCTAACATAGAGGGCTACAACTTCGCAGAAGGGCGCAGAACCCGTTTCGGACTTCTAGAGTGCTGAAAATTCAAAAAACACAGACAGATGTAGAAGACGAATCTACAATCACTTGGACAACAGGTCAGTGTTTTGGTTATAAGTTGAGTTTTACAAATTGGAATGAGGTGATTCGACTTGCTATGTGTAGCTTGAATAGCCTCTACAATTTTATACTAGAACAGAGATCCAGCTTCTGAGTGCAAGGTCATGAAAATTGCAAAATAAAGAGCGGTAGTGTTATAGGTGAAGGTGAAATTGACAGCTGATGCTTGTTTTATCATACCTTGAGCTACACACCTCCGATTGAGGTGTTCTTTATCTTGTTACGTAAGCAAAAATGAGATCTTGATGTTTGCTGAAGAGTAAGAGTTTAGATTCAAAGGTTATCACCTCTGAAATAGCAAAACATAGAGCATTATATTTTCACCATAAGAGCCCTAATTGCTCTTGGAGGTTGAATTTGTTTTGGAACTTCTTCGAGAGAGATTTTTTGGTGTGCAAGCTCTTATTTTCAGAGCTTCAAGGCATTGTACATGTATGATCACTGTGGTAGCTCCTCCATATGAGAGTAGAGCATGATCTTGTCACATGTTTGGCATGTAAGATGACATTGTGGTATACTCTTTTTTTAGGTTTATATCCTCATGAGTTAGATCATGGATGTATAGTGGCATTGTGGTTTATATCTTGCTTATGCCACTTGGTTATGGATTTACTTATTGGTTGCACATACGTTTGTGAGAGTTGATTGTGGATCTTGGTTGGTACTTGTATCTTTGTTTTCTTTGCAGGTACATGATCCATATTGGAGCCTCAGTTACACATTCATTTGTCATCATTATTAGCATTTGGTCATTGATTAATATGTATTTGCCAGTGTGATTCTTGGCATATGTGGATAGTGATTCCCACATGGTTTATTTGGTTCAGAGTCCATTTTATAGAGGAGATGTTGTCGAAAGTTTGATAGCTTTTATGCTAGAAGAGAGCTCTAGTGGATCTTGAAGCTTGTGTGATAGCTTTGGATCATTGATTATCTCCATTCACTTGGACTTGGTCACACATTGTTCATGACAGGTTGGACCATCTTGCAAGATTTATTCTTGAGTGGGAGGTGTATCGCCATTGTATTGGCATACATTGCCATCAGTTTGTGGGCATATGTATTTGCCATTATCCTTGATTGGATCAGTAACAAGTGGTGATAGATTACTCATTGTTCTTTTCATATTGGTTATCTTGTTTGATTGCTCAATTTATAGGGGATACTCTATCGAATTTTTCCAAGATTCTTTCACATCTACTTGGTCACTTTGGAGACTTGGTGAGCATGACTATGCTTATGGTTTTATATGCATGGTAGATGCATGGTTATGTGACAGGTGGTTCACATGGGAGATTTTTGGGGATGTAAGGGTCATGTGACCTTACCCAATATTCATATATATACATCATATATAGTGCATTGCCTCAAGAGAGATCATTATGTGGGGTTTGAGGCTCCCACGCATATGTGTCTCCTCTCTTCTCTCTCCCTCCATCTCCTCCTTACTCTTCTTGTTCAGCACACCAAAGCCCTTCATTGGCTACATGAACATACACTTCACACCCAAAAAGTCAAAGATGATCATAATATGGTGGCTTCTCTATCCATAACTCTTGTGCCACTTTTAGACCTTTGGTAGTACTAGGTGAAAGGGTAATCACATGAACTGTAGTCAATACTACTTCTACTCGAAAACCTTGTAAAAGGGTTGCATGATGTAGCATAGAAGATACTCTACCATGAATAGTTCTATTCATCTTTCTACTACACCATTTTGTACTAGGGTATAAGGAGCCGTAAACTCTCTAAAAATTCCTTTAGACTAAAAAAAAAGGTTGAACTCATGTGAGGTATACTCACCCACATTATCTGAACATAAAGCCTTGAGCTTAGTTCCCTTTCTAGTTTCAACTCAAGCAAGCCAATTTTTGAAGGTAGGGAATATTGCATCCTTTGATTTGATAGGATATACCCATACTTTTTCAGTAGCATCATCTATGAAAGTGACAGAGTAAACAAAAACACCTAATGACCTTGTGGGCATAGGACCACACACATCTCTATGAACAAGATATAAAGGTTAAATTGATAAGTCCATGTGTGTCTTACACACATTCCTAGTTTTCTTTCCATATTGACAATGCTCACAAAATGAAAAATCAAAGAAAGATGGCATAGCTAAGTAGCAAGAATGAGAAAGATTTCCCATTCCACTATAAGCTATGTGGCCAAAATAGCCATGTCAAATGCAAGACATAGGTTGTTCACTAGAAACTAACAAGTGTTCTTTTTGTGATACAAATAAAGGATAGATGAACCTACTTTTCTTCCCTTGCAATAACCATATTGCCCCTTGATATGCAAAAGGATTGAGAATAGAAAACCACCTTGTAACCAAGGTAATCAAATTGATTAACTGACATAAAACTATGTGATATTTGAGGTACATGGTGTATATTATGCATAGTAAATTTTGAACCATCAATGAAATGCATAACTACATCTCCAATCCCAACAATGTCACACTGATAAGAGTCACTAAGTCTCACATTACCAAGAGACCTTGTTGTATGAGTACAGAACCATTCTCTATGTGGTGTTACATGGAAGGAAGCACTAGAATCTTGCAGCCATGTGTGGAAAAGGGAATCGGCCATAAGAGCCTCAATGGGCACACTATTTTTAAGTGTCAACATATCAACATCATCAAAAATAGCATTAATTTATTCAAGCTTCATAGTCAAAGATGGTGCAGGTAACTGTTTAACATGACCATCAACACTCTATCCTTTACCTTTAGCATTCTTTAATGCATAGCAGTCTTTCTTCATGTGTCCTTTCTTATAAAAATAATGGCATTCGATATCCCTCTACCTTGATATCTCCTATTCTGAGGTTAGTAAAGTCTTCTACCTACATCATTGAAGAGACCCTGACATCAAGGTGTTTCCCAATTAAGGAAACCTCACCATGACTCTCTTTTGTTGATGCAGGACAATCAAAATTGATGATTTGGACAAAGGATTGAAGTCAAGTAATAAGGAAAAGATCAAATTCTGTAGCTTGAAGATAAGTGCATGGTTAGAAGAAGAAGACTTGTATATACATGTACATTAAGCTTAAAATTAGTTCACCTATATCTTTGTAAAGGTGACAAGTTTGTACATATATGCTTATATATACAAGTATAGTGTTGGGATATATGTGAGAGATGATGAGTGAAAAGTTTTAGAAGTCATTAAAGACTTAGAAAGTGAGAAGAACTTGATGTATCACTTAGATGTAATTTTTCATAAATAGAAGAAAGTTGCACCTGGATCTTTTGCTCAGTGCTCCTTCTGTGTTTATCTTCTTGATTAATGCTTTTGTACAAGTTTAATTCTATAGTTGAGTGACCTCTGTACAAGTTTTGAGAGTTAAATTGTAATCAGGCTAAGGGAATTGTAAGTAGGAACATTTACATGTGTAAATGTGAAAAGTGAAGATAGAAATAGGTGCAATCTCGGTGGTCAATGTTTTGATCAGATCTCCCTCCATAGTGTAAAATCTTGAGCAATTTGGGAGAACCATGTTGCTGGCAGTGCTTAGAGTGGTCAAAGAGCCAACGTGAAGGGCCAAGCAGGCAGAGCAGTCAAAGAAGATCGGGCAAGTAGGCCATTATTTTTCATGAAGCTGAAGCACATCAAAGAGGTGGACACACAAGAAGAAGGAGCAACTAGGGAGCTCCAGGAAGTGTATGTCAAACTGTTAGAAGAAATCCCTACAAAAATAGTGATTTTCATCACTAAAAGCCCTTGTAAATACCATTACATATTTTTGTAGCTCCATTTTGTGCAAGCCAAGGAGTCCTTGAGCTTGAGGAGCCTAGAAGTACCTACCTATCAATTTTCATATTTTTTAGACTCCGTTTGAGCCCTGAAATAGGCCCTAGAACCTAATTTTTAACTAGGCCGGACACTAGGTCTGGACAGGGCCAAAGCTAGTCAAAAACTATAAATAGAGCTAGAGAGCTCATTTTTGGGGTTAGCTTGTAATAGGTTTGAACTTGTAAGAGCACTTTTTGAGTAATCTAAGAACTCCATTGCTTCTCTCTTTGTTCTTCTTCTTGCACTTCTTCATGGATACTTGTTGGCCCTGGTTCCTCTTTCCAGCTGCGTGCTTTTCCTTGGTGTGTGTGCCCCTACGGGGCTCTGTGCAGAGAGTGGTCCTTTTGATCTTTATTGAGCAGTTTTGGACTTTGATTTCCTTCTTCTTTTCTTTTTGCTTGATTGTCCCTCTACACAGGCTTTTTGTGGCGACGTGTGTATGTCTGGATGGTTGTTTGCTCTCGTTGATTCAGTAGATTAGCGTGACAAATCATGAATTCTTTCCACTGCTGGGACTTTACTCCGTCTTCTGGTGCTTGTCGATGATCCGCAAAGAAACTCGTTTCATAAGCCACCAGACGCGCGTTGAGGTTTGAAGTCATTTTGACAAAAATTTCGGAATCGATTTCAAAGAAGCCGGTGAAAAATGCTTCCTTGAAAGTTTGCATATATGTCGACGGCAAAAACATGAGTCGAGAATAATACGCCATGAGAGTTAAGCGGCTGGGAATAGTAGATAGATCAAAAATTAAAGCTTCGGATCCTTGCGTAATGCCGATGAAATCCAAAAAGGTGTATTTTGCGTGTTGGAACACCTTGATTACCGTAAGGAGCATGCTGAATATCTTATTTGTCATTTTGACAGCTAAATCAGGAACTGTAGCATATCTGGCAATCCAAAATTCCATAGTTTTTACCATATATTCCTCTGTCGGTAGGTAATTATGCGGCGGACTAGGTAACAATGGGTAGTTTAGCCATTGATTATTTATATTTCCCTGGCGATGACCTTCCCAAAATTGCGTCCAGGATCTCCTATGGGGTACTGGACAAAAAGATGGATTGACTTGAAGCACATATGGGGATGCTTCCCACTCTACCCGCAGTGTAGGAATCTTTTCCAAAATTTTCCTCCTCCAGATGGGATCCGCCTTCTCGAACTCCTCTTGAGTGTAATTGAAAGTATTTTTATGGAACTGGAGGTTGCTATCCGGCTCTTTATTAGTGGTGGTTTGTATATAATGCCGCGTTTGTTCCTTGAGAAGACCATATGGTACATTGAAGGGCTTCAAAATTTTCTCTAGTTGTTTGTTTTCTATGTGATCTTCCTTCATGATCTGTATTATTTGGTCTGCAAAATCAGCAGTGAGCTGGGCCACCAGTAGTGCCCTTTCTGGTTGGCTCAACTCTGCAATGTCCCGATTATCATGATCAATGTGGACCTCCTGAGCCTCCCTTATCGGTGAATGATATGAGGGGGGAGAGAGAGGATGTACCTCATTCTCCACAGTAGCCTCTGCAGATTTCGGAACTACTGGTGTCCCCTGCTTTGCTTTTTGCTTTAATTGCTCTTGAAGTTGTTTAATGACTTCATCTTTCTGCTTAATTTCTTCTTGAGCCTTTGCAATGGTGTCCTGGTGTTTGAGCAATTCCTGTGCCACCATATTCATATGATCAGTGTCTTCCTTTCATTGCCATAGATAACTATTCTCTGCTTTTTTCCATTTGGTTCTCAGGGCGGGCGTATCATCCATGTATCGCTTTTCCCATTCGGCAATTGTAGCTTGCTCCTTTGTGAGCTGATCTTCATACCTAGCTATTTTGTCCTCCAATTCTTGGATATTCTTTTCGGGCCTGGCTTGCACTTCGACGGGCTGATCACTTAGAAGAGTTGTCATTAGCTCTTTATTTCGTTGCCTTAAGTTCTCAGCTTCCTCCATGTACACTTTGAGCTGAGATTCTAGGATTTTGCTTCTGGCGTTTGTCCGTGCCTTCTCGGTCTCATTGGCTTCGAATTTTCTTGTGAATTCCTGAATCTGTTCTTTCAATCTTGCATTCTCCATCTCTAGCATATTGTATTTCGTTTTGACTTCGTGAAGTTCATTTTCTTTTCTCAAAACTTGTTCCTTCACTATTTGTAACTCTGTGGAAAGATTCTTACCAAGTTTTTGAAGTTCCTTCTTGTCTTGCATTGCCTGGTCATAATCTTCATCAGCTTCAAGCATCAATTGTTGTGTGTCCAGTGCGGTTCGAATCATGTCTTGCACCACGGGCTTGAGCTGAGCGATATCGACATTCAACCACGTCTTTGGTATGCTTGGGGTTTCTCCGGTTTGCACATCTTTTCCTTTTGCTACATGGATAGTTTCGTGGTGTGGTTGCCGCATGTGTAATTGTATGTTTTGTACGTTGGTTTGTTCATCGAGATTACGAGCTTTGGTGGCACTCCCTTGGAATGTGATATCCATTGGGGAGGGTTCTGCCACGACTCTGATAGGCGTGAAAGGTTCTTCCTCTTCTATTTTGTTTTCCTGTGTCTCCTTGACTTGGATGTTTGTAGTTTCATTAAATGTTATAGTATGCTTTCCTTCCTGTTCTTCCTTCTCACTTGTGATACTTTGATCAACACGGGTGGCTTGATCATCCGTCTTAAGGTCTTCTGGTTCCTTGTTGTAGTCAACTTCATTCAGTTCCGCCCATTGTCCATCATCTTTCGATTCACTTTGAATGTCGACATCTAATAACGAAGTATTCGGCTCTTCCTGGGCCTCCGATGATGAACTAGAATTCTCCAATCCTATTTCTCGGTACCTATGGACTTTGATGAGTTTTCTTTTTGTGTCCAATTCCTGTTGTGATTGCTGATAGTGATGACCTTGCATCGGTAAATTGATTTGCCCTTCTGTATATTGATGGGTCTCTTCCAGGGCGTTAGTCAAGTCTTCCTCTGTTATTTGTCTTTGTCCTTCAATAGTTGTTTTGGGGAGCACATGGATTCTTTTTGTCATTGGGGCTTCCTCTTCCACTTGCTGGGCTTCTCGGAGTCTTTTTGTGCCTCTCATTTTGGGTTGAGAGCTAGTTTCCACCACTTCCACAATCTTACTTCCTTTTTTCTTTTTAGGGACGGTGACGACTTTGGTGTACTGCGCAAGAGCAGTTGAAGATGGCATTTCCTGTAAATGTTCTCTCATGCCCAAAGCATGATAGATCAAGATGGTCAAGGCCACACTGCCATTGAGAAACTTTTTATTCTTCCATTGTTTCTTTGCTTTGAACAATCTTTCTTGAATGTATGGAGTCAAATTAATTTGGTTTCCAATCTGCTTGATGGCATGGGAGAGTAATTGTACAATAATCTTTTGTGGTGCCGTGTATCGGTGCATATTCAGAAAGCAGAAATGCTGGTGGATTAGTCTGACCCCCTCTTCTATGTCAACCTGATTAATGTCGGTAAATGTTCTGGTCTTTGCACCTCGACTTTCTTCTTTTACCACTGTAGTCCCATCCTTTTCCCATTCAAAGGCTTCCTTAATCAAGTCATGGGTGAATTGGATGATTACCCATTCGCCTCCTTTATCCATCACTCGAGCCTCTGGCACCAAGGGATCATGCAGCGCTGACTGTAAAGTATTCATGACCTGTGTGCATCTTTGGAAGTCGGGCTTATATATGGGCAATTCAAAATACTTATAAATGGCCCCTTGCTTCATAATGTCTTCGATGGAAGGGAGTGTATGTAGTACTCGGAAATCCTGGGACATGATTGGAAATTGATGATCCGTATCCATAATTTTAATCGTTGCGATGAATAGGTACTCCCCAGCTGGTTGATCTTCACGGAACCAGTGTCCTTTTGCCTTTGTGATACTTTGGGGTGGAAACTCCATCACTTCCTCTTGTACGGTTGCTTCAGAATCTTCAGAAGCCATCTGCACTTGTAAGGAAAAGTGTGTTAGCTTCAAAAGAAGGTATGCAACTGGCAGTGCATTGTAGTGATTATTGTCGTCCATCACTCCGTCTCCCCATCATTCCATGAGTGAGATTTCTTACCGCATGTTCTTTATAACTTATCCTGAAAGAAGACAAGCGTTAGTGTAGCCGAAGCATTTATTTATGCTCGTGGTATGTTCATTCCTAAGAGAGTTGAAGCTAAGAGCTAATCTCTCGTGGAGAATGTGCACCACTAATTTCATCAGGTGCATCATGTGCCGAATTTACGGCCTTGTAATGTGGCCCTATTATGCATACTTTAGGTGCATTGGATACTTCATGAGTGCATTTGAGGTCTTTGTCATCTCGCTGGTTAGCTCCTTGTAGTCCCTTGGGTGTCCAAATCCATTTCGTGACCACTGAGAGGGGTCGTTTGGTTTCGTTAATTCTTTCGGCTTCATGTTTTCTCTTTGGTTTCTCTAGCTTCCGAATGATATTAGTATTTCTTTTCTAGTTTCTTGGGTGAATCTGATGTGGTTTTGTCATGCGCCTTGTCTGATGTATTGCTTCTTCCTGAGTTCTTATTGCCTGCTTAGCTGTCTGTGTGACCTTCTTGGGAATCCATATCTGAATTCGTGATCTCTGAGCTTCAATTAATGGCTTGGGGATCCATATCTGCAGTAGTCCTATTGGTGAGGACTTTGGCATGGCTGACGTTGTGATTTCTACTGCCTTCTTAAAATGGGGTGCTGACTTCTCCTGGTTCTGCACCTGATCCTTGCGTACCCACTTGTATTTGTGTTGTCCTTGATATGAGTATCTGCTTGTTGTTTTCCAATAAGGTGATCCTTTGGCTAGTTGAGGAGATCCAGGAGAGTTGGTTTCTTTTGTGGCTGGCTCTTCCTCAACTGAATGTGATGATTTTGACTCTACTGCGGACATCGTTGGGCTTGAAGTTTCTGTTGTTTCTAGATTGGTTCCCGAGATATTCGCTCTGGGACCATTCTTCAGTGTCTTTTCCTGGTATCTCTCCGGACTCTCGATGACCTTTGGTGAAGTTAAAAGCTTCTCTCCTAACAAACTGAAAATTTCCTTATGCCCTATTTTGGCAGAAATGTAGCCTTGAGCTAGGTTGATGCTTACCTCATTTTCAATGATCCAGTCCTGTCCTAGAATTAAGTCTTCTATTAAATCCTCATCTTTGCACACTAAGACTCTTTGTTCCATGGAGGAATTTCCTAGGTGGAGGGATACACTTGTTGTTCCAATGCATTCTAGGGTTTGACCTCCAATTCCTATCAATCGGGCGCTTGTGGAATTCATACTCAATTGTAGATTTTTTATGACTGTATTTCGTATGCAACTAAGTCCTGCTCCTGAGTCTATCAAGGCGTCTATCAACTTGTACTCTGTCTTGCCAATCCCTAGGTTTAGCTAAGGTTGTGTCTTGCACACACCCGTAGTATCAGGATTATTGACTTGGTAATTAGCCATAGGGATAGGCTCTTCTCCTTGGAGATATCGTTCATCTCATTGCCTAATCCACTCTTTCCGTTTCCTAATACACTCTAGTGCTTCTTGCCGAGCTTCCTCTCTAATTCGTTCTTCTTCCCTTTTCCTATTTTGGGCACCTACTAATCGTGCTAGCATTTGATGAGTAAAAGGCTCCATGAATCGTCTCACTCTACATCCGCTGATGTAGTTGGGAAGGATATCTCCATCTAGGGTGGCTAGATTGACCGCACCACCAGTTGATATTCTATGTATGATCAAAGGTCCATATCCACGTTTTTGTAACTTCTTGGCATGTTGTTTTAAGGTGTATATTAAGACTAAGTCTCCCTCTTTAAGTCCCGTCTTTTATATGTGCATCAATAATATGCTTTTTGTCTCCTTTTAGCTGCATAAATTCCTACCATTGCTTGTAACCTAGTCTCATGTAATTTCTCGATTTGGTCCAGTTGTTGGGATAATTCATGTCCGTTCCACTCATACTGTTGGGCCACTTTCAACGTTGGTACCAAAAAGTCAATTGGCAAAATTGCATTTTGCCCATACACTAAGTTGAATGGGGTAGTTCCAATAGCCGTTTTATATGCAACCCTGAAGGCCCTAATTGCGTGATGCAATTGTTTGTCCCAATCAGACCTCCCATTATTGACAATCTTTGTCAATACTGTACACAGTACCTTGTTGGAACTTTCGGCTTGTCCATTGGTTTGGGGATGGTATGGGGCTGATTTTTTATGAATCACTAAAAACTCATTCATTAGCGACTCGATTACTTCATTGAGGAAGTGCATTCCCCGATCACTCACAATCTCGATTGGTAATCCAAAACGGGTGAAAATATGCTCAAAGAGAAACTTGGCAGTGGTTTGAGCATCATTCTTTCTAGTGGCTTTTGCTTCTACCCATTTGGTCAAGTAATCAGTGGCTACTATGATGTACTCCGCATGTGATCCTTTGGCTGGTGGGTTGATGGGTCCTATAAAGTCAATACCCCATTTTGAGAATGCTCTTGCACAGACCATGGGTCTTAATGGCATGTCATCTCTCCGAATCGGGTATTTAGCTCTCTGACAGGTCTCACAGCTTCGCACATATGTTTCAGCATCCATATGTAGAGTTGGCCACCACAAGCCTGCAAAGAGAATCATTTTGACAATTCTTTCAGCTAAAAAATGACCTCCAGCAGCACCCGCATGTGCCATCTCTAATATGGGTAGATATTCTCCCTCGTGCACACATAATCTGAGTTGGTTGTCTTTACCTCACCTAAACAATTGTCTCCCCATGAGTATATAATCCTTGCTCATTTCTTCTAGGGATCGCTTTCTTGCTAAACTAGCTTCTGCTTCATGCTCTTTTGTTTTTAAGAATTTAACCAATGTCTTGCCCCAATTGGGTGCGATGGTTGAGAATGGTATGGACATATGATCCTCTGGGCTCGTCTCTTGGCATTCTGCACAATTACTTACGTAGTCATGAACATTCTTGGGCATGTCAGGCCAGTACACTCCTAATCTTTTTAGTTCTCCAATTGTTCCATGAATCCCTTGGTGTGTTCTCCATTTGTTTACATGTGCTTGCTCGATTAGTTGTTTTTGTTCGTCCTCCTCGACACATCTTAGTAATACTCCATTGGGTTCCTTATAGTACACGCTTCCAGCAATAATGTGTAAATTCCTTGATTGGAGAATTTCCTTTTTGCTATTCTTGTTGATTGAGTGTTGTGGGCCATGGGTGAGTATAGGAATTAGTCTCTCTGCCCACTTTGGACATACTTCTAGGTTAAATAAATAAGCATCTGGCAGATCATCGAGCACTCCACTTGGTGGCTCCCCGTGTGTTAGCCTAGAAAGGTGGTCTGCTCTTACGTGAGTGTTTCCTTTCTTTACTACCACTTCGAAGTCGAACTCCATTAGTAGTAAGAACCATCGTACTAATCTTCCTGTGTTACAAGGCTTATTGACTAAGTACAGTAAAGCCTGATGGTCTATGAAGAACTTGAACTTGTTGGCTAAGAGATAGTGTCTGAATTTCTCCACTGCGTATACCATTCCTAACCCTTCTCGTTCAGTAGTGGTATAATTTCGTTCCGCTTGATTCAGTTGTCTACTAGCATAGGCAATTGGATGATCAAGCTTCCCTTCTTCAGTTGGTTGGGCTAGGATGCATCCAATGGCATAGTTAGAAGCATCAACATGAATATGAAAAGGCTTGCTCCAGTTTGGTGTTTTCAGAATTGGGGCTATACTAAGCCTCTTTTTCAGCTCGTTGAATGCCTTCTCGCACTCTTCTGTCCAATTAAATTGAGTCAAGAGACCATACAAGGGTTTTGCTATTATGGCATACATGTGAATAAACCTACGGTAATATCCACAGTGTCCCATAAAGGCTTGCACTTCCTTTGCATTCTTGGGTCTTGGTAGGTCTAGGATGACTTTAATTTTGTCCTCATCCGTAGATATTCCATTTCTTGAAACTATGTGTCCTAAGATCTTTCCTTGCCTCACCATGAAGACACACTTTTCTGGGTTTAAACAGACTCTATACTGTCTACATTTGTTGAATATCTTCCTCAACTCGGGGATGTGATCGCATCTTTGATTGGAGTACGTGCAAAGGTCGTCTACGTATACTTCCATGCTTTTTTTCAAAAATTCCTTGAAAACATGACACATCAATCGTTGGAAAGTAGCAGGTGCATTAGTGAGTCCAAAAGGCATCACTCGGAAAGCATAAACTCCCCATTCAGTTGTGAATGCGGTCTTATGTTGATCCTCAGTTGCAATAGCTACTTGATTGTATCTGGAGAATCCATCCAAGAAACTATAGACCTCCTTTCCGGCTACCCTCTCCAATAGATGGTCCGTGATGGGTAATGGGTAGTTGTCACGTATGGTGGCTGCATTCACCTGTTGGTGCAGACCAATCACCAATTGAAGACTTGGAAGGTTAAAGAGTGAAGGAAGGATCAACCATTGAAGCTTGGAAGAAAGACATATTCAGAGGATAAGAGAAATGTACACATATGTACATTAGTATAGTCATAGGTGACTTAGATCTTTGTTTTAGTGAGAACCTTGTACAAATTGTCTATAAATACTTTGAGAAAAGTCGGGGCATGTATGAGAGCTTATGTGAGCATATGTAGAAGCCAAGATTGAGGAAGTTAGGAGTCAAGAGATAGAGAAAAAGTTAGTTGAGTTAGCTCTCATCACTCAGTTGTAAATTTCTGAGTTAATGAAGAAAAGTTGCGCCCGATTTTTCCGTGTCTGCTCATTCTGTGTTTGATCATTTGTGAAATCCTTTTGAGGATATCTAAGTTGTTAGTTAATGAGCCTGTGACCTGAATTTCAGAGTCTAATTGTAATCAGGCTAGGAGAATTGTTAGTAGGAACATTCATATGTGTTGAGTGTCTACAGTTCTCTGAAACAGGCGCAGATTTCGAGTTTAATCTTTTGATCAGTGCTCACTCTATAGTTTAAAGTTTTGTGCAAGCAAGCACTTAATCTTTAAGTTGGAAGGTGATCTACTCGTGGCTAAAAGCATTTAGCAAAACGGGTTAGATATTGTGAGAACCAAAGTTAAGAAGTTAGGGGTGTAGAATCGACTGTTCTGAGTAACAGATTCTGACATAGGTAACTTGTGAAGAAAATTTCTCAAGTTATACTAAAGCTTTTCAAGTGATTCAACTTGGAGGTGATGCGCAATCCCTAGGAGATGATTCGTACAAAGTTTCATCAAAAACTTTACACGTTTGATAAGTCAATGTGAAGAAATTCTGCAGCAGACTTTTCTGTGTTTCACTTTCTTCACAGATTTTCTTAATTTTGATAATTTGGAGATTGGACCTCTAATTAAGTGAAGGTTTTGACTTACTCTTGATATAGAGGTGTTCTAAATTCAAGAGTAGGTTGTTCTTTTGGAGATTAACACTCTCCATCAGTGGTATCAGAGCAGGAGACATCAAAATCAAGGAAAGGAAGGTCCCGACTGCTGCAGATTCAAGAAGTTCAACATTTGAAGAGCTAAGAAGTGAAAGCTTGGAGTCAAAAGCCTAAGGAGAAGTCTACTCGACATCAAGAAAGGCAAAAGGAGCCTAATTCGAAGTAAAGGTACATACATTGATTGTAAAGCTTGAAGTTTTCAATACACAGGTGGACACAAGATGGGAGATGCTCTACAGATAGAGAAATTGGATAGGGAAAACTATCCTGCATGGTCAATGAGGATGGAAGCTCATCTTATGAGCAAAGATTTAATTGCTTACATCACAGGAGAAGAGGAGAAGCCACAGTTCAGAGATCCTAGTGTTCCAACTAGGGAAGAGTTAGCAGATCTTAAAAATTGGATGAAGAAAGATGCTCAAGCTAGGAGCATTATCTACATGGGAGTCAATGATTACTTGTTACCTCACATTAGAGGTCTTGAAAGTGCTACTGACATATGGAATGCTTTGGAGGAGCATTTTCAGAACACTACAAAGTCAAGGAAGGCATCCTTATGGGCAGAGTTTACTACCTTCAAGAAGAAGGCCTCTCAATCTATTTCAGACTATGTAACAAGGATGAAAGATATTGCAGATGCTTTAGGAGCTGTTGATGAAGACATTGAGGAAGATAAATTGGTAAGGCAAATCCTTACAGGGTTGAGAGGTGATGACAAATGGAAGCCATTTATTTTGTCTACAGAACTATCACTTGACCATTTCACTCCTGATTTAAATCAATTGTTAGGTCATATGCTAACATTTGAGCAGGATGTTAAAGGAGATGGTGACAAGAGTACAGGTCATGCAATGTACTCAAAGGACAAGAAGAAGAATAGCAAAGGAAAACAACAAGCAAGTGAAGATGAAGGAACAACTACTCAAGCCAACTTCCTAAGAGGAAGAGGAGGTGGCAAAGGTAGAGGAAGAGGCAGGAACAATAAAGATGGAGGCAAAGCTTGCTGGATTTGTGGTAAGACAAATCATTTAGCTAATGATTGTTGGCATAATAATCAGAATAATAATGGATATAGTCAAAATTATAATGCAAGAGGAAGAGGTGGCAGAAATCAAAGAGGTAATTACAGAGGTAGAGGTGGAAGGAATTACTTTGGAAGAAATGCAGGTAGAGGATTCCAAAGTCAGCAATACAACAACACCTACTACAATTATGCTTCAGATCAAAAGGAAGATTCAACACTGATAATGAATGCAACTTGTGAAAGGCAGAGTGAAGATCAAAGAGTCTTCTACATTGACTCAGGGTGTAGCAATCACCTGAGTGGTAACATATCTTTGATGACTGATTTGGAAAGTAAAGTTTTTAATCATGTTGTTCAAACAGGTGACAACACAAAGCACAATGTGAAGTCAATTGGATCAGTGAAGGCCAAGGATGGAAGCACCTTATTAAGTAAGGTCTTGTATGTTCCTACAATCCCTAAGAATTTGATAAGTGTAGGTCAAATTGTTGAAAAGGGATATGAAGTAAGGTTTACTAATGATGGAGTATATGTGGAAGACCCTAGCCAAGGGTATAAACAGATTGTTTCAGGGAAAAAGGAAGGAAGACTATTTACATTGAAGATTCAAGGCAACATTGGTCATGCTATGTTCACATATGGAGGACATAAGATCTCTGAGTTAGATCTATGGCACAAGAGGCTTGGACATTTCAATGAAAGAGGTATTAAAGAAATGGTTAACAATGGTTCAGTGCTTGGATTGCCTAATGTTGCAGGTCAACATATGACATACAAATGTGAGGCATGTCAATTAGGTAAGGCTCATAAACATTCATATTCCAAGCATGGTTTTATGCACTCAGAGAAGCTTGAGTTGGTACATACAGATGTGTGGGGACCATCAAAAGATTTCAGTATAAATGGATCAAGGTATTATGTGATTTATGTTGATGATGCTACTAGGTGGATCACTATCTATGTGATCAAAGATAAGTCAGAAGTGTTTAATACATTTAAACACTATCATGCATATGCAGAAAGAATTACAGGTCATAAGTTGAAGAGACTAAGGTCAGATGGAGGGGGAGAGTATTTCTCAAATGAGTTCAGTGATTACTTATGGAATGCAGGTATAAAAAGGGAAATTACTTGCAGGTACTCTCCTCAACAAAATGGTGTTGCAGAAAGGAGAAATAGAACTATTGTTGAGTTTGCAAGATCCATGATGAAGGAGAAAAATTGTCCTAATTACTTGTGGGCTGAGGCTGTAAATACAGCCACTTATTTGGTTAATAGGTTACCATGTAAAGCCTTGCAGAGTATGACACCATATGAGGCTTGGTGGGGTAAAAGGCCTACCTTGGATCATTGCAGAGTTTTTGGGTGTGTGGCATATGCATATGTGCCATCACAATTAAGACACAAATTGGAACCCAAAGCTGAAAAGTATGTTTTCATTGGCTATGATGACAAACAGATGGGCTATAGATTGTGGAGTCCATCAACAAAACAATTTATGGTTTCTAAAGATGTTACATTTGATGAACAAAGCACTTGGTATGCAGGTACAATCAAAATCAATACAGATGATGAAGAAGAGGTGAGTCAAAGAAAAGGTAAATCAAAAGTTCAAATATTTGATGAGCAAGAGAATAATGAAGTGCAGGTTGAGGTGGAAGAGACACCAAGATTTGATCCTGAATGTGAAGAGCCAGAAACCTCAAGGAGTGGAGAACTCAGAAGGTCAACAAGAAATAGGTGGCAACCTACAAGGTATAGTTATGATACTTCATTTCTAGCCACAAAAGATTATGCTTATATGGTGAATACAGATGAAGACCCTTCTACATATGAAGAGGCAAAAGGTAAGGAAAAATGGGAAAGTGCTATGCAGGAAGAATATGATGCACTATTGGAGAATCAAACTTGGGATTTGGTTCCTAAACCAAATAGTCAGAAGATTATTGGATGCAAATGGGTCTACAAGACAAAAAGGTTTGCAGATGGAAGTGTGTCTAGATACAAGGCTAGACTTGTTGTCAAAGGTTTTGCACAGACATATGGCATTGATTATGATGAGACCTATAGTCCTGTGGCAAAGATGACAACCATAAGGACACTTATTGCTATTGCTGCATGTAAAGGTTGGAAGCTATGTCAACTTGATGTGAAAAATGCTTTCTTGAATGGTTATATTTCAGATGATGTATTCATGGAGCAACCTCAAGGGTTCAAAGATAAAAGGTATTCAGATTATGTGTGCAAGCTCAAGAGAGCTTTGTATGGCTTGAAGCAGGCCCCAAGGGCATGGAACTATAGACTTGTGAAGTTCCTTAAGGAACTTGGTTTTCAAGTGTCTAAAGCAGATAGTAGCTTGCTTATCAAGGCAAGTGAAAATGGTTTCATATACATGTGCATATATGTTGATGATATAATTCTTACAGGTACAGATGAAGAAGGAATACAAAGGCTCAAGAGGCAAATGGAAAAGGAGTTCAAGATAAGTGACTTGGGAGACTTATCATACTTCTTGGGCATGGAGATAACATATACTCAACATGGAGTATTTGTGACCCAAGAAAGGTATTTGAAGAACTTGTTAATCAAGTTTAAAATGGATGATTGCAGGGTAGCACCTACACCAATGGAGGTGAATCACAAATTGAGTAAGTATGGAGGTGAAGAATTCAAAGACATGAGACAATATCAGAGTTTGGTTGGTAGCCTTATCTATGCTACTCTAACTAGACCTGATTTATCATATGCAGTAGGGGTTTTGTCTCAATTTATGCATTGCCCAAGGAAAGAACATTGGATTGCAGGACAAAGGGTGTTGAGGTACATTAAGGGTACACTCAATGAAGGTTTGTATTATGGGTTTACCTCAGATACAAATATCAAAATTTATAGTGATGCAGATTGGGCAGGTAATCCAGATGATAGAAGATCTACATTTGGGTACATGTGTTATGTGGGAGATAAACTTATCTCATGGTGTTCTAAGAAGCAACATACAGTTGCTTTATCTTCTACAGAAGCAGAGTATAAAGGCATGGTTGAAGCTGCAAAGGAAGTAATTTGGGTTAAGACCTTGATGAAGAGTCTTGACATTATGCATGGAGTACCAATCATATATGGAGATAACATGAGTTCATTGTATTTAGCTGCTAATCCTGTTTTTCATGCCAGGACCAAACACATTGAGATTCAGTATCACTTTCTAAGAGAGAAAGTGATGGACAAGGAGATTGAAGTCATACATACTTCAACAAAAGATCAGATAGCTGATATGCTTACAAAGAGCTTGGATGGACCAAAGCTACAGAAGTTTAAGGACATGGCAGGTATAAAGAAGAAAGGAGAAACCTCAATTGATGATTGAGGGGGAGCTGTTGGTGCAGACCAATCACCAATTGAAGACTTGGAAGGTTAAAGAGTGAAGGAAGGATCAACCATTGAAGCTTGGAAGAAAGACATATTCAGAGGATAAGAGAAATGTACACATATGTACATTAGTATAGTCATAGGTGACTTAGATCTTTGTTTTAGTGAGAACCTTGTACAAATTGTCTATAAATACTTTGAGAAAAGTCGGGGCATGTATGAGAGCTTATGTGAGCATATGTAGAAGCCAAGATTGAGGAAGTTAGGAGTCAAGAGATAGAGAAAAAGTTAGTTGAGTTAGCTCTCATCACTCAGTTGTAAATTTCTGAGTTAATGAAGAAAAGTTGCGCCCGATTTTTCCGTGTCTGCTCATTCTGTGTTTGATCATTTGTGAAATCCTTTTGAGGATATCTAAGTTGTTAGTTAATGAGCCTGTGACCTGAATTTCAGAGTCTAATTGTAATCAGGCTAGGAGAATTGTTAGTAGGAACATTCATATGTGTTGAGTGTCTACAGTTCTCTGAAACAGGCGCAGATTTCGAGTTTAATCTTTTGATCAGTGCTCACTCTATAGTTTAAAGTTTTGTGCAAGCAAGCACTTAATCTTTAAGTTGGAAGGTGATCTACTCGTGGCTAAAAGCATTTAGCAAAACGGGTTAGATATTGTGAGAACCAAAGTTAAGAAGTTAGGGGTGTAGAATCGACTGTTCTGAGTAACAGATTCTGACATAGGTAACTTGTGAAGACAATTTCTCAAGTTATACTAAAGCTTTTCAAGTGATTCAACTTGGAGGTGATGCGCAATCCCTAGGAGATGATTCGTACAAAGTTTCATCAAAAACTTTACACGTTTGATAAGTCAATGTGAAGAAATTCTGCAGCAGACTTTTCTGTGTTTCACTTTCTTCACAGATTTTCTTAATTTTGATAATTTGGAGATTGGACCTCTAATTAAGTGAAGGTTTTGACTTACTCTTGATATAGAGGTGTTCTAAATTCAAGAGTAGGTTGTTCTTTTGGAGATTAACACTCTCCATCATCACCTTCTTCAAATTTATGCACACTCTCAATTTTCCATTTTTCTTGGGCACAACTACTAATGGCGATAGCCACTCGGTATGTTCTATCTCATATATGAATCCTACCGCTAGTAGTTTGTCTATTTCTTCCTTAATTTTTGCTGCATAAACCTCATTATACGTATAAGGGCGTTGTTTGGATGGTTTTGCGTCTGCCGTCATTGGTATTCGATGGGAACAAATAGTGGGTTCTACGCCTTTGAGATCCTTGTAGGTCCATGCGAATACATCTCGGTACTCTTGGATAAGGTGTATGAGTTCCTCTTCCTCCTCTTCAGATACATCTTTTCCAATATATGTGCACCCCTCTTCTCCGTCTTCTACTGTTACAACAATTTTTTTGGTTTGTTCTTTGTTGTCGTACGCTTCTCCGTCTCGTGCCTCTCATCTAGGCATTTGAATGGCTACTTTTCTCTCTTCTACTTCGTATTTTTTTAAAATGTTCAGGAACTTCAAAAAGATCTGGGTCCGGCTCTACCTTACTCATGTCTTCCCTCTGCCTGTGTATTGCCGGAGCAGCTTCAATTGCTAAGATTTTTGTTGGTTCCTGTTCCTTCTTGTTTTGAATAGTGTTTAGGTAGCTTTCTTCGGAGTCAAATTCTGGTTCCATTTATATGCTTTCATATTCCTCTTTCCATTCTGTTTCCAAGATTTCCCCTTCTTCTACTTCTTGAAGAACAACCATATAGAGATTTACATCATAGCCTTCCTCATCTATGCATTCGTTCATCGTCAAAACTTCTTCATTTACGCACACATCTAAGGTTGCTAAAATCTCCATCCATCCATGCGGCTCGAAGATCTCATCAGGAAAGATTTGAGGCATGTAATCTGGGTCTTCTATTGATCGATAGTTAGGGTGTCCTATCGGCCACAGTTGTTTTTTACTCTCCTCTCTCTTCGCTTCTTTACACATCCATAATTGGGCATCTTCATGTATCCAAGATTGATCACTTGATCCAGCGCTGTGAATGGATAGGTCATCTTCTTCCTTGTGTACTGGATTCCATTGTAGTGGAGGGACATCTCGATAGGCAAACGTGTGCAAATTTATCTTGGTGGTGTTTCCTTGATGTTGCAGGTATAACGAATCTCTTCCCCAATCTTGTACTACCCGCATTTGTCTCATGAAGGGTCGCCCTAATATCATTTCATAGTTGTTCGCTTTCTCAAACTTACAAATGGCTAATGTATGTTCAAATTCTACTCCACAGGTGGCTAATTTGATTCTTTCCAATATTCCTAAGGGTCTTTCCACATGACCGTCTGCTAATTGGAGTTTCATGCGTGTGGATCGTAAGGCAGGTTTTCCCCACTTTTCCCATATCTCCTTGGTGGCAATTCCTACCCCGGCTCCCGTATCTAAAATAGCCTTGGTCATGTACCCATTGTGGGTGACAGGTAGACATGTATTACCTTCGTCTCCTTCACTAAACTCCCCCACTTTATCAACTGGAATTTGTATCGTTGATTTGCTTTCCTTTTCGTTTCCTTTTGTTTCTCCTTTCTCTAGTTGTGGTTCTAATTGGTTTGCTAACTGCCTCCATAATTGTGGTTTAAGTTGAAGCAGCTCTTCCACCGTCAATTTGCATTGCACCTTTGTTTTCTTTAGTTCTGTTAGATTGTGTGAACTCTCTTATGAATTTCCTTTTCCTCCCATGTATTGTGGGTGCTCGTATTATTATAGAGTCCCTTTCGTATTCTCCCATGTAATTAGGCAATGTTGAGATGCTCAGGGTTTCCTCTCTACCTCTATCGAGTCTTGATACCTCCTCATATACTTCCTCCACGTTGGGATGGGGTTGACAATCTTCCACATCTATTTCATCAAAAGGGGGCGGACTGACTCCATTCTTCTTCCATTGCTCTTCTCGGATTCTATTCCACAAGTCTTTTGGCCAATCTGCCTCTAGGTCTGGTATCATTGACACACGTTCATCTTGTGCTTTTATTCGTTCACCTTGGTCATCTTCCTTTCCAGGTTCCTTATCCTTGGATTTGATGCATTCTTCGTATAGACTACGTGCAATCCTTGTCTCTGGTAAAATTGGGATAGTCTTTTCTAGGGTTGCTTGTGCTACCTCTATAAGTTTCCTGCATATTGCCAATCTTTCTTTTTCTAATTCCCCTTGAGGGTAGAGTTTTTCATGTTGCTCTATATTTGGGCCCATTTTGATTCTAGCTTGGTAAGCTTTCAACCACATGTCTAAGTCATATGGCTTTGGGTCAGCTAGCATTGATCCTAGCTTCTCCTTCTCTGAGCTAAGCAGTGATGGCTCAGGGATCTCCTTTCGAGTCCTTTGTTCTTTATGCACCTTCAAGTCCTTGGTTTGTTTCTTACTGTCTTGACTCTTATTTCTTGCCCATTTCTCTTTGATTTTCTCACGTCTTTCCTTCCATTTTTGTACTTTTGTACTTTTGTCTCTGAAAAGATGTTCCTTTCCGCAATCACTACAATATCCTTCCCAAATCCTAGGTGGTGGAGGGTTATAAGGTCGCGGACACTCTCTAATGAAATGGTCCCCTCCGCATCTATATCATGGTCCTCTTTGCACAGGTGGTCTAATGGGTGGTCTCATGGTTGGTTGTACTTTAGGAGCCGTATACAATAAGGTGGCTATCTCTGCTCTGTAAGTCTGATCATAGCCCTCATGTCCATATAAGCAGCATCATATGCAGATTCATATTCTAACATGTTGGCTTTGTATGGGTGGTAATCTCCTGGTGACGGTTCATATCCAAGGTTTGTGGGCTCTACATGGGTCATTGTCGATGCTGGTACTATAGCTCTTTCTAAGTTTTCTTCTAGTTGAGCATACTTCACCGATACTACTTGTTGAGGTTTCGACCGTTGGGGTCCTAGCACTGGTTGTGGTGGATATGGTGCCTGCTCGTATGGCCTTGATGCTCCTGCTGGTGTAGGATACGGGTTGTATCTTGGTATCTCTCTGCCTGGCTCCCTAGGAGGGTATCCGTATGGTTGATACTGCGGTGGTTGAAAAGGGCGTGCTTGCCTATTGAAGGGACAGTTCTCAGTAGTGTGGTTGGTGTATTTTTGTTCTATGTGGCAGTACCAAGAAGTCCCTTGTTGTTGCTACCTGTGGTATGGATACATAGGTTGTGCACCAGCCCCTCCTCGGACACACAAGTGTGTGGGGTGCTCTCCTCCACATAAGTTACATCTCCGTAGCATAGGCACTCTTTGAGCTGGGTTTTGGTAAGCTCTTTGCCCCTGGACTCCTAGTTTCTTTTGCTAATAATTCTGCTAATTCTTCCATGTTACTGGAGTTGGATGTGATGGTGCTCCTTGAATCTTCTGATTTAGTGAGGTTGGATGTACTTTTAAGGTCCTCGGCTAGGTTATCTTCCAAATCAATGCACTCTTGAAGGCACTCACTCAATGTTTGTAGCCTCTTCACATACACTAGTGTTCTTAGAGTTCCGTTAGTGAGTCCATCTAAAAATAATGAAATCATTTTTTGTTGAGTGGGTCTCTCAGCCATTGGGCATCTATCCACATATTGATTGAATCTTCGGGTAGCAGTCTTCACAGTTTCATTAGGGTTTTGTTTAAAGCTATGGATTAAAGACGCAGAATTGTGTTTAATCCCTCTCTTTGTGAGCTTCCCAATAAATTCTTGAACGAATTGTTCCATGTTTCCAAATTGATTGGGATCTAAGGGTTGGAACCAGGTTAGAGTTGTCCCTGTGAGGGTGAGTCCAAAAGACTCAAACTGCACAAAGAAGTCATCCACTTGCTCAGCCCTTAGAACTTGTTTGAATTCTGCAATGTGATCATAGGGTTCCCCCATTCCATCATAATGGTTTCTCACACACTTTGCCACTAGGATAAGTCTCAGTCTTCTCATTGGTTCAGGCGGTCTGGGCATTACAGGGAAGACTGGGACAGCTGGTCTTATAGGAGGTATTCCAGGCTGTCCTCCTACCGATGGTCGTGGTCTGACTGGTGGTCGGCACTGATTACCTATCCCTGCATGGGCCTGATTGTGTGTTTGCACTCCTGGAGTTGCAAATTGTACGTGAGTACGGTTGGGCACACTTCGTTGGCTGGTCTGTCCTGATGTGGTATGTTCCGTCTCTTGTTGATTCCCAAAAGGATTTTGTGAGGTAGTTGCCTGATCTCTCTGAGGAAATACAGGTGCACCTATATATCTCAGCCGAGCCCTGTCTAAGGCACTCACAGCCCAATATCTCCTTTGATCCTTATCCAAGTATATGAGTCTAGTTTCATCATCTGGGTCTTTCAACTCATAGAATGTCATGGGGCTTTCTTCTCTCCCTGGAGCAGGTAAGTCTGTTTGAAGCAACAAGTCTGATCCGTGGATCATATAGACCTCCAACAAGTAGTCGTCTTGAGGTATCAAATCTCCTCTCAAGACTCGTGATACTCAGGACCTGCCCCTAGGGGTAGTCACTAACTCTTCAGGGTATGTTCTTTCGGAGTTGTCTGGGTCCGCAAACTCTCCCCTTTCATTGATCCTCTCAGGAAATTCAGTCACAATGTAGATATGACCAAGTTTGTCTACATACGCTCCTCCCTCGTACTTGACAGCAGGTCGGGGTACAATCGTGGCATTCATGGAAGTTACCATCCTAGCCACAGATCTATTTAAGCCATCCAGGTAGATGGGGATCTCCTGGGCATTGGTAGACACATATTGTAATGAAGTACGGTAATCTCCCTCAACAGTAGACATGAAATTCCTATTTGGTGTTGGACCCTGCATGTCTTCCGAAGCCATGGGTATTTCCTCCTCTGAATCACTAGAAGTCTCTGAGTAGATGGAGTGATGACTAACCTGGGCAGCACTTCCCACAGAAGATATGACGCTTCTTCGGCTACTTAGCACTCTTCCTGACCTCAGGTTCGTTCACCCTCCTCAATCTCTCTATAAGTCCCAGAGATTCTCCTTGAGCGGCTCTCCCAATGCCTCAAATTGCGTGACAAAATGCTAGTGTCAATCTGCACGATACCACTTCCAGGCGATACTACACTAGGCGATACTGCCTTGGCCGCGATACGATACCAGAAGACAATGCGATGCGATACTGTCTGCAGTAGGCGATACGATACGATACCAACTATCTTCCCGATACGATACGAACTTGATATCGCGATACGATCCCTGATAGGGAGGCGATACGATTCTACTGCTGATCACGATATGATACTTGATCAATGCCCGATACGATACCAACTTCCTCACACGATACAATATCACCTGCGAAGGCCGATACGATACCAACTTGGTATCGCGATATACCTCTTGAAAATAAGGCGATACGATACCAGGTATGGTGTCGCCATACTTCACTAGGTAATAAAGCGATACGATACTTGCAGGGGTCGCCGATACGATAGTAAAATAAGGGGCGATACGATATCCTGGTCCTCACGATACGATACCGGAGACCCAAGGAAATACGATACTTACGATGGTATCGCGATACTAACCAGGCAAGCAGACGATACGATACTGAAATGGTGTCGCGATACGAGCTGACAAGTGGGCGATACGATACTGGGTGTGTCGACGATACGATACCACAGTAGGTAACGATACGATACCACTGTAGTAAAGTGTGATCGCGATACCAATCTGGCGACACGATACCAAAATGGTATCGCGATAGCAGGACTGATACCGGCGATACGATACTACGGCGAGTATCGCGATACAAGGGAGTTTTGGTATCACGATACAAGGGAGTTTTGGTATCACGATACCAAATCTCAACCGATCGCGATACTCAAGCCAAAAAGCATGAAATTTCCAAAACTTTTGCACCCCCTTGCTCCTCACACACACCTCTTCACTCCTAGGTCACTGTCATTCACCAAGAAATTGTTATGACACTAGTTTTCCTTTCCCGCGATACTGCGCATACTTTTAATCACTTGTTTATGCATGTTTAGCGTATTTTAGTAAATGATCTTTGTAGAACCTCACCTTGGTGTAGTCTTGCTTGCACCTTGGGCACACAAGCTAGCTTTGAAGGCGTGCTCAGCACGATACCCTGCACACGATACCACACGCTACTCTCAGATGATACCAGGACACTCTGAAGTGTCAAATGAGCCCATTTTCTTGGTTTTTATACTTTTTTTGATAGAATTTGGATCTTACTATTTTTAGAAGATTTTTTGGGACTTTTTTGGTGATCTTGGCCTACTCCTACTTCACCTCTCTTCACTTATCCTTTCCATCTAACCTAACCCTATCTCCTCCTTCTCTCCCTACCTCCTAACCCTAAACCTAAAACTTATCACACACACCTCTGAGATGTGAAGTAACAAGTGCTGAAGTGATTGACTACTTGCCACCGGACGAATTCACTTCTACAAGTACGATTCTATCACACTCGATCTATAACCATCACGAAGGCACCTCGGCAGAGTGTTCCTCGGCAACGGCGCCAAAAACGTGTGTACTTGAGTCAAGAAGACTCAAGGACTTGTGCCAATGAGACTGTACCTCAATTGCAACACAAGTGCGTATAGTGGGAAATTAACACACATTTAAATGTCAATCCGATCGAACGACCTAACCAAGTGTATGGGGACATGTGCACACATGATGGAAAATGAAGTGGTGAAGCTTGCATGCATAAGAAAAGACTAATCCACCTCTCACACTCTCTGAAATGCTGAAAGTGTCTACCGCAATACCTCTTACAGCAGTTTTCAGAAAATCAAGGATTTCTCCCAAGTCCGAACTCTGAATATAGGCAATAGGGTACTCGTTTTGAAGCTCTCAACGAGACCCATCTATTGGAAGTGGTTTCACTCGATTGTGATAACTTTGCTTTAAGTTATGGCCAAAAAGATGAATGGTGGGAAGCACCCACACTCACGCCACAACTCCTACTAGTTCGCACACACACCACAGTAGCTCAACAACAATGGGGAGGGGTAGACCACAGTCCTACACACACATTCCAAGCAATACACACACATACAAGATCAAAAAGAAGATAGAAATCTGCATGAAAGAGGCAAATTCGAAATTTTAGAAGAGCTCCTCCTTCACAATGGCCAAAAGTCTCTACAGAGAGTCACAAAGTGACTTATATACATGTGCCCTAAGTTTGGTCCTTTCACACAAGAGACCGGCACTTTATTCCCAAAAAAATAAATTTCCTACTAATTTACAAAGGGTATTTTACAACAAGTTGGGGTTATGCAACTAGAGGACTCCTCTAGTGCATTTACATGGTTTTCAGGGAATTCTCTAAGACCTTGAAGAAGAAAAATTGTGCCCATTAATTTGAAAATTTTGGGGCTCTTCACATGTGCTCCTTTTCTCTGCAACAGTGTGGCAAGGAACAGCTCCTGAGAGATTGTCCCGGACATCCCTCTAGTGCACCAAAGGTTACACCCATTAATGTAGTAGGCTTAATGGGGGATTCAAGTTCCAGTCGCGATAGTGTGGCTCCTATACATGCAGTGACTAGGGCACAAGCCTTACAACAAGCTAAACTAGCGGAGCAATCAGAGCCAAGTGAATCAAGAGAGCCTAGTAAGAGAAAAACAAGAACATGGAAGGTACCTAGGGAGAAAGCCAATCGTAAGTGGACCAAAAAGTTATCCGAACTAGAAGAAAGCTTGAAAGATGCAAAGACAAAAATAGAAGATATTGCCTCTCAAAGCCCCTCACATGTCAAAACTCCATCCACACCACCTCATCCCCACCCACCAACCATTGTAAATAAACCACAACCAGGATTTGTTCTTGCAAATCCAACCCCAGAAGGCTTGGACATGATGTTCAAGGCCTACCAGGCTCGACTTCAAGAAGGGCCAACACCTGCAAACCTAGACAAGAGCTACCCTAGAGCAGATTTAGAGATTGAATGGACGAAAATGTGCATCAAAATGGTGGAACTAGCTCAAGCTATGTTCGAGGCCAATCAATCATTCAATCAGACAAATTCTATTACACCGGGTTTGGACTTCCAGGGCTTACTAGATAGATTAGAGCAGTTGGTAAATAAACCTCAAGTTTCTTTACCTCCACAGGCTCAACCAATTGTTGAAAGAGAAAGCTCATCACCATAGATGACGGAGAACCTCTTTCAATTCAACAGCACACTCAAAAGTTCTTGCGGGAAATACAAGAAGAGAAATGGGCCAAGGAGAAGGATGTTTCCCCTCCTATTCTTGAAATTGATGACCGTCACAATCAATTCCCACAAGACATTCCATCTATTTATGGAGACCAAGTAGAGCAACAAGAAAAAGAAAGTTCAGGATTTGAATCCAATTCTATACAAGAGTTGCCACAGTTCACAGGTCCATGGGAATTCGAATCTCTTCAGGTCAGAGCTCCCACAATATTGGTAAGAAATGAAGACTCAGTGGTTCCAAGAAACACTGATGTCGTGAAGAACACTAAGGTTCAGTGTCATCTCACTGTAGAAGAGCTGCTCAAAGTAAAACCTGAGTTATGGAAACACGTGGCGAATCAGGTCCGAGAACGTGATTCCTGTGAAGAGATGGATAGGTATGTGCTTGAAGATGAAGAGGTGTTGCAAAATCCTTGATCTACACCAGCCAAATGAACTCCAGGAGTATATGGTGGGCCCTTTTAGCTTTCCAATGGATGTATTAGACACCCTATGTACCTTGGAAGATCACTCTCAAAAAGATAGATCAAAACAGATAAGTTGGAGTTAGCTCAGAGGTGAAAACTTGCTATTCTTGGTTCATACACCTGTCCAGTGTTTTACATAATTCTCTGAGCACAGCAGCAATTAGCTTAATTCCTCTTGGGTAAGTCTAGTTAGCTTAAAGAGCTAACTTTCAAGAGTAATCTCATAAAAAATAATGAACCACACACTGAGAATGAGTTTTAACAAGTGATGACATCATCCCGATTTTCACGGGCTGCTACAGAAATAGACCAGTGAGCAAAAAAATCAACATAACTCAAAATTTAGGACTCCAATGACTATGAAAATTTGTATGGTTATACTAAACAGTAAGCTGAATCCAACAAGCTTTAAATCACTGAATTTGGATAAGTAACCACTGAGAAATGGCTCTGCCAAGATGAGTGAAAAAGTCGGGTACCTGACAGAGAAGTGAAGATGAACAGACCCTGTTGACTTCAAATGAACATAACTGAAGATTGCAACATTCAAATGACATGAAAATTTGTGAGCATATAGTAGACTTATAGAGCTAACTTTACCAAGTTAAATCACTACAAATGATGCACCAAGCTCAGAGAAAACATCTCTGCAAGTTGACTGAGAAAACTGAGAGTAATGGCAGTGAGTAGTACACTTCACAAGAACATGGAAAGATGAACTCAAATAATCATGAAAATGAAAGTATATTGCTTGTACAATACAATGACTTACTGATACATATGTGTGCCTTGTAATCACACCTTGATATGGCATAAAGCTCAGCTCTTGGAGGTCTTCACATAGGTCTCTCTAACCACGACTAAAACTGCCATCTATTTATAGTTGAGTTTGGGAGGCTAACTTCCCTCAATCACTCTCCAACCAATCAATGATTGATTTGATTCTCTACCTACCACAAATCACGAATTCGTGGCTCCTCTTTCCATTCTTGATCAAGTGGACTCAACCACTTAAGATTCTCTTACTTTTACATTAAGTAAACTCTTCAAAAGTTACAAGAGGTAGTTCACAAGTGAACTTTACATAGTCTTCTTTTTAAAGCTTCTTCTAAGACTTTGTGAGACTCAAGCCAATACTTAGGCTTGTCATAGACTTGCTCCAACAGCTCCCCCTCAAGCCAAGTATGCTTGAGGTCTTCAATCTTCCAAGATTACCTGCAAACCAATCATAGCCTTGAATTTGCAAAGCTTTGTACCATCCAATGCTTTGGTTAGAATATCTGCACATTGTTGATGAGTGGACACATATGATATTTGAATCTCTTTGCTTAGAACCTTTTCTCGTACATAGTGATAATGAACTTCAATATGTTTAGTCCTTGCATGAAAAATAGGATTAGCAGCCAAATGAATAGAACTCATATTGTCACCAAAAATAGTTGGAGTTCCAAACTCCAATCCAAGATCTTTGAATAATGTCTTCATCCACATAGCTTCTTGTGTAGCTATGGCAAGACCTCTATATTCAGCTTCAGTAGAAGAGAGAGCAACTGTGGGTTGCTTCTTGGATGACCATGAAATAAGCTTTGAACCTGCAAAGGTAAGATAACCTGAAGTGCTCCTTCTATCTTCCTTAGAGCCAGCCCAATCTGCATTAGAAAATAGCTTCAAACCTAAATCAGATACATAAGGATAATAAAGTCCTTCATTTATGGTTCCTTTGAGATACTTGAGAATCCTTTTGGCAGCATCCATATGTGGTTTCCTTGGTGTGTGCATAAATTGGCTTAGCACACTCACACTGTAACATATATCTACTCTTGTCAATGTGGCATAGTTGAGACTACCCACTAGACTTTGATATGATGTGATGTCCTCTATGAGTTCACCTTCATGTGAGCTCAATTTGTGATTGACCTCCATTGGAGTACCTGCAATCTTACAATCTTGCATCTTGAATTTTGCCAACATGTCCTTAATGTACTTTCTTTGAGTGAGAAACAAACCATGATCTTTGTAGACAACTTCCAAACCTAGGAAGTAGGTAAGTGAACCCAAATCACTTATCTTGAACTCTTCTCTCATCTGATCTTTGATCTTCTTCATACCATCTGCATCATTTCCTGTCAATATAATATCATCTACATATACACATAGGTAGATGACCTCAGAATTACTCTTTTTTATAAAGAGTGAAGGATCTGCCTTGCTTGGTTGAAAGCCTTTGTCCTGCAAGAATGAAACAAGCCTGAAATTCCAAGCTCTTGGAGCTTGCTTGAGACCATACAATGCTTTGTTAAGTTTACACACATAATCAGGATAAACTTGATTCTCAAAACCAGGTGGTTGTGCCATATATACCTCTTCTGTTATCCAACCATTCAAGAATGCATTCTTTACATCTAGTTGAAGTATCTTCCAATTCTTGGAAGAGGCAATACTAAGCAAAACCCTAATAGTAGGCATCTTTGCCACAGGAGAGAAAGTCTCCTCATAATCAATTCCCTGAGTTTGTGCAAAGCCTTTTGCCACAAGCCTTGCCTTATACCTGTTAATTGAACCATCAGAATTCTTCTTGAGTTTATAGACCCATCTTGAGCCTATTACCTTCATGGATGAAGTCTTGGGCACCAAATCCCAAGTGTTGTTTTCCTCAAGTGCTTCAATCTCTTCCTTCATTGCATGCTTCCATTCTGTTTTTGCTTTGGCCTCTTCAAATGATGATGGCTCCTCTTGGTTTATGTCCTGTGCTATGTAGATAGAATGTTTAGTTACTAATGAGGTGTCAAACCCATACCTTTCTAGTTTTTTCTTTTCCCTCATAGATCTTCTTAGGCCATGATGTGATGATTCTACCTCATGTCCAAGTTCCTGCAATTTTGCTTTACCTTTAGACTTCCATGCTTTGATCTTTTCCATGTGAGATTCTTCATCATCCTCTGAGGTGTCTTGTTCTTCAATCTTTGATTGTTCTCTACCAAGCTTTGGAAAATCTTCTTCAAGATCATATGGTAAATTGATCTTCCTGCATGAATCTTCATACCATGAATTGTTCTCATCAAAAACTACATCTCTGCTTACCAAGAATCCTTTGTTGGTAGGGTTGTATAACCTGTAGCCCTTTTGATTGTTGTCATATCCAATAAATACACACCTTTCTGCCTTTGGATCCATCTTGCCTCTAACCTGTGAAGGAACATGAGCAAAAGCAATACATCCAAAAATTTTACAATGATCTAAGCTTGGTCTTCTTCCATTCCAAGCCTCATATGGAGTCATCCCATCAAGGGATTTTGAAGGCAACCTGTTAATCAAGTAAGTGGCTGTAGAAACAGCCTCAGCCCATAAGTAATTAGGTAAATGCTTTTCATTTAACATAGACCTTGCAGCTTCAACAATTGTCCTATTCCTCCTTTCTGCCACTCCATTTTGCTCAGGAGTGTACCTTGTAGTTACCTCTCTTTTGATTCCTCTTTCTTGAAGAAAAGAATCAAAATCATGGGAGAAGTATTCTCCCCCTCCATCTGACCTTAGCCTTTTTAGTGATTTACCTGTTTGATTCTCCACAAGAGCCAAATATCTTTTGAAACATGAAAAAACTTCATCTTTGTGTTTCATAAAGAATAGGATAGTCCATCTGCTGCAATCATCAATAAAGGAAACATAATACCTTGATCCAGATATTGAAGCTTCCTTGCTAGGTCCCCATACATCTGTATGAACCAACTCCAAGAGATCTCCATGCATATAACCTTTCTTCATGAATGGTAACCTGTGAGACTTTCCAAATTGACATGCACTGCACTTATATATCATATGTTGTTTTGACAAATTAGGAAGTCCAAGTACACTTTGGTCCCTGCAGATTTGCTTTAATGACCTTTCACCAATATGTGCTAACCTTTTGTGCCATACTTCCAATTCTGTGAGTGTCTGACTACCATAATTAAAGAGAGCAATGTTTCTAGTGTCCTGTAATTCAAATGTGAACAATCTACCTGTCTTTTCACCTTTTGCAATTCTTCTGAATCCTTGACTTGGATCTTCAACAAATGCTCCTGCTTTTGTGAACCTGACTTGCAACCCTTTCTCTACTATCTGCCCAACACTTATCAAATTCTTTGTAATGGTAGGGACATAGAGTACCTTATTGAGTAGGTTGATGTTTCCATCAGGTGCCTTGACATTGCCTATTTTCTCCACAGGATGTTTTGTATCATCTCCTGTTTGTACCTCATGCTTATTCCTTGGATCTTCTAAATCCGATAGGAGTGCCACATTTCCTGCCACATGATTTGAACAACCTGAATCTATGTAGAAAACATGCTCATTAGATTTACCTTGTGGCATAGCCATGTTCATGATCAATAATGAATCCTCTTTGTTTGAGTCTTCTGTGTAGTTATTGTAGTCTCTCCTTCCTTTGTAGCCTCCTTGATAGTTTGAATGATTGTAGTTGTTGTAGTTGCCATGGTAGTTGTTGAACCTTCCTCTTGAGTAGCCATAACTTCCTCTATTGTATCCTCTGCCTCTTTGATTCCTGGAATTCCTAAAGCAATTTTCAATTGTATGATTAGTTAATCCACAAATAGAACATGAGTTGGAGTCTTGGGATCTCCCCCTGCCTTGTCTACCTCCTCTTCCTCTACCTCTGCCATGTCTTCCTCTACGTGCATAGTTAGCTTGATATGTACCTGCTTCATCATCCACTTTCTTTGCCTTTCCTTTGTTATCTTTAGACTTGCTTTTATCCGTGTATAAAGCTGAAGATTGATTACCTTTAGAGCTTTCTCCATTTTTTATAAGCTTTGCCTCTTGAGTAAGTAGTTGTCCAATGAGTGTGTTGAAATCAGGTACATGCATGTCCATGTACAAATCCATAGCTGTGGTGAATGCTTCCCACTTATCATCTGCCTTCAAGCCATTGATGACCTGCCTTACAATTTGCTCTTCATCTATTACCTCTCCAATGCTTCCCAACTGATCCGCTATGTCCTTGATCTTTGTGACAAAATCAGTCACATTTTGTTTGGGAGCGTTCTTGAGAGTTGTGAACTCCAGCCATAGTTGATGCTTCCTAGCTTTGGTACTTGAAGAAAAGAAAGCTTCAAGTGCATCCCATACTTCTTGAGATGTCTTACAACTTCTAATGTGAGGCAACAAAAAATCTGAGATAGAGTTGAGGAGATAAGACCTTGCAAGTGCATCCTTGGAGCACCATGTGCTCAATCTTTCTTGCTCTTCTTGTGTTGGTTGACTTTTGTTCCTGAAACTTGGCATAACTTCATCTCCAGCCACATAACCATATAAACTTCTACCTTGGAGATAGGCTTCCTTTCTTAATGACCAAGCTGAGTAGTTACCTCTGTCTAATTTGTCAATTGATGAAGGAAATCCATCTGCCATGTTGTCCAACCTTGCTCTGATACCACTGTGAAGAGATGGATAGGTATGTGCTTGAAGATGAAGAGGTGTTGCAAAATCCTTGATCTACACCAGCCAAATGAACTCCAGGAGTATATGGTGGGCCCTTTTAGCTTTCCACTGGATGTATTAGACACCCTATGTACCTTGGAAGATCACTCTCAAAAAGATAGATCAAAACAGATAAGTTGGAGTTAGCTCAGAGGTGAAAACTTGCTATTCTTGGTTCATACACCTGTCCAGTGTTTTACATAATTCTCTGAGCACAGCAGCAATTAGCTTAATTCCTCTTGGGGAAGTCTAGTTAGCTTAAAGAGCTAACTTTCAAGAGTAATCTCATCAAAAATAATGAACCACGCGCTGAGAATGAGTTTTAACAAGTGATGACATCATCCCGATTTTCATGGGCTGCTACAGAAATAGACCAGTGATCAGAAAAATCAACATAACTCAAAATTTAGGAATCCAATAATTATGAAAATTTTTATGGTTATACTAAACAGTAAGCGGAATCCAACAAGCTTCAAATCACTGAATTTGGATAAGTAACCACTGAGAAATGGCTCTGCCAAGATGAGTGAAAAAGTCGGGTACCTGACAGAGAAGTGAAGATGAACAGACCCTGTTGACTTCAAATGAACATAACTGAAGATTGCAACATCCAAATGACATGAAAATTTGTGAGCATATAGTAGACTTATAGAGCTAACTTTACCAAGTCAAATCACTGCAAATGATGCACCAAGCTCAGAGAAAACATCTCTGCAAGTTGACTGAGAAAACTGAGAGTAATGGCAGTGAGTAGTACACTTCACAAGAACATGGAAAGATGAACTCAAATAATCATGAAAATGAAAGTATATTGCTTGTACAATACAATGACTTACTGATACATATGTGTGCCTTGTAATCACACCTTGATATGGCATAAAGCTCAGCTCTTGGAGGTCTTCACATAGGTCTCTCTAACCACGACTAAAACTGCCATCTATTTATAGTTGAGTTTGGGAGGCTAACTTCCCTCAATCACTCTCCAATCAATCAATGATTGATTTGATTCTCTACCTACCACAAATCACGAATTCGTGGCTCCTCTTTCCATTCTTGATCAAGTGGACTCAACCACTTAAGATTCTCTTACTTTTACATTAAGTAAACTCTTCAAAAGTTACAAGAGGTAGTTCACAAGTGAACTTTACATAGTCTTCTTTTTAAAGCTTCTTCTAAGACTTTGTGAGACTCAAGCCAATACTTAGGCTTGTCATAGACTTGCTCCAACAATTCCAATATGCCAAAGTAGACTCTAAGCAGAAAGTTCCAGAGATACCTGTAGACAAAATAGGGGACATGAGCGAAGGTGAGGAAGGTAATACTTATCTTTCGATCAACTATCAAGGTTACACAACCAAAGCAATCATAGATTCAGGTGCTACTGTTGCGATTGCAACCACCTCCTTGTGGAAGCAATGGGGTAAACTTGCATTAAGACCAACTAGAATGAAGCTTCAAATGAATGACGGCCATGTCTAGGATTGCTAGAAGGGATAGCTCTAACCACGTGTGATGTAGAGTTTGAGCACACCTTTGCTATATGTGACTTTGGTAAAACTACTACTTACGAAATGATCCTAGGAAGGCCCTTCCTATGACAACTGCAAGTTGTACAGGATTGGGGAACCAACTCCTTATACTTGCAATGCTTAGGGGTCACAACCAAGGTAAATTTGAAGAATTACACCTTCAGAGATGTACCACCCCTATAGTGGAATTCTATCCAGAAGGAGCAAGAAGATTCGATCTCTGTGCATTCTAAAAGTTCATCGGAGACATCCTGGATGCATGAAGATACTCATTTGTGGATGTGCAAGGTCGCAAAGGAAGAGGAGAAATGCCTAAAAGCGAGAGAAAAAGGAACTTCTCAAGGAGATAGACCAATTAGAGACCCAGCCTATACACCAATGATCTTTCCAGATGAGGAATTTGAGCCACATGGTTGGGCAGAAATCTTAGCTACCATGGACATTGCAGTGAACGAAGAACAATGGACACCTCATTGTGATGAGGAGGGTTATGATATCTCAGTGTTCATGTGTCAATCCTTGCTAGAAGAATGTGACCTTAGTGACTTCATAGAAAAAGAAGAGAACGATGACGATCTAGAGTCCATTGTGATGGATAGTTGCTTTATTTCAGAGGAGCACTATCTAGAAGACATAGGAGTATTTATCCAAAGGAAGAAGAACCTCTCACAAGCATTAAAACTATCAATTCAAAGGATGGAAGTGAAGGAGGTAAAAAGAAAAAGAAAAGACAAGGAGTGAAAAAAGAAGAGAAGGAATCATTGTTTGAAGTACCAGAGAATTTCAAGAAATACGAAGTTGAGGACCGAAAATTTTTTGTACAAATGCCTAAGAGAGAACCACCATAGGAGAAGCGTACGATAACAAAGAAAAGACCAAAAAAGTCGTAGTCACCATTGAAGAAAATGAAGAGAGATGTACATACATAGGAGATGACCTAAGTAAAGAAGAGGAAGCAGAGTTGGTAGCCTTGTTAAGGGAATAAAGGGATGTGTTTGCTTGGCACTATAGAGACTTGAAGGGAGTAGATCCGAAGGTTTGTTCTCATATGATCCCCATGACCGCTGATGCCAAGCCCACCAAACAAAAGCCCTACACATATAATGACACCTATGCAGCTAAAATAAAAGAGGAAATCAACAGATTGATTGAAGCCATATTCATCGATGAGATTGATCATACTAAATGGGTGTCCCCCACTGTAGTGGTGCCCAAGAAGAACGGGAAGTTACGTGTGTGTATTAACCTTAGAAAAAGGTAATGAGATAGTTATCCGCTTCCAATCACTAATCATTTATTGGAGCGTGTTGCAGGCAAGGAAGTTTATAGCTTCCTTCATGGATTTTCGGGTTACAACCAAGTAGCCATTGCCACAGAAGATCAACATAAAACGGCCTTTGCCATAGAGTGGGGAGTCTTTGCATTTCGTGTGATGCCATTTGGGATCCCCAATGCACCTGCAACCTTCCAAAGGCTCATGTGTCATGTCTTCAAAGAGTTCTTGCGAAAGAGCTTAGAAGTATATGTGGATGATTTATGTGCTCATTCCCAACAAAGAAAATGCCACATCCTTGAGCTCAGACAGATCTTCAACAAATGTAGAGACTACCGAGTGTGTTTGAACCTTGAAAAGTGTGTGTTCATGGTGCGGCAAGGTAAAATCTTAGGTCATATTGTGTCTAAAAATGGAATATCAACAGATGAGGATAAAGTAAAAGCCATAGCGGAGTTGCCGAGGCCAAGGAATGTTAAAGAGGTACAAGCCTTTATGGACCATTGTGGATATTACCGTAGGTTTATTCACATGTATGCAATTATAGCTAACCCTCTTTATGCCTTGTTGACAAAATTTGAGTGGAAGGACGAATGCGAGAAGTCCTTCAATGAGTTGAAGAGATGCTTGTGTATAGCACCAATACTGACCACTCCGGACTGGAATAAGCCATTCCATGTACATGTGGATGCATCCAATTATGCAATAGGATGTGTGTTGTCACAACCCACTGTTGAAGGAAACCTAGATTTGCCTATAGCATATGCTAGCAGGCAATTGACGCTGCTGAACAAAACTACACCACAACCGAAAGAGAAGGCTTAGGCATGGTATATGCAGTAAAGAAGTTTAGACACTATTTATTGGCCAACAAGTTTAAGTTCTTCACTGATCATCAAGCCTTATTATACTTGGTCAATAAACCTTGCAATATTGGGTGCTTAGTAAGATGGTTCCTCTTACTAATAGAATATGAATTTGAAGTGGTTGTTAGGAAAGGTAAGACCCACCTCAGAGCGGATCATCTTTGTTGCATCACTTCAGCCGAGTCACCACAAGGAGTGTCTGATGAATTGCCCGACGCTTATCTGTTCAATCTAGAAGCTGTTCCTAAATGGGCAAATAAGTTGGTACCAGTCCTAACCTTTGGACCTGCAAATAAGAAGGTGAAGACGAATAGGGATGAAATTGTAAGATCACAAAAATATCAGATATTGGCAGGAAGCATGTACAAACAAGATACAGAAGGTGTATTAGCTTATTGTGTCGAGGACGATGAACACAATAGTTGGTTGCAACAAGCCCATGAAGAATTTCTCAAGAATCACTATTCTAAACAATTAACATTGCAAAATCTAAAACGTTTAGGAGTGTATTGGCCTAGTATGGATAAATAAGTTCATGAGTGGATCAAGAATTGTCCAGTGTGCCAGAAGAGACCCCCTGTGGAGCATGCGACTCTTTATCACGTATCATTGATTCCAGATTCGAGTGCTTCATTGGTAGAATTTATGAGATTAGGAACACTACCTAGTGGGGAAAGTCTAGCAAGAAAACGAAGTATTGAACAAGAGGCTCTAGACTATGCTTTAGTAGGAGACAACCTATATCAGAGAGGCAAAGATGGTTACTTAAGATTGTGCGTTCACGAATCAGACTACTTGAAAGTCTTGGAAACTGCACATAGTAGTGTTGCAGGTGGACACTTTGGGCCTGACAGAGTAATTAAGGCTATTCTATTCTCAAGACTTTTGTGGCCCACTCTTCATATGGATGCACATACCTATGTAAAGAAATGTGACACATGCCAACGTGCCCAGTACCCAATTAGAAAAGATGAGATGCCTTTGAGGCCAATGATGGGAGGACGTGCATTCTCGAAGTGGGGCATAGACTTTGTAGGTCCTATAAATCCCCCAGCTAGAAACTCCCATGCCGAGTACATTATTGTAGCCACGGAATATCTCACAAAGTGGGTAGAAGTCAAAGCCACAACAAAGAACAATGCTCAAACTACAACTAAGTTTTATTTGAGAATGTGTTCACTAGATACGGGCTACCAATAGAGTTAGTGAGTGATAGAGGCACACACTTCTTGAATGAAGTCATTGAAAATCTTCTTCACGAATTCTTGGTGATACATAAGAAGTATGCCCCCTATCATCCACAGGCTAACGGACAAGCCGAGAGCACAAACAAGATCCTATGTAATGTACAGACAAAACTAGTAAATAGCAAACGCTCTGATTGGGACAAACAACTTCATCATGCTATTTGGGCTTATCGAATTGCCTACAAAATGGTACTCAATGCCACCCCATTTTAGATGGTCTTCAGACAGAATGTTGTGCTACCTTTGGACTTCCTAATCCCAACTTTAAAAGTAGCACAAGAGCACGACTAGAATGGACATGAGTTATCCTTGAGGATCTTTGATTTAGAATGATTAGGTGAGACAAGGCTACGAGCGCCTGCAGGCATCTATGCTGCAAAGAAAAGACAAAAGGCATACTTCGATGCACATATCAAAGATAAAGGCTTGAAAGAGGGAGACCTAGTGTTGGTTTATACACTAAAGCAACATGCCCGTAAATTGGAAAAAAGAGGATACAGACGCATGATCATTAATAGAATTTCCACTAGTGGTGTTGTTCAATTGGCCACTCTAGAAGGCGATCTCTTGCCGAGCTATATTAGTGGTTGTCGAGTCAAGCTATATCAAGAACCTCTTATAGAGGATCTGCTAAAGAGACTCAACACTGCTAAGAAGCGAAAAGAAGAAGAGTTAAGGGTTAGAGAAGAAGCATAGGCCGAGGCTAGAGAACGCATTAGGAGAAATAAGTTAAGACTCCTAGGCCTAGATATCAATCTTGAGGCCCCAAGATACCACATGGCCATGTGCCAAACATCAAGTGCAATTGCTTCTCAAATAATTGATCGACGTCCCTTTGTGAACATCGCGATAGGACAAGGGAAGAATGTAAGGACTGTGAGAGCATTAATTGACTCAGGTGCAGCAACTAGTGCAGTTAGACTTTCATACTGCCAAGACCTACAATCGAACATCAAGCCCATAGAGGCCTATCTCATAGGTTTGGGAGGTGTGGAAACCCCTTGTTTGGGCGAGGTGGAGCTTCCCATCTATCGTCAAGATGTTTCAATGAGTGTCAACATGCTAGTGTGTGAAGATGAGGACCTTACGGAACCACTTGTCTTGGGTCAAGACTGGATCTATGACCATGCCATCAATTTAAACCTTAAAAAACAACTTCTTCAAGTTTGGGTACATGAACAATGCATCACATTAGAATTAGAGAATTGCATGAGCACAAATCCAAGTAGCACACATTCTCTTAGTTCTTCTAGACCTAATATGAGCCAAGAAGATGTATGTGTCAAGCAAGATGTGATCCAGCGGGACTCAATCATGAAGGACGGTCTCAAAGGAGCGAGGACCCCTCTTCTTTTTTAAAGACTCCTGCAACCGCAACAATTCAACCAAAGAGGCAAGTAAAACAGTACACACACACAACTACATCAAACAGACAAACCAAGTGCAAAAAGAACGAAGCTCAGGGCAGGAAACAGATTTGGGTACGAAAAGGAGAGCAACCACTAGCTTTGCCACAACCATTCCCATCATAGCAAGTGAATCATGCTAAAAGAAGCACCAAGAAACGAGGAAAAGCTCAATCCCAAGGTCTCCGACAAATTTGGGTACCAAAGTAATCGATGAAGGCCGACCATACTAACGTACAAATTTGGGTGCCAAAGAAATTAGTTGTAGCTCAACAAGGGCAATTACACATGTGGGTACCCAAGGCACTCTTACATGCTCAAACACCACTGATCTCCCTCACAAGAAAAATCTCAACAAAGAAGCCAAGGAGAGGCAAGGGTCAGAACCAAGCACAAAGACCAAAAGAAGATCAAATCACCACTTCCAAACAAGTAGGAAGATGTGAATAAAAGGGTATGGGTTTGGAAGCCAAAAGTACCTGTAACTTCCACAGAGCCAAAGAGCCAACCATGCTGGATACCAAAATTCCGAAACCACCCAAAGATACAGAGGATAGAGCCTATGTCTATAGGGTCAAATACTATCTTGAAATGGGTCCCTATAAGAAGGATTGCATCATTTCAAGATCCATTGGCGACCTCCAACAAAGACTGCATCAACGTCCACTAGCAACCTTGAAGCCTCGACGTGCAACAACTATGTGCCTTGGCATAACCTTGTCTTTTGCACCATTCAGGTCATGCATTTCCAAAGTATGCATTAATATAGGGCCACAATACACGGTCGTGCATAGTCACAACTGAGAATCCCCGGCACATGATACAAATCTGACATATGTAAAATATTTTATTTTATTGATTCTAACACCTTTCTTCTTGTTTTATTCCATTGTTTCGACCAAAAAAAAAGGAAAAACAAAAGAAAAAGAAGGTGTCAGGACAGGAGTGTGTGCTTGAAGAATCTCTGATGCGAACCATCAATAGGGACATCCATCAAGACGAAAGACAAGCCATCAGTCCATCATCACGATGGGCATACAACACGAAGAGTGAAGATTGATGGACCTTTTACCATGGTAAGAATTTCCTACTTCGGCAACACCACAACCATGATAGATTAGGAAACCTCTTCGTTAGAATACCCTCGAGCACTTAGCTCAAGACCCCATTTCTTGTACCATACTGCTTTCAATGCATTCCCCACGTACGCATACATAGGGCCACATTACACGGCCCTGCACAAGGCACATATCTTGTTAAACCCATGCACTAATGCACTTACACATCATTCATTATGGGTTACAAGTACTTGGCATGAAAATGCGGCAAGCCATCTTTGGAAGAACCAGAGGACATCACGGTGATAACAACAAGTGCAAGAAAGCAATCCACAAAGAGTGTTACTCATAACCAACATTGACAACCTCTTTTGAGTATCTCACAATTTTTGAAAGCTCACAAAGACACCATAAAGATGGCATGCAAGGAAGAAATACATAAAAAGGTGGCAGTGACAAAATGAAGAACCAGACAACTGCCCAAGCTACAATTGGAAGATGGACCACTCTTGTGGATACATGATGGACACTATCTCTCCATACACTACATGGAACAACCACTACAACAAGGGTCTGTCTGGGATGACAGACTCTAGAGGGGGGGAGTATTGATAGTCAAGGTCACACACAAGCATGGAAGCGCATCAATGAAGTTGACACACAAGAAGAAGGAGCATATAGGGAGCTCCAAGAAGCACATGTCAAATTTTTAGAAGAAATCCCTATAAATATAGTGACTTTTGTCACTAAAAACCATTGTAAATACCATTTTCCATTTTACAACTCCATTCTGTTCAAGCCAAGGAGTCCTCGAGCTTGAGGAGTATTAGAAGTATCATCCTACAAATTTTCATAATTTTTAGATTTTGTTTGAGTCCCCAAATAAGCCTTGGAACCTATTTTTTACCTAGGCTGGACACTAGGTCTGGACAGGGCCAAAACCACTCAAAAAACTACAGCCAGTCCTCTTTCATCCAAACCATGAGTAGGAAATATGGAATCTCAAATAGACCTAAAAACTTTACTTCCAGAATTGAATATCAAGTTTCCTTCATTTAGAGGGTTAGCACATGAAGGCCCTGAAGAGAATGTGAAAATATTTTTAGCCCTATGTAAAACAAGGGGATTAATGGTAAAGTAATTATGCATTTCTAATCCTATTCCCAACAACATTGGAGGGTCTAGCAGACAAATGGTTTAGCCAATTTGCAAACAACTATTTTACTACTTGGGACTTAATGGAGGATTCCTTTAAAGCACATTCCCAACAAGGAAATACAATAGAAATCATTATTGAAGAATTAGAGAACCTACGACTAGGTATTGGGGAGATATTTCTTGAATTTGTTACTAGAGCCAAAGCACTTATGGCTAAATTACCAAACCATCCCCATTATTTCTTCATCAAAAGTGGCTGGCTAAACCACTTCCAATATCCACATAGTGCAAGATTAAGGAGTTAGTGCTCCCCATAGCAATGATTGAAGAATTCATTACTATAACAACAAGGTTAGAGAAAATTAGAGATCAATATGGAACTGTCTCTTCCAGTCTACCATATCCTATGGAACCTGAAGAAGAACTTGAGAATTTAAAAAGAAACAATCCCCACAAAGAAGAAGAGAGTGCACTAACTCAATCAAGGTGTGAAATTGAAGCATTAAAGCTACAAAAAGAAGAGGAAGCCCAAGCAAAAGAATTGGCATAACTTCAATAGGAGCTACAAGAACTCCATGGAAGTGACATTAAAAGTGGATTTTGGTACACCATGTGTAGCAAACAGGGTCATGTGGTAAGTAATTGCCCTCTCTTTAGTGCAACTTGCAAGTTATGTAGGGAAATTGGCCATGAGGATATACTAGGGATAAGGAGGATTGCAACCACCAACAAATGTAAGGGGAATGTGTGTACACATATACTAGGGATAAGGAGGATTCCAACCACCAACAAATGTAATCGTTGTTGCACTAAGTCAAGGTAAGAACTATAACCCAAGTACTTGGGGTAATTTTGGAAATGGGCCTAGAAGTCCAATCATTTGCTTTAACTATGGGGAACGTGGACATTATCAAAGAAAATTTCCTCTGTTAGAGAATTCTCTTGCTTGTAGAAATTTTCTAGAAGCGAGAGAACACTACACAATTTGTTGCCCTAAGAACAAAGCATCCACAATAACGCCTCACATTCAGATGATCTTTGTGAGTAAGGAAACATTTGTAGAAGAACCCAACATGCCATCACCATCTGCTAGAGTGGTACATTTAGAAGAAATTGACTCTTTTGTTATGCAGACAAGAAGCAAAGGGAAAGGTCCTCAATAGAAACATGCAAGAGTCAAGTACAAATGGATTGAACAAAGGAAAGGGGATATTTGAAGATAGACCCACTCTAGATGAGGAGACATAGCAGAAAGAAGAGCTTACAAGCACACGTGAAGCCATTGGACATGTCTTTAGTAGGGCTAGAAAGGAGTTTGAGTAGTCACACATAGCCCATGCTCCTATGGAATCTGAGGCTTCAAAGTTATTCAAATCCATTAAAAAGGAGGCTAGTATTTTTTATCTACTAAAAATGGATGAAAAATTCAGATCAAAAGTTTTGGAGATCATTGATGAAGCCTCCACATCCACTCTGGTTGCAAGGGCTAATGCTACTAGCAAGGGTAAAGTTATAGGGGAAACCCACATTATAGATTGTCACTCGAGCACAATGGCAAGTACCAATGTGAGGAGATCCACCTCACAGATGTCAATCCACAGAGACGTGAGGACTGATATGAAGACCATGAGCAAGTGAAGGGAAAAGTGCATGAGTGAGAAGCACACGAACATGCACACACACACACAAGGCAAGAACAAAGAGAGGAACAATGGAAAGCTCCTATTATGAAAGAAATCTCTTACAAAAGTTGAAATCTCTAACAAGCCCACCCCAAAAATGAGCTCTCTAGCTCTTTTTATAGTTTTTTTGAGTAGTTTTGGCCCTCTCTACCTCGTTAAAAATCAGGTTCAAGGGCTTATTTGAGGGCTCAAACGTAGTCTAAAAATTATGAAAATTGGTAGGTAGGTACTTCTAATACTTCTCAAACTCGAGGATTCCTTGGCTTGAATAAAATGGAGTTGAAAAATGTGAAAGGGTATTTACAATGTTTTTTAGTGATACAAATCACTGTTTTTATAGGGATTTCTTTTGAAAATTTGATATGTACTTCTTGGAGCTCCCTACATGCTCCCTCTTCTTGTGTCTCTACTTCTTTGATGCATTCCCATTCTTTGTGCCTAACCTTGAGTGTCAACACTCCCCCCCTCTTGAGTCTCTCGTCCCTGACAAACCCTTGTTAGAGTGGTTGTTCCATGTAGTACTTTGAGAGCTAGTGTCCATAATATTTCAACAAGAGTTGTCGATCTTCCAAATGCAGGGAGGTCTATTGGCTGATTCTTCATTTTGTCACTACTAGCCTTTGCCAGTTTTAGTCCCCTTGTATGTTCTTCTTGCTTGGATTCCCTCGTGATGGTGTATTTGGAGCTTTCAAAATTCCCAGTTGCTTAAATGAGGTTGTTAATGTTGATTTTGAGCAACTGTCACCTGTGAATTTCTTCATAAGTACTGGTGTTGTAACCTTGGTTCCCTCTAGATCTTCCAACATGAGTTATATAGTTTTCATGCCAAGTCCTCGTGACCCATAATGAAACATGGGTAAGTGTGTTGGTGCATGGGTTGAAGAACATATGTGCCTTGTGCACAACCTTGAAATGTAGCCCTATGTATGCATACTCGCGGAATTCATTGGAAGAATTATGGTGCAAAAGATTGGGTCTTGAGCTAAGTTCTCCAAGGTATGCTGACGAAGAGGTTTCCTAAGCTATCATTGTTATCATGATGCCAATATAGAGGATTCTTACCCACGTGAATGGTCGATCGACATTTACCTCTTCGTGTTGTACTCCCATCATGGTGATTGAACATTGGCTTGTCCTTCATTGTTGATGGATATACTTTTTTATGGTTCACTAATGAGATTCTTTGAGCACCTGTTCATGTCCTTTCTTTTTTCTTTTTCTTTTTTTTTGTCTATTTTTTTGGCTCTTTTTTTTTCCTTCTTTTTTTGTAACAATGTCACAAAACAGGAAAAAGGTGGTTAGTATCGATAAAATGATTTACATGTGTCAAGTGTGTCACATGTGCTTGGGATTCTCAATTGTGTCTATGCATAGACTGGAGAACTACTATGCAAATGGAATACAACAATATCATGAAGAATGGAACTTGGGAACTAGTGAAGTGACCTCCCAAGAAAAAGGTCATCGGCACCAAGTGGATCTGGAAGCTAAAATAAAAGGTTGATGGTACTTTGGAAAATTAGAAAGCTAGACTTGTTGCATAGGGCTATTCCCAAGTTGAAGGCAATAACTTCAATGAATCGTTTGCCCCGACAGCAAGGATGACTACTATTTGGCTAGTACTAGTTGTGGCTGCACATAAACAATGGGCAGTATACCACATGGATGTCAAATCAGTGTGTTCCTAAATAGAGACCTCGAGGAGGAGATATGTGTCTCAGCCACCAGGGTTTGAGGCTTCCCATTCAGAGAACAATGTATGTAAGCTAAAAACGGCATTGTATGGGTTAAAACAAGGCCAGAGAACTTGGTACTAGTGGACAGATAGGTATCTTTTGGATATAGCATTCAAAAGATGTGCTTCTGAAGTTGATTTGTATGTTCTAACATCAAGAGGGAAGATAATTGTGCTTGTACTCTATGTAGATGACCTTGTAAATCACCATAAATGATGATGCACTTCTCAAACAAAGGAAAGATGCCTTGAGTTTAGAATTTGAATGATAGATTTGGGATTAATGCATTATTTCTTAGGTCTTGAAGTCTGACAAGAACCAGGGAAGACCTTTATCTCCCAACAAAAGTATGCGAGGCAGGTGTTGAAGGCATTTGACATAGAGAATCGCAGAGAAATCTCTACATTGATGCAATTGAACACAAAATCATCTATTGAAGATATCTCACCTCGGGAGGATATTGGAAGATACGGGAAATTAGTCGAAAGTATCATTTACTTGTGTAATAGCAGACCGGATATCTCTTATGTTGTTGGCACAGTAAGCATGTTCTCGAATAAGCTGTGTCTAACTCATTGGAAGGCATGCATGTGGATTCTCAAGTACATCTAAGGAAGCATTGAGTATGGTATTCTTTATAGTGAAGGATCATCTCTTAGTGGATACTGTGACTCAGATTGGGTAGGGGATATTCATTCCAAAAAATCAATTCCAGACATTTCTTCTCTTTAGGTTCAGAGATTGTTTCTTGGATTAGTAAGAAGCAACCGACTATAGCACTATCTTCTACCAAAGTTGAGTACAAAGCGGCATGTTTTGCTGCATGTGAAGCAATATGATTGAGAAGGGTCCTATGGCATATAGGAATTCAAGGACAAGAGGCTACAAGGTTGAGATGCAACAACCAGATTTTCATAGGCATCACCAAGCATCCTATTTGTCATGCACACACGAAGCACATAGAGATCCAATATCACTATGTGCAAGAGTTGATCGAGGATGGAATTGTGGAGCTTAGCTATTGTTGAACAGATGAAAATGGAGCAAAAACCTTCAACAAGGGTCTAGGGAGAGAGCAACTACATCGACATCTTCTGAAGCTTGGCATTGGACCAAGAAGGTAGTTCACCACAAGTGGACATTGGGGGGGGGGGGGGGGGGGGGAGGGGTGTTAGATATACTCAATATTGCACCCGCATGTGACCACAAATGGTCCATGGTAATCTAAGTTGTATGGCCCCCATTATGAGGAGATGCCATTATGAGAGTCTGGACATTTGTGATGAGTTCTACTTGAGATCAGCATATGTATGTGAGTCTAGTCAGAAGGCCAGCCAAAGCATATACTTTAGTCACATCAAAATTCCGTAGGTATGACAATTTGGTAGTCAACCAATCTAGAATTACACTAATGTGTCTGTAGTCCCACAGGAAGTTGGAAGGTATGAAAGCTCAGTAGTCAACCTTTCCAGAACTATGATGACCCATTTAGTAGTTAACCTATCTCGAATTATGGTGACTAGTTTGGAAGTCCGAATTTGTTTAGTGGAAAATCCTGTGAGTGTCCGGTCTAGACTTACGATGGTTTGCCTAGAACTACGGAGGTCTAGTCCGAAACTACGAAGGTCCAGTCTGGTGGGTGTTGAGTCCGGTAATTTACTCAATCTGATAATTACATAATTTGGGATGTTCCAAAATTACAGATGATCCTGATGACTACGCCTAAAACATAGTATCCGACGGTCCTAGAAATCATGCCTAAATTAGTGGATTAGGCAAGATTGAATTATTGAGGTAAATCATGGATATGAACATTATAAAGCCCTTCATCTAGTATCTATCTATATCTCTATTGAAGCTCCACAGTTGGAGTGCATGGGTGGATAGTATCATCATTGTATATACATTACCGCTAGCAATTAAAGAATTTGAGTTCTCTATCTATCTACATTTTTGTTAGCATGTATTGCTTTGCCTTATTCTACCTGATGATCCCATACTATTGCATTATTAGTCTTGATCATTATTTTCTAACAACTACTTCACCAAATGGGTAGAAGTGAAACCTACTCAAATGATACACATACCACAACCAAGTTCTTGTTTGAAAATGTATGCACAAGATTAAGTTTGCCATAGATATTGTTAGTGATAGGGGTACCTAGATTATTTGAGGCTCTTTGATCCATTGATGAGATAGCTATGTTGATGAGAAGTAGGTTACTTAGCTCAATGAGGGCTACTCAATGAGAACTTGATCCTAGGCTTGTGAGTTTTAACATGTCAAAGGTAGCAATTAGGGTTGACTATGAGCCAAAGGAGCAACCTCGATGAGCTTTAGGCTATCAAGTGTGGGAAAATATCCTAATCAATCTTGGTTTAACGATGAAAATGTAAGTCAATGATGAGATACTGATTGAAATTGATTTTTTTGAGGTTATGAGGTGAGCTTTGTTGGATTGATCAAATATTGATTGAGATGAAGTTAGGATGTATGTGCCCTTGATAAGGAGTGGTCTTACCAAGGTTGCAAATATGGATTAGATATTGTATGTGATGAGGATTGGGAGGAATGAGACTAAAATCAGATTAAGGTAAGAGTGACAAGTGGAGGCCCCAATATGATTTTTTAATTCCATTTCACATTAAAGGCTATCTTTAGTGCAAGTAGTGATGAGCATATAGAAATTCACTATGGTGGTAAATTGCATTTTTGCCATGGAGTCAAAGATCCTAACTTCAATATAAAAATTTTAGGCATATGATGTGACATACTTTCAATTTCCAAAAATCCATCACATAAGTTACCTAGATGTGGTCATCAATCTCTATGGCAAAAGTTCCAAAAAGTTTTGGCATGCAATATAGAGCACAATCATGTACCTTTAGTCAATCAATTTGCAAAGAGTAGATCCTACCTAGTTGTAATTAGAGATTGTTAGCAAATGTGATGTATAGATGTTTGATTTAGCTACCTTAGTATCTTGTACTAGTCCATCCGATCACTCAAGCATGTGTCAAATCATGATCTCCCATCATCAATCTAGTCCACTAACCCATCTTATCACCATTTCTAATGATATCATCAAAGTTTCCTAAAACCACAATGAAGGGACATCTAATTTCAATACAAAGAGTGATTTGATCACTAAAATTTATTGATCCAAGATTTTCTTCTCCCAAACTAGGTTGGGCTCACTCAAACAATCTATTGGAACCATCAAATCAATTATTTCCCTCTTTAGGAGGTTTTTTCCCGGCTTATATATATCCCTATAACCCTAATAGGGTACTTATCTTGTTTTGTACTTGAACTCCAATAATTGTTATCAAAGAAAGTTGCCGCTTTATTCAAGGCATCATCTCGATACTCTTCTTATTAGAGTCTGTAAATTGCATGAAAATTGGTGGGCATACTCAAGATCATTACAAATTCAAAATAGCTTTCATGTGTGGTGCTAAAATTTTGATGTGAGCTCATTTTCGCATTCAAATGCACTATCATACAGACTATAGAAGCAATTTTATCCTTTTGTGCCAAACATTTATGCAATTTTTGGTCCACCATTACAAGTAGCTTGAATTCTACTACATGTATAGTGGAGATCGATTGGATCAACTTTTCTGAGAAACAGTCAAATTTTTGCATCGGGGTATAGTTATTGGACATGGCTAAAAGCAATGATATACTTCACATGTTGGTTGTTGAGGATAGCTTGGATGGTTCTAACTACCCATCGTGGGCATACATAATGCAACATGTATTGGTAGAAAAATTCTTGTGAATATTTTCTAGGATATTGGAATATGTCCTCCTACACCTGTAAATGTTATGACAAGAGGTGATGTAGGTGGTGTCAAAGATGATGATCTTCAATGTCTTGGTCGTACCATGGTTTCTATTGTGCCTACTATTGAGTAGATTTTTTGGGATGGTAGAGATGCATGAGCACATGCATTGTTGGCTTTGTCTTTCAAAACATGCCATTATCCCTCACATTCAATCATGTTAAACAACCAAAGATGTTTGGGATACTCTTACCACACTATACTAGGAAAGAAATGAGGCTCGTGTTGCTTACCTTTGAAAAGATTTGGAGAGTGATCATATAAATGAAAGGTATTCAATGGATGTTTTTCTCACAAAGATCAAGAATTTGAAAGAGAAAGTATTATCTATCAATGAAATCTTGCCAGATTGTTTACTTGCCTAAATTTTTCTTAATGGTCTTACAAATTCTTATTAGTGTTTTGTTTCTACTCTTTTTCATATGATTAAAGGAAATCTAGATTCCATAATGTTTCAGGAGTTGTCCTTTGTTTTGCTACAATAAGATGAATCTAGACAAAACATTTCAATTTTGTGTGTTTTGGATCAGGCTTTCTTAGCTAGTAAAAAAGGCAATGGTAAATGGAGCTTGAATAAATATTTTTCCTTCGATCGAAAAGCTTATTCTGCACGTGCTTCTTCACAAGTTCATAGAGCTCTACTATTACCACCATACCACTCATAGAGCCCTTTCCTCACCATACAATTTAGGTATTGCTCTATTTTTCATTTATTGTCTATTTTATTGTTATGTTTATTGTGAGACTTTCTAGGTCCCATTAACCCCCCAGCTAGAAACTCCCATGTAGAATACATTATTGTAGCCTTAGATTACCTTACAAAGTTGGTAGAAGTAAAAGCCACTACAAAGAATGATGCTCAAACAACGGAAAAGTTCTTATTTGAAAACGTGTTCACGAGATATGGGTTACCAATAGAGTTAGTAAGTGATAGAGGCACACACTTCTTGAATGAAGTCATTGAAAAACTTCTCCAAGAATTCATGGTAATACATAAGAAGTCTACCCCATATCATCCACAAGCTTACCGACAAGCAGAGAGCACAAATAAGATCCTATGTAATGTATTGACAAAATTGGTCGATAATAAACGCTTTGATCGGGACAAACAACTTCATCATGTTGTTTGGGCTTACCGATTAGCCTACAAAATGGTACTCAATGCCACCCCATTTCAGATGGCCTTTAGACCAAATGATGTGCTACCATTAGACTTCCTCATCCTAGCTTTAAAAGTAGCACAAGAGCACAAGTGGAATAGATCTGAGTTGTCCTCTAGGATCTTTGACCTAGAACGCTTAGGTGAGATGAGGCTAAGAGTGGCAGCATGCATCTATGCTACAAAGAAAAGACAAAAGGCATACTTTGATGCACACATCAAAGATAAAGGATTGAAAGAAGGAGATCTAGTGCTGGTGTATACACCAAAACAACATGCCCATAAAGGAAAAATGTGGATATGGACCCATGATCATTAATAGAATTTCCACTAGCGGTGCGGTTCAATTGGCCATTCTAGAAGGTGACATCTTGCCAAATTATATTAGTGGATGAGGAGTCAAGCTATATCAAGAACCTCTTACAAAGGATATGCTAATGAGACTCAACACTACTAAGAAGCGGAAATAAGAAGAGTTGAGGGTTAGATAAGAAGCACAGACAGAGGCTAGAGAGTGCATTAAATGAAATAAGTTGAGGCGACGAGGCCTAGATGTCAATAAAGAAGCCCCAAGATATCGCATGGCCATGTGCGAGACATCAGGTGTGAATGCTTCTCGAATAATCAATCGACATCCCTTTGTGACCATAGAAGTAGGACAGGGAAAGAATGTAAGGACTGTGAGAGCATTGATTGACTCACGTGCAGTGAATAGTGCAGTCACACTTTCATACTGCCAAGACCTGCAATTGAACATCAAGCCCATAGAAGCCTATCTCATAGGTTTGGGAGGTGCGAAAACCCCTTGTTTGGGTGAGGTGGAACTTCCCATCTACCTTCAAGATGTTCCAATGCAAGTCAAAATGCTAATGTGTCATGATGAGGACCTTACAGAGCCACTTGTCTTTGGGTCAAGATTGGATTTATGACCATGCAATCAACTTAAACATAAGAAGTCAAGTTCTTCAAGTTTGGGTAGAGGAACAATGCATTACATTAGAATTAGAGAATTGCATGCTCACAAATCCATATGTCACACATTCTCTTAGTTCTTCTAGGAATATTCTTAGCAAAAAAGAGGTTGTATGTGTCAAAAGCTTTATGTTCCAAAAGAACTCAATCATGGAAGAACAAGCTCAAAGACAAGTGCACTCCTCCTCTTGTGCAAGGACTAATGCTGCCACCACAACTCAACCAAAAAGGCAAGCAAAATAGCACATGATAACCGCTATATCAAATCGACAAAGATATTTCAAGAAGAAAGTGGCTCCGGGCATGAAGCAAATCTAGGTATGAAAAGGAGAACAACCACTAGTCGTGCCAACACAATTCCCACCTAGGCAAGACAACCATGGGAAGACAAGAGCCAAGCAACTAGGACCAGCTCAACCAGAAGGTCTTCGACAAATTTGGGTGCCTAAGAAATTAATTGGAGCTCAACAAGGGTGATTACACATGTCGGTTCCCAAAGGACTCTTACATGCACAAAGGCCTATGCTCTCCACCATGCAAAAGGTCTCAACAAAGAAGCCAAAGAGAGAAAAGGGTAAGAACCAAGCACAAAGACCAAAAGAAGATAAACTCAACCCTTCGGCAAAAGTAAGAAGACAATCATCAAGGATATGGGTTGGGAAGCCAAAAGCATCAGTAGCACCCATAAAACCAAAGAGCCAACCACGAGGAATAAAAAAATTCAAGCGACCATCCACAGATGAAGAGGCCAAAGTTGATCTCTACACAGCCAAACATTTTTCTCAAATGGATCCCTAAAGGGAGGAATAATCAGTTGTCATTTGACCATATACTTATCATATCATTTTAAGATCCACTTGCTACCTTCAACAAAGACTCCATCAACGTCCACCAGCAACATTGAAAGCCTCGATGTGCAAAAACCATGTGCCTTTGGCATAACCTTGTCTTTTGCACCATTCAGGTCATGCATTTCCAAAGTGTGCATGAATATAGGGCCACATTACACGGCCATGCATAGACACAATTGAGAAATCTCAGGCACATGAGATACACTTGACATATGTACAATATTTTATTGCTTCTAACCATTGTCTTCTTGTTTGTGACATTGCTCCTCAAAAAAAAAGGGGGAAGAAAGAAAAAAGAAAGAAAGAAAAAGAAAACACAAAGAAGAAGAAACAGGACCAGGCGATCCAAGAATCTCATCAGTGATTCAGCAACAAGGACATCCATCAACAACAAAGGACAAGCCATGGTCAATCACCATGATGGGAGTACAACACAAAGAGATGAACATCGACCGGCCATTCACCAAGGTAAGAATCCCCTACTTTGGCAACTCTATAACAATGATAGATTAGGAAACCTCTTCATCAACATACCCTTGAGCACTTAGCTCAAGACCAAATTTCTTACACCATACTTTTTCCAATGCATTTCCCAAGTACACATGCATAGGGCCACATTACAAGGCCATGCACAAGGCACATATGTTCTTCAACCCATGCACTAATGCACTTACCCATCATCCCTTATGGATTATGAGTACTTGGCATGAAAACCTTGAAAGTGATCTTTGAAAGATCCAGAGGACATCAAAGGTTACCACATAGGTACAGAGGATGCAATTTATAATCAGAAACTACTCAACATCAATAGGGATAATCTATGAGAGCTCACAAATACACCATCATGCTAGAATCTACAGAAGAAGTACATACCAAGGAAATAAAATGTGCAAAGGCTAACAAGGATCAAAGGAAGAGCCAGCCAACTAACCAAGCTACATTTGGAAGATGGACCGCTCTTGTTGGTACATGATGGACACTACCTCTCAAAGCACTACATGGAACAACCACTACAACAAGGGTCTATCAGGTACAACAGACTCAAGAGGGGGGTAGATTTGACACTCAAGGTCAAGCACAAGCATGGAAGCACGTCAAGGAAGTGGACACACAAGAAGAAGGAGCATGTAGGGAGCTCCAAGAAGCACATGTCAAATATTCAGAAGAAATCCCTATAAAAATAGTGATTTTTATCACCAAAAACCATTGTAAATACCATTTTCCATTTTTAAACTCCATTTTTTTCAAGCCAAGGAGTGCTCGAGCTTCAAGAGTTTTAGAAGTATCATCCTACCAATTTTCAAAGTTTTTAGACTCCATTTGAGCCCCCAAATAAGCCTTGGAACCTAATTTTTAAATAGGCCGGACACTAGGTCTGGACATGGCCAAAACCACTCAAAAAACTATAAAAAAGGGTTGGAGAGCTCACTTTTGGGGTTAGCTCATTGTAGATTTGAGCTTTGTAAGGGAGTTCTTTTGTAATCAAAGATCTTCCATTGTTCCACTCTTTGCTCTTACCTTGTGCACGTGTGTGTATGTGTGTGCATGCTTGTGTGCTTTCACTCATGCACTTGTGCCATCACTTGCTCATGGTCTTCATACCAGTCCTCACGTCACCACGGATTGGCATTTATGAGGTTGATCTCCTCACATTGGTACTTACCATTGTGCTAGAGTGACATACACATAGATAGATAACCTCATTGTGATCCCTTTTGATGAATAGAGAAGGATCTGAGTTGCTAGGTCTGAACCCTTGATTTTGAAGATATGTAACCAACCTGTAATTCTCTAGGAGCTTGTTTCAATCTATAGAATACTTTCTTAAGTCTACAAACATAAGGTGCATGATTAGGGTCTTCAAAACTTGATGGTTGTGACATGTATACCTCTTCACTTATCCAACCATTTAGAAATGCATTTTTTACATCAAGTTGGAGGAGTCTCCAATTCATTGCAGCAGCTACAATTATGAATGTTCTGATTGTAGTCATCTTTGCAACTCGTGAGAATGTTTCCTCATAGTCTATACCATGAGTTTGTGAGCATCCTTTGGCAACTAATCTTGCCTTGTACCTACAAGCTGACCCATTTGAATTTCTTTTAACCTTACATACCCATCTACAACCAATTACCTTTTAATTCGGTGACATTAGAACCAAATCCCAAGTGTCCATCTCCATCAATGCATCTATTTCTTCTTTCATGGCCTTTTCCCAATTAGGGTTTCCTTTTGCCTTTTCATATATTGATGGTTCTTCTGAAATTGAATCTTTTGCCAAGTAGGTTGAATGCTTTGTAACAAATGTGGAATCATATCCATACCTTTCTGGTTGTTTCTTCTCTCTTATTGATCTTCTAGGTGCTTGTTTGGAGCATTCTCCAACCTCTTCCATCTTTGCTTTGCCTCTTGACCTCTTCCATCTTTGCTTTGCCTCTTGACTTCCATAGCTTGTAACTCTTTTCTCTTTCATCTTGGTCATCGTGTGTATCACTTCTTGGATCCTGGACCTGTGTATCATGCTTGCTTCCTAATTGATAAGAATCAAAATCAAGATCATATGGTAGAGTTACCTTTTGTTTTTCTTCATTGTACCAAGACCTATGTTCTTCAAACACAACATCTCTACTTGTAGTGAGTTGCTTGGTTGAAGGATTATAGAACATGAACTCATCTGAGTTGAAGCATATCCAATAAACACTACCTTTGTTTGCCCTCATTAGGCTTACCTCTTATTTGTGATGGTACATGAACATAAGCTAAACAACCAAACACCTTGCAATGCCCAAGACTAGGTTTTCTTCCGTGCCATGCTTCATAGGGAGTCATACCTTGAAGTGATTTGGATGGTAGCCTATTGACAAGGTATACGGAAATTGAAATGGCTCCGGCCCATAGATAATGTGGCAACTTCTTCTCTTCAAGTATTGTTTTGGTAGATCCAACCAATGTCTTGTTTCTCCTCTTGGCAATTCCATTCAGTTCAGAAGAGTACCTCGTAGTCACTTCCATTTTGATATCTTTGTCATGCAAGAACTCATCAAACTCTTTGGAGAAGTATTCTCCCCCTCCATCAGATCTGAGCTTCTTGAGTGATCTACCTGTATGATTCTCCACATGTGCTAGATACTTTTTGAAGCAATCAAACACTTCATTCTTACTTTTAATAAAGTATAGAATAGTCCATCTACTATGATCATCAATAAATGAGACATAATACCTTGATCTTTCCAATTAAGGTTCTTGACTTGATCCCCATTGTTGCAGAGAAAAGAGGCACAAAAGAGGAGCCCAAAATTTTCAAATTAATGGACATAAATTTCTTCTTCAAAATCCTAGGAAATTCCCTCAAAGCTATGTAATTGCACTAGAGGAGTCCTCTAGATGCATAAGCCCAAATCATTGTAATATATTTCTTGTAAAATAGTAGGAAGTTAGAGATTAGTCAATAAAGTGCCGGCCACTTGTCTGAAACGATCATTTTTAGGGCACATGTATATAAGTCACTTTGTGACTCATTGTAAGAACTTTTTTGCCATTTTGAAGAAGGAGAACTGAAATTTCGAATTTGCTTCTTCCCTACTGATTTTCATCTTCTCTATGATCTTTTGTGCGTGTGTAATGCTTGGAATGTGTGTGTAGGACTGTTGTCTATTGCTTCTCATCACTTTTGAACTATTGTAGTGTGTGTGAACCAATACAAGTTGTGGAGTGAGTGTAGGTGTTTCCCACGATTCACTGTTTTGGCCATAACTTGATAAGCGGTTGTTAGATTCCGAGTGAAAATCCAGCAATACATGCTCTCGTCGAGAGCTTCAAAAAGAACTCACTATTGGCCATATCGGAGTTTGGAGCTGGGAGAAACATTCGAATTTGTGTTTACTACTGTAAGTGGTATCGTGGTAGACATTTCTAGAGATTAAGTGAGTTGGAGAGGTAGATTAGTCTTTTCACATGCATCATAGTTGATCCACTTCACTTTCCATCACTTGTGCACTCATCTTCATACACTTGGTTCATGTGGTTCTTCGGATTGATAATTAAGTGTGTGTCAATCCACCACTATACGCGCTTGTGGGGCAAATGAGATTTAGTCTCTTTGACACAAGTCCCTAAGACCTCATGACTTAGGTACACCGTTTTTGGTGCCGTTGCTGGGGAACAAACTCAACCAAGGTGCCTTCATGATGGTTATAGCTTTGGAGTGAAGGAATTGTACTTGTAGAAGTGAATTCGTTCAGTGGCAAGTAGTCAGACACTTCAACACTTTTTACTTTGCATCTTTAAGGTGTGTGTAATGAGTTTTTAGGTTTAGGGTTAGGAGTGATGAAGAGAAGGAAGATTTAGGGTTAGATCAAGGAGAGAAGTGGAGGAGGAGGAAGTTGGAATCACCTAGAAAAATCCCAAAAAAAAATTACCAAATTAGTGTAGAATAGGCTTCAGGCATCACAAACTATAAAAACAAAAAAAAAAAGTTCATTTGACACTTGCTCTAGAGTTTCTATTGTGTGCAGACAACGGTCGGTATAGTCGGTGTCATATCGCGCTAGGTGAGCTAAAGAAAGGAGTTAGGAGCACACATTTGGGTTGAGACACACTAGAAGGTAAGCCACATAAGTTTTTGATAACAAAAATCAATTCATAACCACCACCACATGTGATTAAACTCATTTCTGGTATCACGGGTGGGACAGAGAGTTTCGAGAGTTTCTTTGAGTGAGAGAGAGGGTCAAGAGTGAAGAGGGGTGAGAGTTAAACACATTGGTACAAAAATTTTTGTGATTTGAGCGATTTTGGCTATAGTATCGTGGTCGGTTGAGTTTTGGTATCACGATACCAAAATTCCCTAGTATCGCGATACTCGCCGAGTATCATATCTTTGCATACCACTTGAGGTATCGCGGTACCATTTTTGGTATCGTATCATCAAGTTAGTATCGCGATTGCAATCTACCAGTGGTATCGTATCGTTGTCCACTTGGTCGTCTCGGTCACGGTATCGTATCGTCGATCGAGCGGTATCGTATCGTGCACAATGTTGGTATCGTATTGTGTACCTGATATCATATCATTTGAACTCCATAGTATCGTATCGTGAGAAGTTCTAGTATCATATCGGCTAAAAGTCTAGTATCATATCGTGCAAGGTCGCAATATCGTATCACCACTTGCATTGGTATCGTATCATGAGAAGTTCTAGTATCGTATCGGCTAAAAGTCCAGTATCATATCGTGCAAGGTCGTGGTATCGTATTGCCACTTGCACTGGTATCGTATCGCGAGAGTTGTTAGTATCCTATCGTGCTACGCACAGGTATCGTATCGTGCACCTAGGTGGTATAGTATCACCACTTGCATTGGTATCGTATCGCCTAAGCCATCCAGTATCGTATCGTGCAAGAAAGTAGTATCGTATCGCGAGAATCTTGTATCGTATCACCGCATGATCTAGTATCGTATCATCACTTACAGAGGTATCGTATCACGGTAATTCTTAGTATCGTATCGTCTCAAGTCTTGGTATTGTATCGTGATTGACCAGAGTGGTATCGCCTAGTACAATATCGCCCAGAGTGGTATTGCTTAGTACAGTATCACCCAGAGTGGTATCACCCAAAACATTTTAAGCCTTTTTTAGGGAAAAATTAGAGGCAATTGAGTAGCCACTTTTGGGATAGTGAGCAACCAAAATAGCCCCAGGAGGGTGGATGAACTTGAGATCAAGACATGTGCTAAGTAGCCAGAGGAGTGTTATTTCATCGGTAGGAAGTGCAACTCAGGCAATTCATCATTCTATCTATTCTAACACCTCTAGTGACTCGGAGGAAGAGATACCAATGGCTTCAGAAGACATGCAAGGTTCCGTCCCTAGGAGAAACTTCATGTCGATTGTAGAGGGGGAATACCACACCTCTCTCTAATATGTGTCCATTAATTCCCACGAGATCCCCATTTACGCGGATGGTTTAAACATATCAGTAGCTAGGATGGTAAATTCCACTGATTCAGCAATAGTGCCCAGACCTGCAGTCAAATATGAAGGAGGAGTGTACATGGACAAGTTAGGTCACATCTACGTGGTAACAGAACACCCGATTGGATCAATGAGAGAGGAGGGCTGGAAGGACAAGGAAACTGGGGAAGACCGGACCGTGAAGAGTTAGTAACTACACCCCGAGGAAAATCAGTAGTGACTCGAGTCTTGAGAGGAGATTTGATACCTCAAGATGACTATTTATTAGAGGTCTACTTGATCCATGGATCAGACCTATTGTTACAAACTAACTCACCCACACGAGGACAAGAGGAAAGTCCAATGACCTTCCATGAGTTAAAAGATCCGGAAGAAGAATCTAGAGTCACGTACCTAGACAAGAACCAAAGAAGGTATTCGCTGGTAGATGCCATTGAAAGGGCTCAATTGAAGTATATGTGGTTGCCTGTATTCCCTCCATGAGAGCAGGAAACTACCTCTCAAAATCCATTTGGAACACAACAAGAGTCGGAACATATGATGTCAGGACAGCCAAGCCATCGGAGTATTCCCAACCGAACCCATGTGCAATTCACAATGCCAGGGCTGCAATCACACAATCAAACTCACCCAGGACTAGGCAACCAACATCAACCACCAGTGAGGCCAAGACCACCACTAGGAGTGCAGCCTGGAATGCCTCCAATTAGACCAACAATTCCTGTAAATGCCTAGACAACCCGAACCCATAAGAAGACTAAGACCGATTCAAGTGGCTAAGTGTATAAGAAATCATTATGACGGGATGGGAGAACTTTACAATCATATAGCTGAATTTAAACAAGTTCTATGGGTTGAACAAGTGGAAGATTTATTTGTGCAGTATGAGTCCTTTGGACTTACTCTCATAGTAATGGCTTTGACTTGGTTCCAACCATTAGATCCCAATCAATTTGGAGATATTGAGCAATTGTTTTAGGAGTTCATTGGGGAATTCACGAAGAGAGAAATTAAACACAACTCTTCATCTTTAATACATAGCTTCAAACAAAACCCAAATGAAACTGTAAAGGAGGAGACCACCCGACTCACATGTGTGTAAGAGGAGGAACAGGCTTTCCTCAAGCTTACCCTTACAATAGGTAGCCACATCAAGGAACTGCTTTGTATTGCCACATAGAACAAAAATACACCAATCATACCACTGAGGATTGTCCATTCAACATGCAAACACGACCTTTAAATCAACCTTAGTATAGGCCATATGGATACCCACCTAGAGAGCCAGGAAGGGAGATTCCCAGATATAATCCCTATCTAGGACCACAAGGAGCACCTAGGCCATATGAGCAAGCGCAGTATGCACAACCTCAGCCAGTGTTAGGACAGCAACCGCCATTTCCACGAAAATTTGGAGAGAGCCATAGTGCCAGCATCACCATTAGCCAACACAAAAACAACAAAACCAGGATATGAGCAAACCGAAGGAGAATACTATCCCTATGATGCCAGTATGATGGAGTATGAGCAAGCTTATGACCCCCAATACTATGGATATGAGGAACATGACAATGTCTATGGACCAGAGTTGGCAACACTAATGTACACTGCACCCATGAGACCACCCATCAGACCGCCTTTGCCAAAAGGACCATGCTATAGATGTGGAGGAGATCACTTTATAAGGGAATGCACTAGGCCATACAACCCACCACCCCCTAGAGCATGGGAATGGTATTGCAATGATTGTGGAAAGGAACACCTCTTTAGGGATTGCCCAAAGAATCCCAATAAGACTCATGACACTGCACCTATTAATGTGATCGAAGTAATTGAATTGAGAGGAAGTGACAAGGAATACATAGTATCATTGAAGGCAATTACACGAGCACAAACAAAAGAACAAGAAAGAACAAGAGAAGAATCCAAGCAAGAAAAGAGTAAAACCCTAGAGCCCAGAATACAAAGTAGTGGAAGATTCAGAGGATCCACGTGAGAATATCCAAACCACGAAAATCCAAAAATGGAAGGATAGAAGGGAAAAACTCAAGGAAAAATGGACGAAAAATAAAAATAAGGAAGATAAGAAGAACACACGAGACAATAAAAAACCCAAAGAACCTGAAATTCAGGAGGAAATTCCTATTGCACCGCAAACACTAAAATCAGACAAGCCAGGATCAATTCTAGCAGACCCAAGACCAGACGATTTAGGCATGTGGTTGAAAGCTTACCAAGCTAGAATCCTGAATGGACCAAGCATAGAGCAGCATGAGAAATCTTACTCACAAGGGGAGCTAGAAAAGGAGAGACTTGCTATATGTAGGAAATTCATAGAGGTGGCTCAGACCACTCTAGAGAAGACTATTCCAGTCCTCTCTGAGACAAGAATGTCTAAGCATCTATACAATGATTTTCTCAAAACCAAGGACCAATTACCAAAAGAGAAGGATGAGAAGAAAGAACCACTGAACACCCACGACAAATCTATGTGCACAGTCCCTGATTTAGAAGCTGATTGGCCAAGAGATTTGTGGACTAGAATTCAAGAAGATCAATGGAAAAAGAATGGAGAAGCAAAACCGCCCTTTGAAGAACTAGATGTGGAAGACTATCAACCGACGCCAAATTTGGAGGAACTATATGAAGAAGTTTCTAGGCTAGACCCAAATAGGGAGGAAGCACACAGCATTTTCACTCTACCGAATTACATGGGAGAATATGAGAAGGAATCCATGATCTTCCATGCTCCCACAGTACGAGGAAAAGAAACAGGGACTTCAGATAAGACCTCACACAATCTAGCAGAACTCAAAAAGACCAAAGTACAATGCCAGTTGACCGTGGAAAGAATTACTTTGTTTCAAACCACAATTATGGAAACAATTGGCGGGATAATTGAATTCAGAGCAGGAAAAGAACGAAAAGGAAAACAAGGAAACTGAAAACCCTTCTACGGTACAAATTCCAGTGGACAAGGTTGGAGAATTTAGTGAAGGAGATGAGGGCAACACATGTTTACCCATCACATACAATGGATACACGACCAAGGCCATACTAGACATCGGAGCAGGAGTAGGTATTGCCACCAAAGAGATTTGGGAGAAATGGGGAAAGCCAACCCTATGACCAACACGTATGAAGCTTCAATTAGCAGATGGCCATGTCGAGAAACCCCCATGAATATTGGAAAAAATTAAATTAACTACCTGTGGAGTCGAGTTTGAGCATACATTAGCTATATGTCAATTTGGAAAGGCAAATAATTACGAAATGATATTAGGACGACCTTTCATGAGACATCTTAGAGTAGTGCAAGACTGGGGACGAGACTCGTTATACCTCCAACATCAAGGAAACACTACAAAAATAAATTTGCATACCTTTGCATATAGGGATGTACCCCCATTACAATGGAACCCCGTACAAGAAAGAAGATGATTTATCTATCCATAGCACCAGATCAAGTGACCAATCATAGATGCACGAGGATGCCGAGTTATGGATGTGTAAAGAAGTAAAGAGAGAGGATAAAAAACTGCAGCTATGGCCTATAGGACATCAAAATTATCGACCCATGGAGGACCCAATGTACATACCTCAAGTTTTCCCTGATCAAACATTCGAACCACATGGTTGGATGGAGAACCTAGCAATCTTGGACGTGTGCGTAAATGGGGAAGTATTGACCATGAACGAATGTGTGGACGAAGAAGGCTATGACGTAAACTTGTACATGGTAGTCCTTCAAGAGGTAGAAGCCGGAGAAGTATTAGACAAAGAATGGAAGGAAGAATACGAGAGCATAGAGATGGAACCAGAGTTTGATTGAGAGGAACACTATCTAGAAGCCATTCAATCCGAAGACAAGTATGGAACACCTAAAGTGTTAGCAATCAAAGCAGCCCCTATAGTACCAAACGATGAGGAAACCGTAAGTAAGACCGAACCAACCCCGGATCTTTTTGAAGTTCCCAAACACTTCAAAAGATACAAAGTAGAGGAAAGGAAAATAGCTATTCAGATGCCTAGGAGAGAGGCGAGAGAAGGAGAAGTGTATGACAACAAGGAACAAACGAAAAAAATCATTGTAACCGTAGAAAATGGAGAAGAAAGATGCACATACATAGGAAAGGATGTGTCACCTGAGGCGGAAGAAGAATTGATAAGACTGATTAGAGAATATCGAGATGTGTTTGCATGGACCTACAAGGACCTTAAAGCTGTGGAACCCTCCATTTGTTCCCATCGAATACCAATGGCACCTGATGCAAAACCATCAAAGCAAGGCCCTTACATTTATAATGATGTCTATGTAGCAAAGATTAAAGAGGAAATAGACAAATTATTTGCGTCTCGATTCATTTACAAGATAGAGCATACTGAATGGGTGTCAACATTAGTAGTTGTCCCCAAAAAGAACGAAAAACTGAGTGTGCATCAATCTAAAAAAAAGTCAATGAAGCTACGATCTATGATAGTTACCCATTACCTATCACTGACCACCTATTGGAACGAGTTGCGGGCAAAGAAGTTTATAGCTTCTTGGATGGATTCTCTGGATACAACCAAGTCACTATTGCTACTGTGGACCAACACAAGATTGCATTCATGACTGAATGGGGAGTCTATGCTTTCAGAGTGATGCCTTTTGGACTCACTAACGCCCTTGCTACTTTCCAAAGATTGATGTGTCATGTTTTCAAAGAATTCGTAAGGAAGAGTATGGAAGTGTACATAGACGACCTATGTACATATTCAAATCGGAGGCAGGAACATATTCCAGAATTGCAAAAAATATTTGAAAAATGCCAACAATATAGAGTATGTCTGAATCCTGAGAAGTGCGTTTTTATGGTAAGGCAAGGAAAAATCCTAGGACATATCGTATCTAGGAACGGAATATCTACCGATGAAGACAACATCAAAGTAATTCTAGAACTTCCAAGACCAGAAAATGCAAAAGAAATGCAAGCATTTATGGGTCACTATGGATACTATCGTCGATTTATCCACATGTACGCTATAATTGCCAAGCCATTGTATGGATTGTTGACTCAATTCACGTGGACGGACAAATGCGAGAAAGCATTTACTAAACTAAAAAAACGACTTAGCACGGCTCCAATTTCGAAAACGCCCAATTGGAACAAGCCTTTTCATATTCATGTGGATTCTTCCAATTACGCAATAGGATGCATTTTAGCTCAACCGATAGATGAAGGAAAATTGGATCATCCTATTGCCTATGCAAGTAGACAACTCAATCAAGCTCAAAGAAACTATACAACTATGGAGCAAGAAGGCTTAGGGATGGTATACGCCGTTAAGAAATTCAGACACTACCCGTTGGCCAACAAATTCAAGTTCTTCATAGACCATCAAGCCTTATTGTACTTGATCAATAAGCCTTGTAACACGGGAAGACTAGTGAGATGGTTTCTATTGTTAATGGAGTTTGATTTTGAAGCAATTGTAAAGAAGGGTAATACCCATGTGAGGGCAGATCATCTCTCTAGATTAACACATGGAGAACCACCGAGCGGAGTACCGACGATTTGCCAGACACTTACTTGTTCAATTTGGAAGTGTGTCCTAAGTGGGAAGAAAAGCTAATTCCAATACTCACTCATGGACCACAACACTCAATTAACAAGGAGAGTAGAAAGGAAATCCTACAATCATGTAACTTACACATTGTAGCAGGAAGTGTGTATCACAAAGAATCCAATGGTGTATTGCTTATATGTGTAGAGGAACACGAATAGAAAACCATGATTGAACAAGCGCACATAAACAAATGGAGAATTCACAAGGGAACTCATGGAACTCTAAGAGAAATGAAACAATTAGGAGTCTATTGGCCTGATATGCCTAAGGACATCCATGAGTATGTCCGTAGTTGCATAGAATGTTAGGAAACCACTCCAGATGACCATACATCTTTACCTTTTTCTACAATAGCACCCAATTGGAGTAAGACATTAGTGAAGTTCTTAAAGACATGAGAGCATGAGGGAGGAATCAGTTTAGCGAGGAAACGATCCCTAGAAGAAATGAGTAAGGACTATGTTATCATGGGAAGACAATTATTCAAGAGAGGGAAGGATAATCAACTACAACTATGTGTACATGAACGAGAGTACTTACCCATATTAGAAATGGCACATGCTGGCGTAGTAGGAGGACATTTCTCAGTTGAAAGGTCTGTAAAAATGATTCTTTTTGCAGGCTTGTGGTGGCCAACTCTACACATGGATGTACACACATATGTACAAAGTTGCGAGACATGCCAAAGAGCTAAATATCCGATTAGATGAGATGGCATGCCATTGAGACCCATGGTTTGCACGAGAGCCTTTTCCAAATGGGGTATTGATTTCATCGGACCCATTAATCCACCAGGCAAAGGATCACATGCTGAATACATAATAGTAGCAACTAATTACCTGACTAAATGGGTAGAGGCAAAGGCAACTAGAAAAAATGATGCTCAGACCATAGCTAAGTTTCTTTTTGAGAATATCTTTACTTGCTTTAGACTACCCATAGAGATAGTGAGTGATCGAGGAACGCATTTCATTAATGAAGTAATAGAGTCCTTAATGAATGAGTTCTTAGTAATTCATAAAAGATCAGCCCCGTATCATCCTCAAGCCAATGGTCAAGCAGAAAGTTCCAATAAGGTGTTGTGCACTGTATTGACAAAGATAATTAAGAGTGGAAGGTCAGACTAGGACAAACAATTGCATCATGCAATTTGGGCCTTCTGTGTCGCTTACAAGACTGCCATTGGAACTACATCGTTTAACCTAGTGTATGGACAAAATGCAATTTTGACAATTGATTTTTTGGTGCCTATTGCAAATGTTGTCACATGCCATCAAACAAATAGGGAATCAAATCAACATGACTCCATACATTCAAGAGTGGCTCTTTGAAGCCAAGAAACAGTGGAATCATAAGAATTTCCTAAATGGAAGCATTGCCTTGACAATATTGATCTATCATGCTTTGGGCATTAGAGAACACTTAAGAAAAATGCCGTCATCTAAAGTCATGGCTAAATATGCAAATATTGCTACAAGTCCATGGAAAAAGAAAGGATTCAAGATCGTAGAAGAAGCTGAAACAAGCTCCAAACCAAGAATAAGAGGTACCAAATGGCTACGGGAAATGATGCAGACAGAAGCCAAAGCTCCAGCTACGAAGAAAGCACACATACTTCCAAGGACTAGAATTGAAGAAAATCCACCCATTACGGAAGAAGAATTAACAAAAGCAATGGAAGCCACTCACCAGTATATGGAAGGACAAGTAAACCTATCGTGCAAGGGCATCACTACCAACAAAGCCATCAAGACACTGAACAAAGGAAAAGGTTGACCAAAGTTCATAGATACAGAGAATTGGGATTGATGAATTCTAGCTCATCGTTAGACGCACAAGAAGAACAAGAAACATCGGTACTAAATGTGGATATTAGGAATGATTCAAGAGATGATGGTTAATTGGAAGAATTAAATCAAGTAAACGATGACTTGGACATGGAAGGCACGAAGGCCGATCAGACGCATGTGGATAATATCAAGGACATGACAAGGAAGGACGCATCTCAAGAAGGAGTCCATATTATCAAGTTGAATGAAGCATCTAACATCCAAATAAAGGAGACTCTTCTAGCGGGAGAAGCCCGAATAAAGAATCCCCAGGAAGAAAAGATGGAAGACACAGTTGAAGAATCGGAACCCTTCACACCAGTAAGGGTAGTGGCAGAATCCTCTATGATGGATGTCACAGTTCAAGGGAGTGCCACCAAATCAATCAATAAGAAAGAGGAGAGAAGAGAGCAAGAAGTACAACTCCAGATAAGGCAACCGCATAACAAGACCATACATGTAGAGAAAGGAAAAGACATACGAACTGGGGAAGCTCCAAGCATTTCCAAAACTTGGTTGAACGTGGATGTAGCTCAGCTCAAGTCTGTGGTACAATAAATGATACAAACTGCTATGGATGCTCAACAACTAATGCTTGAGGCTGATGCAGATTATGACAAGGCAATGAGGGAGAAGAATCGATTTCAAGAAATAGGTGAGGATTTATCTGCAAAATTAATTCAGGCACAAAAGATAATATTAGAGAAAGAGGCAGAAGCCAAAGAGGCCAAGAATCAATGTGCCACACTAGAAATGGAAAACAAGAAGCTAGAAGACCAACTGAAAGAACTACAAAGCAGGTATGAGGCTAGTGAAGCAAAAAAGGCAGGAATAAACACTAGAAGCAAGATCCTTGAATCTCAAATCAAGGTGTACATGGATGAAGCTGACAATCTAAGGGACAAGAACAAGGAGCTGCTACTGAAGAGACTGAGGTACGTCCTCTTTCTCCCCCCCTACATCATTCACCGATAAGGGAGGAAATAGAGACCAACACTGAGAGACATATTCGGGCTATTGGAGAACTAAGCCGACATGAGAGGGCACTACTGGTGTCCTAGTTACTGAAGATTTTGAAGATCAAGTAGTCAAAGTCATGAAAGAAGCAAAGATTGAAAGCAAAAATTTGGACGGAGCCAGACACTTCTTCTTCTATGAATCGGTTTGCACCAGACTTCCTACGAGAGATTCAAGAAGATAAATGGGATAACGAAAGTGAGGTCGCCCCTCCATTTGAACTAGTGGACGATGCACACGACCAATTCCCACAAGACATCCCATCCATTTACGGGGAACATGAGAGTACTCAGTCTCATGAGAGATTGGACTTTGAGTCTAATTCCATACAGGAGCTACCCCACTTCACAGGCCCATGGGAAGCAAAGTCCACATGTATGAGAGCACCCACAGTCATGGTAAGGAACGACGACTCAGTCATACCAAGGAACACGGAGGTAGTAACGAACACCAAGGCGCAACGCGATTGCACTTTGGAAGAACTGCCTGAGGATAGACTAAACGCGCGGAAATATGTAGCTAGTCGGGTAACTGAAATTGCAAAACCACGTTCCAGGGTAGGATCCCATAGGACAGTGCCAGAAATCCCCTTGGATAAGATAGGAGATGTGTGTGAAGGTGAAGAAGGGAACACCTATCTTCCCATTACCTACCAGGACTACACCACTAAGGCAATTTTGGACTCAGGTGCAGGAGTTGCAATTGCCACCACTTCCCTTTGGAAGCGTTGGGGCAAGCCGGCACTCAGACCAACGAGAATGAAATTGCAGATGGCCGATGGTCACATAGAGAGACCCCTAGGATTGCTAGAAGGAATAACTCTCACCACTTGTGGTGTCGAGTTTGAGCATAGTTTTGCTATATGTGACTTCAGCAAAAATCATGCCTATGAGATGATTTTGGGAAGACCATTTATGCGACAGTTGCAAGTGGTACAGGATTGGGGAACCAATTCTTTGTACCTGCAGCACTTAGGTGTTACGACCAAAGTCAATCTCAAAGATTACTCTCATAGGGATGTACCTCCTATCCAGTGGAATCCCATCCATAGAGCCAAAGATGATACAGAATCCGTGCATTCCATAGGGTCTGGATCCTCATGGATGCATGAAGATACTCACTTATGGATGTGCAAGGTAGCAGTAGAGGAAGAGAAGAGAGAGAAAGCCAGAGAGGTAGGTGCGAAAGAGACCCATAGATCAATCCAAGACCCAGCCTATGCACTTGTAGTTTTTCCAGACGAAGAATTTGAACCTCACGGTTGGGCAGAAATCTTAGCAACAATGGACGTAGCCATCAACGAAGAACAGTGGACACCTCACTGTGATGAGGATGGCTATGATATTTCAGTCTTCTCCATAGAGCCAATCATGGGAGAGGCAATTCTAGAAGAATGCGAACCTAGCCCTGATGCATTTGAGGATGCAAGTGACTCTGATCTAGAGTCAATCATTATGGACCCACCATTTGCATCAGATGAAGAATACTTCCATGAAGTAGAATGTCAAACCCAGAGGCATGGAGAGCTGACAAATGACGTAAGATTAGCAACACATGTGAGCCCGAAGGAAGAAGGGAAGAAACGAAAGAAGAGAGAAGCCTCACCAGAAGAGGAAGAATCTTTGTTCGAGGTTCCCGAAAATTTTAAGAAGTATGAGATGGATGATAGGAGAGTCATGATAAGAATGCCTAAACGAGAGGCACAAGCAGGAGAGGCCTATGATAACAAAGAAACTACCAAGAAAATTGTAGTGGCCCTAGAAGAAGGAGAGGAGAGATGTACGTACATAGGTCATGACCTAACAGCGGAAGAAGAGCACGAATTGATTGCCTTGCTAAGAGAATACAGAGATGTATTCGCTTGGAGTTACAAGGACTTGAAAGGTGTTGACCCGGACATATGCTCGCACACCATCCCCATGACCTCAGACGCCAAACCCTCTAAGCAAAAGCCTTATACATATAACGATAATTACGCTGCTAAGATCAAAGAAGAGATAGATAGACTGGTTGAAGCTGGATTTATCTATGAAATTGAGCACACTGAATGGGTATCCCCCATCGTAGTGGTGCCCAAGAAGAATGGCAAACTGCGTGTGTGCATTAACTTGAAAAAGGTTAATGCCGCCACAATTCGAGATAACTATCCGCTTCCCATAACAGAACATCTCTTAGAAAGAGTGACAGGCAAGGAAGTGTACAGCTTCCTTGATGGGTTTTCGGGCTACAACCAAGTAGCCATAGCTCCAGAGGATCAGCATAAGACAGCCTTTGCCACAGAATGGGGCATTTTTGCTTTCAGAGTAATGCCATTTGGGCTTACCAATGCACCAGCTACCTTTCAGAGGTTAATGTGCCATGTGTTTAAGGAGTTCCTACGGAAGAGTTTAGAAGTCTATGTTGATGATCTCTGTGCTCATTCCAAGGTTAGACAAACCCATATTCCTGAACTCAGACAAATCTTTGACAAATGTAGAGAATACCAAGTCTGCCTGAACCCAGAAAAGTGCGTTTTTATGGTCAGGCAAGGCAAGATTCTAGGACACATAGTGTCAAAGAATGGCATATCTACCGACGAAGAAAAGGTGCGAGCCATAGCAGAGCTACCTAGGCCAAAGAATGTCAAGGAAGTACAAGCTTTCATGGGGCACTGTGGTTATTACCGACGATTTATACACATGTATGCTGTCATTGCAAAGCCCATGTACGGACTTCTGACAACCTTTGAGTGGACGGATGAATGTGAGAATTCCTTCCAAGAGCTTAAACGAAGATTATGTTCAGCACCAATCTTGACCACACCAGATTGGAATAAGCCATTCCATGTTCATGTGGATGCATCCAATTATGCCATTGGATGTGTGCTTGCACAACCTACTGGTGAAGGTAATATGGATCTTCCAATTGCCTATGCCAGTAGACAATTGAATGCGGCTGAACGGAATTACACCACTACAGAGCGAGAAGGATTAGGCATGGTATATGTAGTTAAGAAATTTAGACACTATTTGCTTGCAAATAAGTTTAAAATTTTTACTGATCATCAGGCATTGTTATATCTCGTAAACAAGCCATGCAATACAGGAAGATTAGTGAGATGGTTTCTCTTGCTAATGGAATATGATTTTGAAGTTGTGGTAAGGAAAGGTAGGACTCATTTGAGAGCTGATCATCTCTCTAGGCTCACATCGGGAGAAGCCCCACAAGGAGTGTCAGATGACCTTCCTGATGCTTACTTGTTTAATTTGGAAGTTATACCGCAGTGGGCTAAGCCATTGGTACCAGTATTGACCTACGGGCCTAATCATCCAGTCGTAAATACACGGAATAGAGAGGTTGTAAAAGCCCAGAAGTACCACATCATGGCAGGAAGCATGTACAAGCACACAGATCAAGGGATCTTGGCTTGTTGTGTAGAAGAGGATGAGTACGCTAAATGGTTGCAATTAGCACATGTAGGTGCGTTAGAGCAACACCATTCAAAGCAACGAACTTTACAGACTCTAAAGAGATTCGGAGTGCATTGGCCAACTATGGAAGCGGATGTCCAAAAGTTGTGCAAGGAATGCCCAATCTGTTGCACTAAACCACCTGTGGAACACGCCACTCTTTATCAAGTATCCATTGTACCAGATTGGAGCGAACCTCTCGTATCCTTCCTGAGGACAAACACATTCCCTCCAGACATGACTCTGGCTAGGAAAAGGAGTTTAGAACAAGAAGCCCAGGATTACTCACTTATCGGTAATAATCTATATAAGCGTGGTAAAGATGGTTACCTGAGATTGTGTGTCCATGAAAGTGAGTATCTGAAGATCTTAGAAACTGCTCACCAAGGTGTAGCACGAGGACATTTTGGACCGGATCGGGTGATCAAGGCAATTCTATTTGCGGGCTTCTGGTTGCCGACCCTTCACATGGATGCACATACCTATGTGAAACGGTGCGATGTATGTCAGAGGACTCAGTATCCTATACGCAAAGATGAGATGCCACTGAAACCTATGATGGGTGGACGTGCATTCTCTAAGTGGGGAATAGACTTCGTAGGTCCTATTAATCCCCCAGCTAAGGGTTCTCATGCGGAATACATCATTGTTGCGACAGATTATCTCACCAAGTGGGTAGAGGTAAAGGCTACGACAAAGAACGATGCTCAAACAACTGCCAAATTCTTGTTTGAGAATGTATTCACAAGATACGGGCTACCTATAGAGCTTGTAAGTGATAGAGGCACTCATTTCTTGAATGAAGTGATTGAAAATCTACTCCAAGAATTCTTGGTAATACACAAGAAGTCTGCCCCTTATCACCCTCAAGCTAATGGGCAAGGTGAGAGCACTAATAAAATCTTATGCAATGTACTGACAAAATTAGTGAACACTAAACGCTCTGATTGGGACAAACAGCTACACCATGCTGTTTGGGCATACCGAGTTGCCTATAAAACGGTACTCCAAGCCACCCCCTTTCAGATGGTATTCGGCCAAAACGCTGTGCTACCTTTGGACTTCCTGATTCCTACATTGAGAGTAGCACAAGAGCACGAGTGGACAGGTCATGAGCTTTCCTCTAGGATCTTTGACCTTGAACGATTAGGAGAAACAAGACTGAGAGCTGCTGCAGGAATATATGCAGCCAAGAAGAGACAGAAGGCATACTTTGATGCCCACGTAAAGGATAAGGGTTTGAAAGCAGGAGATCTAGTTTTAGTCTATACACTGAAACAACACGCGAGGAAGCTAGAAAAGAGAGGCTACGGACCTATGATCATCAATAGGATCTCCACGAGTGGAGCAGTACAATTAGCCACATTAGAGGGCGATGTTCTCCCTAACTATATTAGCAGATGCAGAGTCAAGTTGTATCAGGAACCCCTCACGGAGGAAATGCTCAGCCGACTCAACACTGCTAAGAAACGCAAAGAGGAAGAGAAGCGAATTAGAGAAGAAGCTCAAGCAGAAGCTTTAGAACGCATCAGAAGGATGAAATTACGAAAGCAAGGTAGAGAGCAGCCTAGGACAAATGACTATGCAGATCAAGGATATCATATGGCCATGTGTGAAGTCGCCGGAACCAGCTCACCTAGGATAACTGATCGACGTCCTTTTGTAACCCTAGATATAGGACAAGGAAAAAGTGCACGGACTGTAAGAGCCTTGATTGACTCAGGTGCAGCCACTAGTGCTGTTAGAGTGTCTTACTGTCAAGAGTTGCAGTTAACTGTCAATCCTGTGGAAGCATATCTCATAGGATTGGGAGGCGTGGAAACCCCTTGCATGGGCGAGGTGGGACTTCCCCTCTACATTCATGATGAAGCAATGACAGTTAAAGTACTAGTGTGTCAAGATGAGGATCTCACTGAACCTCTTGTCTTGGGTCAAGACTGGATCTATGACCAAGCAGTCAATTTAAACCTAAGAAGTGGACTTCTCCAAGTTTGGATCAATCATAGTCGAGTTACAGTAGAATTAGACAATGGAGCACTCAAGGAACTAGGAAAGGCACAGACTCCTGGTCCTTCCAGGGGTACACATGAAGATGACCATGTTGTTCTTGTCCAAAACTATGTGTTGCAGAGGAATGATATTCGCAAAAAAGGAGTCAGGAATGCAACGGAACTCCCTTCTTTTCCAAAGGCCAGAAGGAGGCAGCAACCCAAGGTGGATCAAAGGCAGAAGAAGCAGAGTACTACCTATGTCCGAGATCAAAAGTACCTGCTCAACAAAATGTCCCAGAAAATAAACCATGTGTGGGTGCGGAAAGACGAACAACCGGTTGCACCACCGTCAATGACACGGGCGAAGTTTCTTATTAATAACCCACAACATGACATTAATAAGAAGTCTTGCAGAAATTCTCCTGTTAATGTGAAATCTATTTGGGTGCCCAAGAAGTCGATGAAGGCTAGCCCACAATCAAGACAAATTTGGGTGCCTAAGGCTTGCTTGAGGGCACAAGTAGCTGCGTCGAGGCCACAACTTAAACAGCATAACGCAGCTACGCATAGTGCCCGTATTCACTCGTTCTCAACGCTCAAGAACACACCAAGACCCAAGAGCATGCATGTAATCAATTGTAAATGGGTCCCTAAAAAGCCTCATTTTCAAACCGCGACACCGAGAAAGCTCTCTAGAGTCTCTACGAAACCGAAAGCAAAGCCCATCCACTGCATTTGGCAGCCTAACACCTGTAATAAACCCCCCGACCCCAATTTGTAAATTCATCCCCACTTGCTAACTTCATTAGTCTCCTAGGATTACCCAAGCATTAACCACACACACGTGCACCGAACACTTACTAACCCATTATTCGCTCCCGACCCTTATGTTAATATTGTGATGGGAACAACGGTCCTCACTTGTCCTGTACAATATTAACACCTGTTTGTATATTCTCACAGAGACAGACAGAAAGAAGTAAAATGGCTGATACAATAGGAACTAGCTCCCAGGCAGGCTCCAGCCCACAAGTGGTGGATATCGAAAGTCTTCCAGTCGAGGAGGAGTTAAAGGAAAGACCAGCGGCATTACGGGCATTGCACGCAATACCAATTCAGAATCCCCCGCAGGGACACACAATGCCGGTGGGCAAAGCCTCACATTGGTTCAGTGATGTTGCTGGCCCCCTGGGTGAAGGCACGTATATGTGGGAATCCGAAGTCGAATTCAATGGACGATGGGGCCGATACCATTTCTTTACCAGGGAATTTGAAAGGCTACAAAATAACGAAGGACTGAAGCCGATCTGGAAGAAGGCAGGGCTTTATGACTACTTCAAGTCCCAACTACCAAAGCCAGATTTCCTCAGATGCTCATATCTAATTAGTACCCTCACCCCCAGCAAAGACAAGAAAGGATACAGCTCCTTTGTGCTCCCATCACTCACAAGGGGCAACGAGCTGAAGCGTTTCCGCTTAACTATCAATCTGGTAAGAGAAGCACTCGACATGCAGGGTATGCACATTCCGACAGAGAAAGAGACAATGGTTCCGGACAACATGAAGAACAGGAATCTGACGAAGTTGAAGGACATGGTTGCAATGACACCCACGATCGCCATCCACTTACGTATGGTCATGCAACATTTCGCCTTCCCCGCGCAGGATAGATTCACAATGCCTCCCAAAAAGATTTGGTTTAGTCTCTACCTGGCGGATGCTTTTGAGTTGACCATCAATATGCCCCACTGGATTATCGACCAGATTCATATGGCTCATCAGAGATGGTATAAGAAGCAAAGATCTGTATTGTATGGTTGCTGTGCACTCACAAGAATTGTATACAGATGTCTCGCCTATGATGTACCGGTGCAAAGGGCTCTGATCTGGTCCAGAGCTCAGGAATTTCAACGCAGATTGTCAGCTGTAGGGCCTCCCTCAAAGAAGATGCGAGGCACCGTCCAGATGCCTTGTGCACAAGCTCGCGGGGCAACCCTGACGCCTGAGACAACCCCCAGACTCCCCCGACGAGTGCAACCGTTTACTATCAGGCTACCCAGGCACAGCACAGATGGCCCCAACCTTGTATTTCCACCCGTACCGACTGATCTGGAGTTCCCGCATGGGTTCACTCTAGAGGACTTAACTGACGAAGAAGTTGCAAGAATCATAGAAGCAGTAAATGCAGAGGTTGAAGAAGAGCAAGCCAGTGGACAGCAAACTGCCCCAGACCAAGCACAGCCCAGCCAACCAGACGTAGTCAACGTGGACACTGAAGAAGAAGCTCATGGGGAGACACAGGGCAGACACTCAGAAGCAGAAGAACAAGAGTATGATCCAGAAGCCCTACAAGTACTGGAAGGTGCCCCCGCCTACACTAGCGCATTAAAGAAGCTTTATGATACAATGAACCGAGTTCAAGAGCAACACAGGCTCTCATTAGCTGCGGGTAAAGCTCTCATGAACCAAATTCTGGAGGAGGAAGGTGTGGACGAACAGTACCGTGCCACCTTGGAAATGATATCAGATGCTTTAGGAGTACCAGAAACGGTGCATACCGCACTAGTGCACTCACGAAGAACAGAGAGAAGATATGGAAGACGCCCCCCACGCACGGGAAAACAAATGAATGTATTAGGATCAGGACCACAAGGCACACCCACAACCACTGGCACGGCACACACAGTTCACGACACCGAGGAAGCCCACACATCGAGTGCACCCCCATCACCTCCCTTACCACCTTCTCCCCCACATCGACCTCACTCACCTCCCTCTACCATTGTGTTGGCAGTAGCCTTGGTACACCAGGACGTACAAGACATGAAAGTCAAAGAAGGGAGTCAGAACGAAGGGACAGCACTAGCAAACAGGGCAGTCAAAGAAGATCTGGCAAGTAGGCCAATATTTTTTCAAGACATTAATGCAAATCAAAGGGATGGACATGCAGAGAGGAAGAGCAAGTAGGGAGCTCGAAGATATGTATGGCAGATCACTAGAAGAAATCCCTACAACAACAGTGATTTTTATCACTAACAATCATTGTAAATATCATTTCACCTTTTTGTAGCTCCATTTTGTGCAAGCCAAGGAGTCCTTGAGCTTGAGGAGCCTTAGAAGTAGTTGCGTACCAATTTTCGTATTTTTTAGATCTCGTTTGAGCCCTCAAATAAGCCCTGGAACCTAATTTTTAACTAGGCCGGACACTAGGTCTGGACAGGACCAAAAGCTAGTCAAAAACTATAAAAAGGGCTAGAGAGCTCATTTTTGAGGTTAGATTGTAATAGAAACGAACTTGTAAGAGCTTATGAAAGTAATCTAAAGAACTCCATTGATTCTCTCTCTTTGTCTTGCCTTGTGTGCGCGTGTGTGTGTATGTGTGTGCATGCTTGTGTGCTTCTCACTCACGCACTTGTGCCTCCACTTGCTCGAGGTCTTCATACCATCCTCACGTCTTCCCGGATTGACATTAAACGAGGTGCTACTCATCATTGAGCTACACCAAATTTTGGCGCCGTTGCCGGGGAACGAGCTTTGAGGACGAGCGTGTGATGGTAAGACGTAGAGTTGACGCGTTGGAGTTGTAGGTATTTTCTTCACGCTCATCGATTTTCTGTTACTTTCTTCACTATCATCACCACCATCGTCATCATCACCATCTCCCACGTCCATCTCCATCATCGCGAAAATTTCAGTTTTTTGACTATATCCCCATCTCCACCTCATTTCCCTCATTTCACTTGTGAGAGAGAGCGAGAGAGCGAATTTGCATGTGCTATTTTTTGCATGTTTTGTGAGCATTCTGCAGGTACAGGCCGCATCATCATCCCCAGCACCCTGCGCAGGTACGGAAATCTGAGTAACTGTCTGTGTGTCGCCGAGCTCTGTCAATCGCGACCGACAGAAAAATTGCTCTAATTGCTAAACAAAGTGCATATCCATGACCTACAGGCCAAGGGCTTCCCAAAAATGTGTTTAGTTTTTTGAAATTCCACAGATTTCTGTCAATCGCGATCGCTCTGTCAATCGCGATCGACAAACCACGACGGACAGACCTGTCAATCGCGATCGACACGTCAATCGCGACCGACAGCCCACGACGGCTCTGTCAATCGCGACCGACAGAGTCAACGACCGATTGACCACGACCGATTGACCATACGCGTGACACGTGTCAATCGCGATCGAGCCATCAATCGCGATCCACTCATCAATCGCGACCGACACAGTCAACGACTGTTTGACCACGACGGACAGACCACGACGGCTCTGTCAATCGCGACCGACACGGTCAACGACTGTTTGACCACGATCGACAGACCCTCGTGACCGGCCTGTCAATCGCGATCGACTCATCGATCGCGACCGACAGAGTCAACGACCCTTTGACCACGACTGATTGACTTTTCGTAACCCTTGTCAATCGCGACTGACCAGTCAATCGCGACTGACAGCCACGACGGACCTGTCAATCGCGATCGACACGTCGATCGCGACTGACCTGTCAATCGCGACCGACAGACTTTGCGAACGCGTTAGAAGGGCAAATTAGGTCAAATTTCTAAGGCAAAATTATTGGTCTAAATTTTGATTGAGTGTGGGACAAACACTAGGGTGTAGTATTGCATCGCGAGGCCGTGCCACAAGCTACTCGTGTATTCCTGTTTGATTGTTAGCTTGTATTGAATTCTGATTTAACTCCTTAAACCCTGAACAGTCCTAACATTTTCATACGAAACCCAATTTTTGAGCTCTTGGGCTTGTTGGAAAGCTCGTGGCATATACTACACGCCCTCAACTGTTTTTTATAAAGATAATGCGTTGATTTTCAGAGAGGGTATTTTGAAGTTGACCATACCCAGGGGGCTCAAAGTCAGGGGTCTTTTAGAATTATTTTCCTAAAAAGTCACAATGCAAATATGTGTATATGTCGCATGAATGAAAGTTGTTGGTTGTGTCCTTGAATCTAAGCATTGAGCTAACCGTGGGACTTTTATAGGTCCATTGAGAGCAACAGAGAGCGTACAAAGCAAGGTTTCTTTGCAAGCTTGAGAACCGGGTTCTTGAGCACCATAAAGCAAGGGATCAACAAGCAAGGTTGGATTATTCTCAACTCCCTCTGTCATTTCCTAGCTCAAGCTAAGAACGAGTAGAGATAGGAGTAAGCCAGGGCGACGATAGGCAGTTACCAAGTTGAAGACTATTAAAAAACTCAAGTTCAAGCTAAAAACTTAGTTACTGTACTGTCGATAACCTAAGGGAAAAGAACCTAACGTGGAATGATCAACCTGAAAGTACGAAGAACATTCAAGTGTTCCTGACGACGTGATATCAGACAAGACCATAAACACAATAATTAACTAAAAAGAATCAAGTGACTGGTACCAATTGATTGGCAACGAGGTTGTACTCGGGAAAAAATTGGGATAATCGGTTAGGCATATGAACCTTCGATCAGGACGACACCTAGCCAGGGAGAGACAAAGCCTTACGTCTTCAGAGGCTAGCGTCAATCACACTGCTAGGTCCTGGGCCCAGCAGTTGAGCCACCACTCATACTACCCTAGCTCGGAGACCAGTGAGTCAGAAATGTCTCAAGGCATGGACAGACCTACGGGAAGTTCAGGAGTGCCTTATTTGTACAGGGTAGAAGGCCCTTACAAAACACAGCTGGAATATCTTAGGACCAACCGACTAGGTGCTAGCATCTATGAGGACGGCCTAGGAAGATCCGTGGTCTAGATTAAAAACCCTGACCAATCCATAGGACTAGAACATCCAGCTGTCAAGTTTGAAAATGGTGCATACCTGGACAAAGAAGGAACTATATATGTTGTCACTAGTCACCCTGATAGGACAGATGACTTCGGGAATGTAATCTCAGAAGCGGACTTAGGTGACCTAGAACAAGGGAACATGGGTGCGGAACCTAGAACCCCTCGAGGTAAATCAGTTCTCACTAGGATTATCACGCCTGAATGGGTCCCCCAAGACAACAAGAGCATAGAGTTGCTCCTCAATCGAGAAACTGATGAAGCCTTTTGGAGGTATAAGTCTAATCAGCCAACAGACATAGGAAATATCATGATCTATGAGCTTAAGGATCCGGATAGCCCAGGCAGAGTGACCTATTTAGATCATGCTTCAGAACGGATCTTCGTGGTGACAGAAAATGATAGGCATGCCTACACGTGGAAGGGTGAATTTATTTTTCCCCAACCAAGATCAAATGTATCCTATGGTCACCCTGGGGCCGGAACTTCCCAAGCTCATGGTACGCAAAGAGACAGAAGTAGAGATAGACCGGAAGTAAGCTTTGCCAACCCTGTAGGCAGAGAAAGAACGAGAACGGAGACGAATAGGGTAGAACCTCCTGAGATACATAGAGCCCACAGGAACCAAAGAAATGTAGATGGATTCCCTCTGCCGAGACCTAGAGAGCACACAAGAACTTTGAGACCCACCCAGCTAGTTAAGTCCATGAAGAATTACTTTGACGGCACAGGAGATCCCTATGATCATGTGGCAGAGTTCAAGCAAGTCTTGAGAGCTGAACAAGTGGAAGATCTGTTCACGCAGTACAATGCCTTCGGTCTAACCCTTAGGAACACGGCACTTACATGGTTTCAGCCATTAGATGAGCGTCAGTTCAGGAGCATAGACCAACTCCTAGAGGCATTCATTGTAGAGTTCTCTAAGAGCGGCATAAGACACAATACCTCCTCATTGATCCACAGCTTCAAACAGACCCCCCAAGAGACTGTCAGATTGGCCGGAAGAAGGTTTAGACAATATCTGGAAAGGTGCCCTATTTCGGAGTTACCCACATCTGCTAAACAAGTAGCCTTATTCCTCGATGGATTGCTGAGTACGAAATTGAGATCCTATGTGTATCTGAAGGACCCTAGGACTATAGAAGAGTGTGTACGCATGTGCATTGACATTGAAGATAACCTAGGGGAAGAACTAGAGCTTTCCAAAATCTACAAAGATTCAGATAGTGCATCTAGTCACTCTTCCACGCAGTCCACATCAAATTGAGGAACTTGCCGAAAAGGTAGCTCAAAAATTAGGTGTATCGAGCAAACAAATCCCAAGGTTTGCCCCTGTGAAAAGATGCTATACATGCGGTGGTGACCATATGGCGAATGTCTGCCCCATTATGGCTCAACCCCAAGTAAACCCTAGTAGCCAGTACTGCACCATAGAACGGAGATACACCAATCACACCGCACAAGATTGCCCCTACAACAAGCAGGCAGTTAGGCAACCCTACCCGCAACCCTACCAACAAGGCAGATACCAAAACCAGAATCCACCACCACAATATGCTAGACCCCAACAAACCTACCAACCACAATATCAGGCCCAACAGAGACCCCAACCGGTACTAGCTCAACAGCCCCCAAACCCCGCTAACGTGATTCCAGTAAAGTATGCTGTTGCAGAAGAAAACCTGAATAGGGCCATTGTACCAGTAACCCCATTGATCTCAGAAAGCGACCCAAGTGACCATAGCTTTGATTCTATGCATGTCGATAGTCCCCAGGCTTACTACATGCAGTCTCCAGAACATGGTGAGTCTTACTATAGTGAAGAACCAAGTGAACCTAGTTGGGAGTCAGATTACACGAACGTCATGTATGCAAACCCCAACCCCAGGCCTCAACCTAGGCAAGTAAGACCTCCATTCCCAAGAGGACCGTGCTACAGATGCCAAGGAGATCATCTCATTCGTGATTGTCCCTTGCCTCCACCTACACAACCCCAGTCAGTGACTATCCAAGGTTTCTGCCAAGATTGTGGAAAAGAACATCTCTTACGAGATTGCCCTAAGAACCCCAATAATATGCCAAAAATCACTCCGATCAATGTGATTGGTTTGGTTGTAGATTCCTCAGGAAGCGTCACTTCCACTGCACCAGTGCAGGTAGTCACTAGAGCTCAGGCTTTGCAGCAAAACCAAGAGACAAACCAGGGTAAGAACTCAGAGGCTAGTGAAACCGAGAGCATAACAAAGAAAAGGACTAGAGCATGGAAAGATAGTCGGGAAAGAATGAAAAGACAATGGGCTAAAAAGATGAGTGAACTTGAGGAAAGCATAAGAGAAACCAAAGCTAGGATAACTGAAATCACCTCTCAAATCCCCTCTCACAATACCCCGCCGCCACCCCTCCCATCTCCATCTGACCCACCACCTTCCCCACCACGTCATACGATTCCACCACCCCCCAGAGTAGGATCAGTCCTAGCAGATCCCACTCCTGAAGACCTAAACATGATGCTTAAAGCATATCAGGCCAGAATCCAAGAAGGGCCAAACGTCACGGATCATGACAAGTGCTATCCTAGAGCTGACCTAGAGATAGAAAGAACCAAACTGTGCGCGAAAATGGTCGCATTGGCTCAGACTATGTTTGAAGCCAGTCGCCTTTTCAATTACTCGGGCTCAGCCAAGACGCAATTACACTTGGATGGATTCCTAGAAAAGTTAGAGAGGATAATTGCAAGATCTGACAAGGAAGAAGAAAATCAGGAGAAAGGAAAAGCAAGCAAAAGCCTGAGCCATTCCCCATCGGAAGTTTATGCAGCCAATTCCACTAAACCAGACAACTTCCCCTCCTTAGAAAGAATAGAAAGGCTAATTGCACAATCAGAAAAGGAACCTGTCCCTCAAAGAAAGGAAAGGGCGAGAGAACAGATAAGCAAGCCTCCTCAAGAAGCTTATCTCCCCCCCCAAAAGTCACAGGAGCCTCCCTCAAAGCTTACGTACCTCCACAGGTAACCCACATTCCTTCCCAGAGAGTGTATGAGCCTGCTCGGAAGAGTAATAGAATAAGCAATCCTCCCCAAGAAGCTTGTGCTCCAGCCATTTATGAGAGCAAGGAGAGAGCCAACGGAAGAATAAGTCCTCCTTCCCAGGTTGCTTATGTGCCCAATTCAACGGAGCCGGACACTTCTTCTTCTATGAATCGGTTTGCACCAGACTTCCTACGAGAGATTCAAGAAGACAAATGGGATAACGAAAGCGAGGTCGCCCCTCCTTTTGAACTTGTGGACGATGCACACGACCAATTCCCACAAGATATCCCATCCATCTACGGGGAACATGAGAGTACTCAATCTCACGAGAGATTGGACTTTGAATCTAATTCCATACAAGAGTTACCCCACTTCACAGGCCCATGGGAAGCAAAATCCACGTGTATGAGAGCACCCACAGTCATGGTAAGGAACGACGACTCAATCATACCTAGGAACACAGAGGTAGTAACGAACACCAAGGTGCAGCGCAATCTCACTTTGAAAGAACTGTCTGAGGATAGACCAAACGCGGGGAAATATGCAGCCAGTCGAGTAACTGAAGTTGCAAAACCTCATTCCCGGGTAGGATCCCATAGGACAGTGCCAGAAATTCCCTTGGATAAGATAGGAGATATGTGCGAAGGTGAAGAAGGGAACACCTATCTTCCCATTACCTACCAGGACTACACCACAAAGGCAATTTTGGATTCAGGTGCAGGAGTTGCAATTGCCACTACCTCCTTATGGAAGCGTTGGGGCAAGCCAGCACTCAGGCCTACGAGAATGAAATTGCAAATGGCAGATGGTCACATAGAGAGACCCCTAGGATTGCTAGAAGGAATAACTCTCACCACTTGTGGTGTCGAGTTTGAACATACCTTTGCCATATGTGACTTCAGCAAAAATCATGCCTATGAAATGATTTTGGGAAGACCATTCATGCGACAGCTGCAAGTGGTACAGGATTGGGGGACCAATTCTTTGTACCTGCAGCACTTAGGTGTTACAACCAAAGTCAATCTCAAGGATTATTCTCATAGAGATGTCCCTCCTATCCAATGGAATCCCATCCATAGAGCCAAAGATGATACAGAATCGATGCATTCCATAGGGTCTGGATCCTCATGGATGCATGAAGATACTCACTTATGGATGTGCAAGGTAGCAGTAGAAGAAGAGAAGAGAGAAAAGGCCAGAGAAATAGGTGCAAACGAAACCCATAGACCCATTCAAGACCCAGCCTATGCACCTGTAGTTTTTCCAGACGAAGAATTTGAACCTCACGGTTGGGCAGAAATTTTAGCAACAATGGACGTAGCCATCAATGAAGAACAATGGACACCTCACTGTGATGAGGATGGCTATGATATTTCAGTCTTCTCCATAGAGCCAATCATGGGAGAGGCAGTTTTAGAAGAATGCGAACCTAGCCCTGATGCATTTGAGGATGCAAGTGACTCCGATCTAGAGTCAATCATTATGGACCCACCATTTGCATCAAATGAAGAATACTTCCATGAAGTAGAATTTCAACCTCAGAAGCATGGAGAGGTTACAAATGAGGTAAGATTAGCAACACATATGACCTCGAAGGAAGAAGGAAAGAAACGAAGAAAGAAAGAAGTCTTACCAGAGGAGGAAGAATCTTTGTTTGAGGTCCCAGAAAATTTTAAGAAGTACGAGATAGATGACAGGAGAGTCATGATAAGAATGCCTAAACGAGAGGCACAATCAGGAGAGGCCTATGATAACAAAGAAACCACCAAGAAAATCGTAGTGGCCCTAGAAGAAGGAGAGGAGAGATGTACGTATATAGGCCATGACCTGACAGAAGAAGAAGAGTACGAATTGATTACCTTGCTAAGAGAATACAGAGATGTATTCGCTTGGAGTTACAAGGATTTGAAAGGTGTTGACCCTGACATATGCTCACACACCATCCCCATGACCTCAGATGCCAAACCCTCTAAGCAAAAGCCTTATACATATAACGATAACTATGCTGCTAAGATCAAGGAAGAGATAGATAGACTGGTCGAAGCCGGATTTATCTATGAAATTGAGCACACTGAATGGGTATCCCCCATCGTAGTGGTGCCCAAGAAGAATGGCAAGCTGCGTGTGTGCATTAACTTGAAAAAGGTTAATGCAGCCACGATTCGAGATAACTATCCGCTTCCCATCACAGAACATCTCTTAGAAAGAGTGGCAGGCAAGGAAGTGTACAGTTTCCTTGATGGATTCTCGGGCTACAATCAAGTAGCCATAGCTCCAGAGGATCAGCATAAGACAGCCTTTGCCACGGAATGGGGCATTTTTGCTTTTAGAGTAATGCCATTTGGGCTTACCAATGCACCAGCCACCTTCCAGAGGCTGATGTGCCATGTGTTTAAGGAGTTCCTGAGGAAGAGTTTAGAAGTCTATGTTGATGATCTTTGTGCTCATTCCAATGTTAGACAAACTCATATTCCTGAACTCAGACAAATCTTTGACAAATGTAGAGAATATCAAGTCTGCCTGAACCCAGAAAAGTGCGTTTTTATGGTCAGGCAAGGTAAGATTCTCGGACACATAGTGTCAAAGAATGGCATATCTACCGACGAAGAAAAAGTGAGAGCCATAGCAGAGCTACCTAGGCCAAGAATGTCAAGGAAGTACAAGCTTTCATGGGGCATTGTGGTTATTATCGACGATTTATACACATGTATGCTGTCATTGCAAAGCCCATGTACAGACTTCTGACAAACTTTGAGTGGACGGATGAATGTGAGGATTCCTTCCAGGAGCTTAAACGAAGATTATGTTCAGCACCAATCTTGACCACACCAGATTGGAATAAGCCATTCCATGTTCACGTGGATGCTTCCAATTATGCTATTGGATGTGTACTTGCACAACCTACTGGTGAAGGTAATATGGACCTTCCAATTGCCTATGCCAGTAGACAATTGAATGTGGCTGAACGAAATTATACCACTACTGAACGAGAAGGATTAGGCATGGTATATGCAGTTAAAAAGTTTAGACATTATTTGCTTGCAAATAAGTTTAAATTTTTTACGGACCATCACGCATTGTTGTACCTAGTAAACAAGCCATGCAATACAGGAAGATTAGTGAGATGGTTTCTCTTACTAATGGAATACGACTTCGAGGTTGTGGTAAGAAAAGGTAGGACTCACTTGAGAGCAGATCATCTCTCTAGGCTCACATCGGGAGAAGCCCCACAAGGAGTGTCAGATGACCTTCCTGATGCTTACTTGTTTAATTTGGAAGTGGTGCCGCAGTGGGCCAAGCCATTGGTACCAGTATTGACATACGGGCCTAACCATCCTGTGGTAAACACACGGAACAGAGAGGTTGTAAAAGCCCAAAAATACCACATCATGGCAGGAAGCATGTACAAGCACACAGATCAAGGGATCTTGGCTTGTTGCGTAGAAGAGGATGAGTACGCTAAATGGTTGCAATTAGCACATGTAGGTGTACTAGAGCAACACCATTCAAAACAACGAACTTTACAGACTCTAAAGAGATTCGGAGTGCACTGGCCAACCATGGAAGCGGATGTCCAAAAGTTGTGCAAGGAATGCCCAATCTGTTGCACTAAACCACCTGTGGAACATGCCACTCTCTATCAAATATCCATTGTGCCAGATTGGAGCGAACCACTAGTATCATTCCTGAGGACAAACACATTCCCCCCAGACATGACTCTAGCTAGAAAAAGGAGTTTGGAACAAGAAGCCCAGGATTATTCACTCATAGGTGATAATCTATATAAGCGCGGTAAAGATGGTTACCTGAGACTGTGTGTCCATGAAAGTGAGTATCTTAAGATCTTAGAAACTGCTCACCAAGGTGTAGCAGGAGGACACTTTGGACCAGATCGGGTAATCAAGGCAATACTATTTGCGGGCTTTTGGTGGCCTACACTTCACATGGATGCACATACCTATGTGAAACGGTGTGATGTCTGTCAGAGGACTCAGTATCCTATACGCAAAGATGAGATGCCACTGAAACCTATGATGGGTGGACGTGCATTCTCTAAGTGGGGAATAGACTTCGTAGGTCCTATTAATCCCCCAGCTAAGGGTTCTCATGCGGAATACATCATTGTGGCAACAGATTATCTCACCAAGTGGGTAGAGGTAAAAGCTACAACCAAGAACGATGCTCAAACAACTGCCAAATTCTTGTTTGAGAATGTATTCACGAGAGATGGACTACCCATAGAGCTTGTAAGTGATAGAGGCACTCATTTCTTGAACGAAGTGATTGAAAATCTACTCCAAGAATTCTTGGTAATACACAAGAAGTCTGCCCCTTATCACCCTCAAGCTAATGGACAAGCTGAGAGCACTAATAAGATTCTATGCAATGTGCTGACGAAATTAGTGAACACTAAACGCTCTGATTGGGACAAACAGCTACACCATGCTGTTTGGGCATACCGAGTTGCCTACAAAACGGTACTCCAAGCCACCCCCTTTCAGATGGTATTCGGCCAAAACGCTGTGCTACCCTTGGACTTCCTAATCCCTACATTGAGAGTAGCACAAGAACACGAATGGACAGGTCACGAACTCTCCTCTAGGATTTTTGACCTTGAACGATTAGGGGAAACAAGACTAAGAGCCGCTGCAGGAATATATGCCGCCAAGAAGAGACAGAAGGCATATTTCGATGCCCATGTGAAGGATAAAGGCTTGAAAGCAGGAGATCTAGTCTTAGTCTATACACTCAAACAACACGCAAGGAAGCTAGAAAAGAGAGGCTACGGACCTATGATCATCAATAGGATCTCCACAAGCGGAGCGGTACAATTGGCCACATTAGAGGGTGATGTTCTCCCAAATTATATTAGCGGTTGCAGAGTCAAGTTGTATCAGGAACCCCTCACGGAGGAAATGCTTAGCCGACTCAACACTGCTAAGAAACGCAAAGAGGAAGAAAAGAGAATTAGAGAAGAAGCTCAAGCAGAGGCTTTAGAACGCATCAGAAGGATGAAATTACGAAGGCAAGGTAGAGATCAGCCTGGAGCGAATGACTCTGCAGACCAAGGATTTCCCATAGCCATGTGTGAAGTTGCAGGGACAAGCTCGAATAGAATAATTGATAGACGTCCCTTCATAACCATAGACATAGGACAAGGAAAGAGTACAAGAACCGTAAGAGCATTGATTGACTCAGGAGCTGCCACTAGCGCTATTAAGTTGTCTTACTGTCAAGAGTTACAGTTAACTATTCATCCTGTGGAAGCATACCTCATAGGATTGGGAGGCGTGGAAACCCCTTGCATGGGCGAGGTGGAACTTCCCCTCTACATTCACGAGGAGGCAATGACCGTTAAAGTACTAGTGTGTCAAGATGAGGATCTCACTGAACCTCTCGTCTTGGGTCAGGATTGGATCTATGACCAAGCAGTCAATCTAAACCTAAGAAGTGGACTTCTCCAGGTTTGGGTCAATTATAGTCGAGTTACAGTAGAATTAGACAATGGAGCACTCAAGGAACTAGGAAAGGCACAGACTCCTGGTCCTTCCAGGGGTACACATGAAGATGACCATGCTGTTCTTGTCCAAAACTATGTGTTGCAGAGGAATGATATTTGCAAAAAAGGAGTCAGGAATGCAACGGAACTCCCTTCTTTTCCAAAGGCTAGAAGGAGGCAGCAACCCAAGGTGGATCAAAGCCAGAAGAAGCAGGGTACTACCTATGTCAGAGATCAAAAGTACCTGCGCAGCAGAACAGCCCAGAAAATAGACCAGGTATGGGTGCGGAAAGGCGAACGACCGGTTGCACCACCGTCAACTACAGGGGCAAAGCCTCTTATTAGTGACCAACAACGCAACGCTAATAAGAAGTCTTTCAGAAATTCTTCTGCTAAAGTAAAATCTATTTGGGTGCCCAAGAAGTCGATGAAGGCAAGCCCCCAATCAAGACAAATTTGGGTGCCCAAGGCTTGCTTGATGGCACAAGTAGCTACGCTGAGGCCACAACTTAAACAGCATAACGCAGCGACGCATACTGCCAGATTTCACTCGTTCTCGACACTCATGTACACACCAAAACCCAAGAGCGTACATGTAATCAATTGTAAATGGGTCCCAAAAAGGCCTCATCTTCAAACCACGACACCGAGAAGGCTTTGTAGAGACTCTCCGAAACCGAAGGCAAAGCCCACTCACTGCATTTGGCAGCCTAGGGCCTGTAATAAACCCCCCGACCCCAATTTGTAAATCCATACCTACTTACTAACTGCAGTAGTCTCCTAGGACAACACAAGCACTAAATACACACACTGTCTTCATGCACTTACTAACCACTAACTCATCATCCACCTCATGTTAATGTTGTAACGGGGACAACAACGGATTTATTCTGTCCATTACGATGTTAACACTTGGTTCTATATTCTCACAGAACCAACCAGCGAACAGGGCCATGGCAGAAGCAGGTACTAGTTCTCAAGCCGGATCTGGTGCCCAGATTGTGGACATAGAAACACTTCTCCTTGAGCCACGTCTCACAGCAAGACCGCAAGAGCTTCAAGCAGTGCATGTGCTCCCCATTCAGGATCCTCCTCAAGGGCACACTTCTCAAGTAGGTAAGCATGCGCATTGGTTCAGTGATGTTGCTGGACCACTGGGCGATGGGACCTATTTCTGGGAAGCAGAATTGGAGTTCAATGGCAAATGGGGTGGATACCACTTTTTCGCACGCGAGTTTGAAAGCTACCAAAATGCCGAAGTCATGAGATCAGTTTGGGTCAAAGCAGGCGTGGAAAGTTATTTCAGGACTCACTTACCAAAGCCGGATTTTTTACGATGTTCTTATCTGATCAGTACCATCACACCAAGCAGAGCCAAGGGCGGCGACAGCACCTTTGTGCTGCCATCACTGCTGCCGGGTAATGAGCTTAAAAGATTCAAGTTGACCCTCAATCTGGTAAGAGAAGCATTGGGTATGTATGGCATGCACATCCCAACAGAAAAGGAAACCATGGTTCCAGGTCGAATGAAGCACAAAGATCTTAATAAGCTGAAGGACATGGTTGCGATGACACCTACCATTGCGCTTCACCTGCGAACCATCATGCAACATTTTGCTTTTCCCGCCCAAGAACGCTTCACAATGCCCCCGAAAAAAATATGGTTCAGTTTATATCTAGCAGAAACCGAAAGCCTGCCCATCAATGTACCACACTGGATCATAGATCAGATCCACCTAGCGCATCAAAGGTGGAACAAAAAACAGAAGAATGTGCTCCACGGGTGTTGTGCTTTGACCAGAATAATCTATAGATGCTTGGCTTATGACGTGCCTGTTCAGCGGGCACTCGTATGGTCCCGAGTCCAAGAATTCCAGAGAAGACTATCAGCAGTAGGTCCCCCATCAAAGAAGATGAGGGGGGGAGTCCAACTACCCTGTGCTCAACCAAGGGGAGCTACAGCTACACCAGAAATCACTCCTCCCCAGACACGACGAGTTAGGCCATTCACAATCCGGTTACCTAGACCAAGCACAGAGGGGCCTAATCTGGTGTTTCCACCCATTCCATCCGATTTGGAATTTCCGCAGGGATTTACTCTTGAGGACCTCACGGATGAAGAAATTGCCAGATTAATCTATGATTCTAACCTCGAAGCCGAAGCAGCGCGAGCTCAGGAACCGCGACCCCAAACAACATCGGCCCCCACCCAACCACAAATTGTAGAAGTCGATGTAGATGAACAAGAGGCAGGAGGAGATGAAGAAGAGGCCGACGAAGAACAACATCAAGAATATGACGAACTCTCCGAGTTAGCAAGTGCCCCAGCATATTCGGCACAAATCAAGAGACTATATCGAACCATGCGACTGGTTCAGGAACAGCATCAGATGTCTCTAGAACAGGGCAAAAGACTCATGAACGACTTGCTAGCTGAGGAAGGTGTGGACGAGTTGTTCATTGAGTCCATGAACCTTCATGCTGACGCTGTAGGACTGGACGAGGCCATTCATGAGGCAATGGCCTACATCCACAGGTTTGAAAAAAGAGTTCCCGTTCGTCCCAGGAGGTTCGGGAAGCAAATTCACATCAATACATCAGCACCAGGCGAGGCAGCGCAAGCAGAAGAATATCAGGAAACACCGTTGTCACCCCCATCCCCACCTCACACTACACAATTCACTCCACCACCGGACACTAACACTACCACATCCACTACCACTACCGTGGTCATGGGCATCCCACTCTCTCCGGGAATCCAATACGGGGGAGTCACCATGCCCACCTTCACCACCCTGTTCACCGATGTCACATCCACTCCACCAACGATTCCCATCTACACCGTCACTCAAACAGTTGACACGATGGAAACATCACCTGCCACAGCACCGCTCCCTCCCCCCATGCCACCTTCATCACCCATACCCCCTCCACCCACATCCCCACGTACATCCACATCATTCACCTCTCCCATTCCCGCCCCCATTCCCCCTGCATCTTCACCCTTCCCAGCATTATTTAATGTAAATAACATATTCTTAGCATTAAACCAATGTGTATACCAGCTCCAGCATGAGTACAAAGCTCTGGACAACCGGTATCAGAATCTGGAAACGCACCATCAAAACTTACAAAGACAATTTCTCATTCTACAAACAGAAAATGCAGAACTGAATCAACGCTACACGACGCTTGAGCAGGCTCACCAAACCTTATTGGCGGCACCCCAACCATCGACAGAATCAGGTGCCAAACAACTAGAAGCTTTGCTCGAGGTATACCAAGCCGATAATCTCAAAGTCCGGCGTAACCTGACACTTCTCAGAAAACACATGGCGGCCGCCCTAGAAGAAAACAAGAGGCTGCAGCAGCAAAATGAAGCAAATCTAGAAGCAGCAATGGAAGGCTCTCCACACGAAATTGATCCAGAGCAGTTTAAAGCTGTGCCCTCAGAGACAATGAAGACCATCTTGGACAGCTATGCAGATCTATTAGAAGCTCATGATGACTTGGAAAGGGAACGTGATGCGCTGCGCAATCAACTCCAAGAGCAACAGACAGCACCCAAAGTCACAGAAACGACCACGACTTCAGAGGAAGTCAAGGCATTGAAAGAGCAGGTGGCCGAATTACAGGCAAGATTACTCACACATGAAAGGCAACCCTCTCCAGTTGTCGAACCTGAACCCGAGGATTTGGTACCCATCGAGGTAGATGAGACGTATGAGGAACCTTACGTTCCTATGCCAATGCCAGGTGGTGAGCAAACCGCAGAAGGAATGGATACGTTAGAAATCGAAGTACCTGAGTGGCTCCAAACACTAGAGAAAACGGCATCAACTCATGAAGATCGAGTGGCAGTTCAGATCCAATCTATGGCAAAGATAGAGGACACTATTATTAAATCAGAATACTTCCGCAGCATGTCCCACCATAGATGGATAGGAACCAATGATGATCAATACGTGCCATATTGTATACTTCTTGCGGACTACAATGCAGAAATCCAACACAGATGTGGCAAACCTCCAACGTTTGCTACACAATTTGGGCCAGATGACATCCCAGAGAGCGCTAAAAAAGGATCCATTCATCAACCCACTTGGAGAATCCGACTCCTCGAAACCTATCCGGAGATGGTTCGCACCTGGACGAATATGCCTCTTTTCATTAAATATAACCCTTGTTATGTTCCTGTACTCCGCAGACGCACATGGCCAGAGTTTACCATTGCAGTCAAGAATATCAAGGGATGCGCCAAATGGTTAAACTACGTCTATCTAGCACCCCCTCAAGGGCCTCCCACCGTCAATTACATGATTTCCACTATACGGCACTGGAGCATCCGATTAAAGAATACCCCTGATGTAATGGCCCAGATGTGCATGAAAATTTTTGAGTTAATGCTTATTACATTCAGGACATTCAAGAATATCAAGGACCCACACTTCTCAGGCGTCGGATTCCTCACAGGAAACCAAGATTTAGTTTATGACATGAGCACCACTCCTTCCATAGAGGTGATATACGCTTGGCACGCCAGAATAAAATACCTCCCAGCCTGCTTCAAACAAACATTCGAAGAGATGTTCATAACAGGGTTCTGGGAATACCACTCAGAAATATTTGTACCCAGACCCTCACATCTCCTCCATTTATTTGCTGTGGAGCGAACCATTCACTCAGAGCAGTTACGGGTGCCACATCCAGATGTCCCAGGGCCAGTCAATTGGGATGCATTGCTGACAGATCTAGCAAGGGGACTCAGGTTAGAAGAACACCACCTCGCCGCCGATGTTGTACAATACTACGTCCAAAAAGCAGCTAGACAAGGGTCTGTCAGGGGCGACAGACGCGAGAGTGGGGGGGGTGTTGGCAGTAGCCTTGGTACACCAGGACGTACAAGACATGAAAGTCAAAGAAGGGAGTCAGAACGAAGGGACAGCACTAGCAAACAGGGCAGTCAAAGAAGATCTGGCAAGTAGGCCAATATTTTTTCAAGACATTAATGCAAATCAAAGGGATGGACATGCAGAGAGGAAGAGCAAGTAGGGAGCTCGAAGATATGTATGGCAGATCACTAGAAGAAATCCCTACAACAACAGTGATTTTTATCACTAACAATCATTGTAAATATCATTTCACCTTTTTGTAGCTCCATTTTGTGCAAGCCAAGGAGTCCTTGAGCTTGAGGAGCCTTAGAAGTAGTTGCGTACCAATTTTCGTATTTTTTAGATCTCGTTTGAGCCCTCAAATAAGCCCTGGAACCTAATTTTTAACTAGGCCGGACACTAGGTCTGGACAGGACCAAAAGCTAGTCAAAAACTATAAAAAGGGCTAGAGAGCTCATTTTTGAGGTTAGATTGTAATAGAAACGAACTTGTAAGAGCTTATGAAAGTAATCTAAAGAACTCCATTGATTCTCTCTCTTTGTCTTGCCTTGTGTGAGCGTGTGTGTGTATGTGTGTGCATGCTTGTGTGCTTCTCACTCACGCACTTGTGCCTCCACTTGCTCGAGGTCTTCATACCATCCTCACGTCTTCCCGGATTGACATTAAAGGAGGTGCTACTCATCATTGAGCTACACACTGTAACCTCCACTGTCACCACCTCTGAAACCACTACACACACCAACGCACAAACCATCAGTCCACCCACGCACTCTACTTCCACTGAAAACACGAGTTTAACTACAGCCACGATACACCTCACCACCCCGAGCACACTTCCTAGAAGTTCACAATTACACACACCTCTATACACATTCACAACCCTCACCGCTACCACAATCCCCATATTCACAGTCACTCCCACCACGAACCCCACTTTCATGGAGGTATCACCCACCTCTGCACCTCTCCCATCCCCCATTTACCCACAATCCCCCATTCCCCCACCGCCCCCCTCACCCGTCCCCAGTACCGCATTCACAACCCCCTTTCCCTTTCCCTACCCCTCTGCATTCAATACTATTCCTCTCGGTAACTTATTTAATAATATGCATCAATGCATGGCCCAACTCCAGCAACATTACCAACACTTGGACGACCAACATACAAGGCTCTTCCAACGCCACGAAGATCTCCAAGAAAGATGTAGGGATCTTGAAGAGCAGAAGCAGCAATTAGAACAGCAGCACGTGACATTACAGGAGCAATACGCACAATTAGAAGCCAACCCACCTCAAACAGATGATGAAGAACGACGACATATGGACGAGCTGCTCCATTCTCAGATCACAGAAAACATGAAACTTCGACGGAACCTGGGCCTCCTCCGAAAGCACATGTCGACCGCGTTAGAAGAGAATAAAAGATTACAGAAGCAGAACGAAGAAAACCTGGAAGCGGCCATGGAGGGTTCCCCACAAGAGATTGACCCAGAACGATTCAAGGCGATACCCTCTGAGAATATGCAGGTGGTGTTAGAAACTCATGCAGACTTAATGGAGGCCCATGCCGCTTTAGAGAAAGAAAGAGATGAGTTACGAAGACAGTTGGCCACTCGACAGACAGAACCCAGCCCGAGCATAACTGCAGAAGAAACAGCTGAAGAGGTCATTAAACTCCGCGCCGAACTTGAGGAATTACGCAGCAAGGTTATGCAGTATGAGCGTCAGCCCTCCCCTCTGGTAGACCCCGAGCCTGACGACCTGGTGCCAATTGAGGTAGAAGAAACATTTGAGGATCCATATGTCCCGATGCCAACACCAGGCGGTAAGCGCACAGAACAGGGCATGGACACAATTGAGATCGAGGCACCGGAATGGATGCAGAAGTTAGAGAAAGTAGCCACGACACATGACGACAGGGTGGCAGTCCAAATCGCCTTGATGTCAAAATTGGAGGAGGTGGTCATAAAATCTGATTATTTTCAGAATCTTTCACACCATAGGTGGATCGGCCCGTCGGATGATCTGTATGTACCTTTTTGCGTGCTAATGGCGGATTATAATGCGGAGATCAAGCGCCACACCTCAAGGGAACCAACCTCTGCCACCCAATTTGCACCCGATGACATCCCAGAGAGTGCCAAGCAAGGCCATATCCGCCAACCAACATGGAGAATTCGACTGCTCGAAACCTATCCGGAGATGGTAAGAACATGGAACAACATGCCATTGTACATCAAATATAATCCATGTTATTGCCTTGTGTTTCGAAGGAGATCCTGGCCGGAGTACACACATACAGTGCTGACAATTAAAGGATGCGAGAAGTGGCTAAATTACGTGTACTTTGCACCCCCTAAAGGCGCACCCACAATTGGCTATATGATTTCAACGATCCGGCATTGGGGGGTCCGTTTCAAGAATGTTCCTGATATCATGACTCAAATGTGCCAGAAAATTTTCGAACTTATGCTGGTCACCTTCAGGACCTTCAAAAATGTCAAGGAACCGCATCTCTCAGCACTAGGATTTAATGAAGGGAACCAGGATCTTGTATACGATATGAGCACGACTCCATCGATCAATGTTGTGTATGCATGGCACGCTCGTATCAAATATCTACCGGCCTGCTTCAAACAAACGTTTGAGGAGATGTTTGTCACGGGATTTTGGGAATATCATTCCGAAATATTCATTCCCAGACCATCCCATCTCTTGCAGTTGTTTGCAGTGGAACAAGCTCTCCACTCCGAAAAGCTACGTATGCCACATCCAGAGGTTCCTGGGCCGGTAGACTGGGATGCTCTTCTGACAGACTTGGCCAAGGGGTTGCGAATTGCTGAACATCATTTAGCACAGGACGTTGTCGAGTACTATATCCAGAAACCCTCTCAACAAGGGTCTGTCAGGGACGACAGACGCGAGAGAGGGGGGGGTGTTGGAGCTGGAGCTGAAGGATTGACAAGACAAGGAAGCACAAGAAGAGAGTCCGAGAGAAGAGAAGGCCCAAGCAGACAAGGAAGTCAACGAAGACCCGGCAAGTAGGCCAACAATTTTTCAAGAAGAAGCACTTATGAACATTCACACAGATTTAGCACTAAGGCAACCTTAATCTTTCAAAACCTCTACACCCATTAAAAGTGATTATCATCACTAAGCACCATTGTAAATATCATTTCATCTTTTTGTAGCTCCATTTTGTGCAAGCCAAGGAGTCCTTGAGCTTGAGGAGCATTAGAAGTATCTACCTGCCAAATTTCGTATTTTTTAGATATCGTTTGAGCCCTCAAATAAGCCCTGGAACCTAATTTTTAACTAGGCCGGACACTAGGTCTGGACAGGGCCAAAACTTAGCCAAAAACTATAAAAAGAGCTAGAGAGCTCATTTTTGGGGGGAGATTGTAATTGAAACGAACTTGTAAGAGCATTTTGAAAGTAATCTAAAAGCTCCATTGATTCTCACTCTTTGTCTTGCCGTGTGTGCGCGTGTGTGTGTATGTGTGTGCATGCTAGTGTGCTTCTCACTCACGCACTTGTGCCGCCACTTGCTCGAGGTCTTCATACCATCCTCACGTCTTCCCGGATTGACATTAAAGGAGGTGCTACTCATCATTGAGCTACACTACACGTCATCAAAGAAATGACCCATATTTCAACCTTATTGGAAGCTGCAGTGCAAGGAGCGCACAAGGGCAAGTGTTGATAGTCAAGGTCACACACAAGCATGGAAGCGCATCAATGAAGTGGACACACAAGAAGAAGGAGCATGTAGGGAGATCGAAGAAGCACATGTCAAATTTTCAGAAGAAATCCCTATAAATATAGTGACTTTTGTCACTAAAAACCATTGTAAATACCATTTTCTATTTTTACAACTCCATTTTGTTCACACCGAGGAGTCCTCAAGCTTGAGGAGTATTAGAAGTATCATCATACCAATTTTCATAATTTTTAGATTCCGTTTGAGTCCCCAAATAAGCCTTGGAACCTATTTTTAAACTAGGCCAGATACTAGGTCTGGATAGGGCCAAAAACACTCAAAAAACTATAAAAAGGCTGGAGAGCTCATTTTTGAAGAGCTTGTTGTGGATTTCAGCTTTGTAAGAGATTTCTTTTATAATTGAAGCCCTTCCATTGTTGCACTCTTTGCTCTTACCTTGTGTGTGTGTGTGTATGTGTGTGCATGTTTGTATGCTTTCACTCACGCACTTATGCACTTCACTTGCTCTTGGTCTTCATACCGGTCCTCAAGTCTCCGCGGATTGACATTTATGAGGTGAAACTCCTCGGGTTGGTACTTGCCATTGTGCTAGAAAGACACCAAATTTGGCGCCGTTGTCGGGGAGAGAGCTTGGAGGACGAGCATGTGATGGTGAGACGTAGAGTAGGGACGTTGGAAGGTAAAAAAAATTAGCATTTTCAGTTCAATTTCTGAGTTTTGCTTCATCTCCATCATCATCATCACCTCCACCTTCTCCCATCTTCAGCCTCTCTGTTTTTTTCGTTTTTCGGCAGTACATTCACTCATTTTTTACTCGTGGATGTGAGAAAGAAGCGCAGAAGGAGTTGAGAACCAAAAACGTTGAAGAAAAACACTTGAAAAAACTCTCAAAAATGCCAAAATCTGGGCGATAGTATCATGGCGTGAGAGGAATAGCGTCTGGTATCACAAGTGTCATATCATGACTTTGGAGGGTGACATTGCATCTAGAGCCACATACGAGTGACAAGGAGGACACAAGGTACTCATATTTGCAAAAAAATTTGAATTTGGGTGTCAAAACCTCCAAGTATCATGTCTGGTTGAGTTTTGGTATCGCGATACCAGAACTCCTGTGTATCACGATACTTGTCGAGGTATCATATCGTGCATGCCCACTTGAGGTATCGCGATATCATTCTGGTATCATATCGTCAAGTGTTGGTATTGCGATCGCGGTCGCCCCACTGGTATCTATCGTTGACCATGCGGTATCGTATCGCGCATGACGGTGGTATCGTATCGTGTGAGATCTTGGTATCGTATCCTACAAAAATGTGGTATCATATTGTCCATATTTCTCGTATCATATCATGAGATTTTCAGTATCGTATCGTGAATTGTTGGTATCATATCGTGTATAGACAAGTATCGTATCGTCCCTTACCCTGGTATCGTATCGTATGATTGCTGGTATCCTATCGTCGACAGAGCAAGTATCGTATCGTTGATTATTTTGGTATCGTATCGTGAGCAATCTGATATCGTATCGTGTAGTGGTCAAGTATTGTATCGTCAATTAACTTGGTATCGTATTGTTGAATGCAGAGGTTATCGTATCGTGTAAATTCTGGTATTGTATCGTGACCATGTCTAGTATCGTATCGTGTGGATAGCAGTATCATATCGTGGAATTTGGTATCGCGATCTTGGTTTCCCCAGGGGTATCGTATCGTCTAAAGGTGGTATCGTCCATAATAGTGGTATTGTGTCGTGAAAATCTGGTATCGTATCGCCTATCCTGAGGCACTCCCTAAGAGATCTTGTTTCCCTGTTTTAACCCCCAGAACCCTGAACTGGCATAACTTTCTCATACAAAATCCGTTCGGATTGATCTTTGGATCGTTGGAAAGAGATGGATGCACTTTATGAAAACGATGCATGGAAGGTGGCTGCATTGCCACAAGGAAAGAAACCCATAGGCTGCAAGTGGGTTTACAAGGTAAAGCATAATGTTGATGGTAGCATAAGCAAGTATAAAGTACATTTGGTAGCAAAAGGATATGCACAAACATATGGTATTGATTATGAGGTAACATTCAACCCTGTAGCTAAAATGTCTACTATTAGACCACTTGTTGCATTAGCTACAACAAAAGGATGGACTTTGCATCAGATAGATGTGAAGAATGCTTGGTGAGCAGGAAGAAGTATACATGCACCAGCCACAAGGATATGAAGATTCAAAGCATCTAGAATACGTTTGCAGGTTGCAAAAGGCTTTGTATGGGCTGAAGCAAACTCCTTGTGCATGGCATGCAAGGATCGTTGATTACTTAACCACCATTGGGTTTTCTATGTGTGATGCAGATCATTCACTATATGCAAGGAAGGGTGATGATGGCATCACGATTGTGGCTATTTATGTTGATGACTTGATTGTAGGTGGTGATAATGAAGAAAGCATCAAAGAGGTAAAGAAACTTCTTATGCAAGAATTTGACATGAAAGATCTGGGTGTGCTGTGCTATTTCTTGGGCATTGAGTTTATACATACATAAACAGGTATATGGATGTCACAAAGGCAATATGCCTTGAATATGCTACAAAAGTACGGTATGGCTGATTGTAAGCCAATTTCTATGCCATTAGATTAGAATTTGAAGTTAGACACTACATCAGGTGAAGCCTTGGGAAATGCTACTATGTACATGAAAATTGTGGGAAGTTTGATATATCTCACAATTACGAGGCTTGATCTTAGCTATATTGGACTTGAAAGTCAATTTATGCAGGTTCCCAGGAAGCCAAATTTGGATGCTCTAAGGTGCACTCTATGTTATGTGAGTGCTAATTTGGATTATGCATTGTTTTATGAAGCTGGTGTAGATTTGTAGGTTCATGCATACACCGATACAGATTGGGCTTGCAGCATTCCAAATAGAAGATCTACTAGTGGCTTTCTATTCTCACTTGGGAGTGCAACTATTACATGGAGCAACAAGAAGCAATCCACTATTGCTTTGTCGAGTATAGAGGCTGAGTATAGAGGTGCTGCAATGGTAGCATGTGAGGCATCATGGTTGGAGATGCTACTTGCAGATTTAGGTGTGGAAGTGCAAAAGCCTATCACTATCTATTGTGATAATCTTAGCAGTATAGAGTTAGCATGGAACCCTATTTTTCATGCTAGAACAAAGCATATTGAGGTACATTATCACTTCATCAGAGAGAAGGTATTAGCAGGTGATATTGATCTTGTTTAAGTGAGAATAGATGAGCGGGTTGCTGATATTTTCACTAAAGCACTTGGAGCAGAGAAGCTAAAGAAGTTTCCGAAGATGCTTGGATTAGAGGACATGACATTGAGCTTGAGGGGGAGTGTTGGGATATCAAGCTCAACATTTGATGATCCATGATGACATGTATCAGTTTTTTGTTTCTCTAACATGTATAGTGGTCACACTCGTATATGTCAGGGATACTTCATTGAGCGGTACTAGATTTATCTACCGAGAGTGATGGCACATTTGTTTCTTGCTAGCTCACTCATTTGCAGACATTAGGTTTTTCCTTATGTATTGGTCTTTATATATTGCACTTGTATTCTTGTTTTTAGGTCATTCTTGTAAATTCCTTTTCATGTAATAGAAGAAGAAGAAGAAGAAGAAGATCATTCTTCCTTGCCTCAATCTAAGTGTGTGGTTCTCTTTGATTGTGAGAGTGCGTGTGTGAGCTCTCTTCCTTATCTCCTTCCTCATGACAATAATTTCATCTCCTATTATCTCATGAATATAATGGTAGTGTACTTCTATATGCTTGGTGCAAGCATGAAATACTGGGTTATTTGCAATGGCTATACAACTTTGATTTTCACATTTCATTGTGGTCCCTATTTGCGATGGAAAGCCTAGATCTAGAAGGATTGTCCTTAATCAGACTATCTCACAAGAGGCAAAATAATATGCTTTGTACTCTACTCAAGTGGAGGAGAGTGCCAGCATTGGTTGCTTCTTACTTACCCAAGATTATATTTGAGAACCGAGTGGGAAACAATATCCAAAAGATGATTTTCTGTAGCCACTATCTACAACCATTAGAATCACAATACCCTTGAAGAGTATCACCTATGGTATAAAGAATACCAAAATTCAAGGTTCTTGCAATATACCTTACAATTTGCATGTTTGAATTCCAATGGCTCTCTTTTGTTTTGCTGGAGAACTTGCTCAATACTCTAACAACATAACATATACCTAGTCTAGTGTTGCACAAAAAGATAAGACTCCCAACAAGCTTTCTATACTTCTTAGCATTTATTTTTGGTTTATCATCCTCTATTGAAAGTTTAAGATTTACCTTCATAGGTGTGCTAGTGTCTTTGTATTCCATCATCCCAAAAGCTTTCAAGATTTCCATAGCATATTTCTAATGTGATATGAAAACCCCATCATCCTTTTGCCATATTCATCTTTTTATATATGTATCTATCAATCTATTCATTTATCTATCCAATAAATTATTCATCTATATATCAACTCATTCATTTGTCTACATATTGATTTATCTATCCATACACTAATTCATATATTCTTTTCTTCATTTATCCATAAGTTTAATTATGTGTCTATCTATCCCTCTAACTATGTATTCATTTATTTATTTATCTATGTATTTATCATATCTACTTACATATATACTTGAATATGTATTTAATTATCTATCATTTTATTTATGAGTCTTATGTTTTTATTACTAATTTTATGAATTAGGATAGTCTTTAGAAAATTAATTATACTCAAAATTTTAAACTTATCTCATAGTCTATTTGCTATATTTTCACAAATGGAAGGTAAAATCAATAAGTATGACAAAAAGTTTTAGAAGAGTTCATCTATTTTTACCTCTATGGAATGAGAGATGATTAGATAAAATTGTCAATGCCCATATTGAGTTACAAAGATTTCATTGATCATTTATGTTGAAAAATTTTTATTAATATGAAAAACAAATTTGAAAGAGTATCATGAGAAGTAGAAATATTAGGTGAGCAGATGAGCAACTCCATTTATTTCACCTCTATACTCTTTCCACCACATAGGAGTAGATGCTTTTGAATAACTTCGATGTGCCGTAGATGTCCAAACTTCCTTCTCAATTTACATAAGCTATCCTTTGATGGAATGCATCTCGACCATCTATGGCTAGAAGTAATAATTGATTTCCATATATTTGTGGATAAGTTAAGCCGAATCCTAAATATGAAATATGAAATTATTTCAAAACTAAGGTTGCTAAATGAATTATATCTTGATACTTGGAAGCTTGTAGTACTAGAAACATATTTCATTACTCACTTATTTAGCCATTACTAGTTTTTAGTTATGAACTATATGGTAGTGATGAAACTAATTACACTTTGGGTGATTCTATATTTTTTGTGTGATTTATATATTGTTAAGTAATCTATCTTAAAAGAATACATTTTTTTGTATAATTTTATATTAAATAGGCAATTTATTGGGTTTTCTCTAAAGGAATGGTATAACGTAAATGTTTGGCTTGAGTTTACTTATCACTGATCCATATTTTATGAAAATATATTTTGGATTTTTTTAGCACACTCATGGGAGGTCCTAAAGACATAATTCTCACTAGCACATTGGCTAGGTAATTTTGTCGAGAAAACACTTGATGAGTTAGCAAAATTTGATCCTACATGTAGGAGAAACATTTTCTAAACGCATGAAGGGCATAGTCCTTGAGTTTCGAATTGGCAGTAGGTGGTTCTTTAAGGAATTTAGCTCTGCGCTGTCGTGAGCCTCTTGGGGGCCTATTTAAGCCATTGTTCTTCTGTTAAGAAATTTAAAATTTCTCTGCACTTAAAAAGTAGAAAGTAGTTAGTAGAAAAAAAAAATTCTCTTCGATTCCTCTCTCACCTCCTTGCGACCTTCATATAGTGAAGGAATTTTTTAGAAAAGGTAAAAAAAAAAAAAGAGAGAAAGAAAAAAACAAGAGAGAAAAAAGAGAAAAAGAAACTGAGGCATGAGAAGATTCAAGGGGCTGAAGGTAAAAGAATATGCAAAGTTTTCATTGATCCTCCTGTAGATCTTGCGAAATCCTTTTAATTTGGTCATGGATTTGGTGACCCCCTCTTTTGTGAGAAGTAACCTGGCCCCTCCTCCGAGGGAGACCGGTAACCTGGCCTCTCTATTGGAGGGGGGGTCTTGTGCTACTCCTGGGGCCTCCGAGAGTGTCCAACCCCTGGTGGTCTCCCTCAGTAGTTCTGTAATTTTGTCAACTCAAGAGGAGCTCAAGAAAGTTTGCCTCGTCAGCCAAATGTTTGGCCCTAGGCCCCCGCTCAAAACTGTGTGACAGTGGCTTCGAAACGAGTGGTTCCCCCGTGGACTAATTGTTTGTAAGTGTCAATTCTTATCGGCAAGCCACATTTTGCTAGTCTTTGAAAATGAAGATATGGCGTTTCGAGCCCTAAGCGTCGGCACCTGGCAACTCGAGCGGCAACCTTGTGCCTATTCAGATGGTCCCTTGATTTTACTCCCGACAAATCGAAATCGCTTCGGTACCCTCTCTGGGTTGAGCTCCCTAACCTTCCTTACTTCTTGTACAACTTCGTGTGGGACATTGTTTCTCCTATCGGCAAGCCGTTGGCCTTACGCGAGGACATTGGCGATCTCATTTATGAAGGTGCAAGAAACTCGTTCAACGCCCGGTGGCACCCTCAAATCTGTGTCGAGGCCGACCTCGGCATGCCGCTTCCATCGAAGATCAAAGTGGACTTGGGCGAAGGGAACGTTTGGGAGCAAGACATCAATTACAAAAACCTTCCCAACGCGTGTTTTCTTTGTGCTCAACAAGGCCACATGATTAAAGATTGCCCTTTGAAACAAAAAAGCAATCGAAATCAAGAAGCCTCCAAAAATGCTCAAGACAACAAAGGCGCTTTTGCCCACTCGACGAAGGAAGAGGAAGGCAAGGGCCCTCGTAACCCAGAAGCTGATGCAGATGGGTTCATCAAAGTCAAAAGAAGAAGGAAAAGAAGCCCTAGGGCGACTTCTGAGCAAAACATCATGTCAGTTACCCCCTCTAGCAATTTATATTGCAATCTGGAAAAGGAGATCAATGAGTTTGACTACCCATGTGGGAACCTACTTGAGGTGGACACCAACGACAAAGCCCAAGAGATCCCTGATATAAAGAAACCTCCCAGGAGGGCTACACTACAAGCAAAGAAGATGGCTTTACCACTAGTAACGAAGATAACATGGATAGTGAAAGTTCCATCATCGGATCGACTATTCCGGAAACGGTGTCGAAAACGGTGCCCAAGTCTTCCCAGCAGGAGGCATCCCGCAAAGGAAAACAACCTATGGAGTTACCCTGGAAAAGCCCCCACAAGAACCTATTGCTAATTCGGGATTCAATCCCAGCGAAAAAGAAGGATGAATCCAAGAAAAGGAAGGACAAAGCTCCCTCCCGCAAAGAGGGCTCACTACGACAATGATCATCATCTCGCTAAATGCTAGAGGGCTAACCGACCCCTCAAGAGCGACCATCATTGGTCAATGGCTTCACGACATTAGCCTAAACCCAGAATTGATATGTATTCAAGAGATTAAAATTGACGGAGAAGACCTCCAAAAACGGCTTAGGCAGGTCTCCTCAACCCATGTTTGGATTTCAACGGCGCACTAGAGGGGGTCCCGTGGAACTGCAATCGGTATTAATCAACTCTGCTTTGAAAAGCTTGAGAGCTCCATTGAAGATGAAAGGCATCGATGGATTGCTGTTTCTTTTGGTGCTCCTCTTTGTTTTACTCTGGTTTCTTTGTATGCCCCTAACGGGGAATTAGAGAGACTGAACACTTGGGCCTCCTTGGACTCGCTCCCCCACAACGTGCTTATTTGTGGTGACTTCAACATGGTGGAGGACCCTATGGACAGATGGATGGGCAAGGGCAGGGTCATCGATAGTCGGGAGAAAGAAAGGTGGGACAAAACCAAACTTCACTTGGATTTGGTAGAATTCAAAGACTCAAATGGCTTTTCATGGTCAAATCTCCAAGCAAGTGAGGACCTGAGGAAAGCTAGAATTGATAGATGCTACATCTCTCAGAGTTTTACTCATCAGTGGGGCCACCCATCCCTTGCGCAATGCACTGACCTCACCATCTCGGATCACTACCCGATCCTTATCACTTTCCAACCTTCCAACAAAATCCGTAAGGCTCCTTGGTTCCATGTCAGTACGCCCACCTTCTCTCTCCCCTCCGTCCATCAAGAAATTGCTGATGTGTGGAAGGAGGCGTTCATCTCCGGCTTTTCCCCAGCCAAGTGCTAGGGAAGTGCGGTTGATAAGTCTCAAAAGATCATGATTAGATCCAGGAAGATGCTCGAGATTGTGCGACGGGCTCGTAGGGAAGCTCTCTACCACAGACTTTGGAGGCTCGAGGAGGAAGTGAACAAAGGAGAATCTCAAGCCCAAAAAGGTCTTCGAAAAATCAGAGTGCTATTGAGATACGAGGAAGAGATACAAAGGAAAAATTTGCAAATGTTTTTCAAGGAGTGGTGGGCTGGCAAAGCCGACAAACCCACCAAAGAGATGTGCCGTATCCTTAAAAGGAAACATAACAGAGAATTGATCCCCTTACTGCTAGACTTAAATGGCAATGTATGCAATTCGGAAGAAGATAATTTTGGGATCATTGAAAGGGCACTTCACGAGACTCCTGGGACCTCGAACCCCCTCTCCCACCATAGAAGGGACTGTATGGCAGCCATATCTAGGGTTTTCCCCCGCAGGATACCACTCAACTTGCACTCCTTGCTACATGCCCCTATCTCTGAAGCAGAAATCATTGAGGTCATTGATGCCCTCCCTCTCGATAAAAGCCCGGGACCCGACGGGCTCACTAATGAGTTCTTTAAATCCTTCAAGTTGGTGGTTGCCACCCCTCTTCGTCTGGTTTGGCAAGAGGTGCTCAAGTTTGGCGCACTTCCTTCTTGACTACAATGGTATTATCAAGTTAATACACAAAAAAGGGGAAAATAATAAAATAGAGAACTGGCGTCCTATTACGATGCTCCAAACAGGATACAAGATCATCACCAAAGTCATTGCCAACAGAATCTCTTGCCACTTGAGAGCGTGGCTAAGCAAGGACCAAAGAGGTTTCATCAAAGGCAGGTCAATTTTGGAAACCATTATAGATATTTGGGAAGGTCTTGAATTTGCAAATGAGTCTAAACAAGATGTGGTCTTCCTCAAGATCGACTTTGATAAAGCCTACGACAGGCTAGAATGGGACTATATTGTGCAGTCGCTGCAAGATCTTGGATGTAGTAAAAAATTCACAAAGATGATCGCGACCCTTCTTAAAAACGCATCGACCCAAATAAACATTAACAGCAAACTTTCGAAGGTGATAAAACTTAGAAGATCTATAGACAAGGGTGCCCATTGGCTCCCCTTCTCTTTGCCATCATCACAGAGGGGCTTAACAGGCTTGTGGCGCACCAGGTGGAAGCTCGCAATATCAAAGGCCTCCGCTTGCCTCACGACCACAGTCAAATCACCATGAGACTTTTTGCCGATGATATGTGTGTTTGTTCACAATGATAGTACCAACTTGGAGACGTTCTGGAGGTGTCTTGCTACTTTTTGTGAAGCCTCTGGTTCCATAATCAACCACTCTAAAACCGCCTTTAGAGCTATTGTGGGGTCTCAGCCCGGCCTTCTCATTGATCATGGCTGTCAAATCATTCGACAAGGCCAAATTTTTTGGCTTCTTGGGATTCCCTTGGGGTTTGGCATCTCTATGAAACAGTAGTGGAATTGGGTGCTGGCCAAACTCGAAAACAAGCTTAACTATTGGAGAGGTATGCAAATCAATCTTTTTGGTCGTGCTATGGTTATCAACACGTTCCTCCTTTCTTCTACCATTTATTTCCTTTCTTGCTAGAGACCGAAAGAGCAAGATCTGTCCAAATTGGATAGTATTTGTAGAAACTTCCTTTGGATGGGCGATCACAATAGAAGGGGGGTGCCTAAAATCAAATGGTCCATCTGCACTAGCCATAGAGATAGTGGGGGTCTTGGTATCCTAGACATTGGGTGCATGGCTAACAAACTGGCAGCCAAATGGATGATTAAGGCTTGGTGCACTAGGGAGACCTCATGGGCCAAGTTGATCTTCAGAAACAAGAATGAGTTGGCGCTCTTGGGTTTCCCTAATTGGAAGAATCTCGACATCTTGACCTTGTTGTTTTCCCTGATCCCCGTCTTCCCGAAAGGCTCTAATCTCGTGTGCTCCCTATGGAAGAGTTGGAATAAAGTCAAAAGCTACACAAGAATTAGTGGACTAGAAGTGGGCTGCCAGTATCAGACAAAACGACTCTATCTGGTTTCCGATCCATGGCATCCGGAGTGTGGAATCTTGGAACATTCAAAATGCCCAGAAGTTATGGAAGAAAGGCTTCAAAAAATGGAAAGATCTCTGGAAACAAGACACCAACCGCTGGATCAACTTCGATGATATTGACCCTTGCGCCAACATTTCGTACGAAGAATGGAACACTTTGCAAAGCAGATGTCTCGCCTGGGATCGTCACAAAACTCACCTTCTCATGGGACACGACACAGCGAGCTTGCTTGTTCTCAAATGGCACAATGGGAATAGCCTATCAAAAACCCCAAACATCAAAGAAACAATTGACTATCAGGTTAACCTCAACAAGAAGTGGTGCGTGTCATGGACGCGGCTTCGGTGGGACAAGTTCATGGCTATCTGGCACCCCCTCATAGAAATAAAAAAGTCTATCCTCTTATGGCAAATTCTTCATCATGGAATCTGGACCAAACTTAAGGCTAGCAAACTTTGTGGGATCCCTCCGTGGTGCAAATGCTGCTACCGGTCCATCGAATATGTTCCACACATCTTTTTTACCTGCCCGAACTCCAACAGACTTTGGCACACGGTTTGAAAGAAAATTAGACTTTAGAGACATCTCAGTTGGCAGCAGGCCCTATTGGGAGAAGCGATCGGCTGCTGCGCGACTCTCTGGAACGCCATCAGAGGGGAGGTCCTTTTGTAAATCTAGCGAGAAAGATGTGCTCTCAACTTTGGAGACTCCCCCAAGGAGTGGTCAGTCGAGAAATCATTGTTCCTCCTTGGCAAAAGGATTGTTAATTGTGAGAAATCCCCCCCCCCCTTCAGGCACCATCAAGTTCTCCTTTTGATCAATAACAAGCTTAAACCCAAGTGGGCCCCTCATGAGGGTGACGAGAGGGTGATTAACCTTCTTTGTAATGCCATCTAAGCTGTGTAAAAGCGTCCCCTGCTTTGTGGGATTTGGGGGGTCCAGTGGGCACTAGTCCCCTTCTCTTGTACTTTTCTCTCTTTATTTAATTCAAGTCCGGGAGAGTAGGCTAATGCCGAACTTCCTTTATATATAAAAAAAAAGAGTGAAAAAAGAATTTCACAACAAAAGCTTTAGTAATTTCTCTAGCTTGATGCCAACCTTATAGAATTTGAGCAATAACAACACAAATAGAATAAGTGTGGATCCATTTTGGGATGGACAAAAGCAAGGGCAGTTCTTCAAACAACTACTCTATTCATAGACTATGAGGAGAGCTAGAGGTTCTCAAGCGAGAAAGGGCTTTGAGGGAAGAAAAAGACAAGTAAAAATAGGGAGTTGTTGGTCTGTACATGAAGAGGTTCTTGGGACATCAAAGTGAGCACCAAGATAGACAAGTAGTTGAAGTGATGTACATAAGAGGAATCGACACACAACCAAGGGCATTATCATTCTTAGACTAAGGGGGTAGACTAAGGAGCAAGAGCATAGTCTATGTTATGAGCAAGAGCGAGTAAGGCACACTTAGAACCCTGCATGCACAAAGAAGAAAGGTGTGCAAAGAGAGAGACCAAGGTGCAAAGAAGGTGACAAAGTATGCAGAGAGAGTGGGAAGAGGGCAACCAAGGGACCAACTAAGGCCGTGTGACAAAGTATCATCAAGGATGTGCTACACATCATCAAAGAAATGACCCATATTTCAACCTTATTGGAAGCTTGAGTGCAAGGAGCACACAAGGGCAAGTGTTGATAGTCAAGGTCACACACAAGCATGGAAGCGCATCAATGAAGTGGACACACAAGAAGAAGGAGCATGCAGGGAGCTCCAAGAAGCACATGCCAAAATTTCATAAGAAATCCCTATAAATATAGTGACTTTTGTCACTAAAAACCATTGTAAATACCATTTTCCATTTTTACAACTCCATTTTGTTCAAGCCGAGGAGTCCTCGAGCTTCAGGAATATTAGAAGTATCATCCTACCAATTTTCATAATTTTTAGATTCCGTTTGAGTCCTCAAATAAGCCTTGGAACCTATTTTTAAACTAGGCCAGACACTAGGTCTGGACAGGGCCAAAACCACTCAAAAAACTATAAAAAGGGTAGGAGAGCTCATTTTTGAGGAGCTTGTTGTGGATTTCAGCTTTGTAAGAGATTTCTTTTATAATTGAAGTCCTTCCATTGTTCCAGTCTTTGCTCTTACCTTGTGTGTGTGTGTGTGTATGTGTGTGCATGTTTGTATGCTTTCACTCACGCACTTGTGCACTTCACTTGCTCTTGGTCTTCATACTGGTCCTCAAGTCTTCGCGGATTGACATTTATGAGGTGAAACTCGTCACGTTGGTACTTGCCATTGTGCTAGAGTGACACCAAATTTGGCGCCGTTGCCGGGGAGAGAGCTTGGAGGACGAGCATGTGACAGTAAGACGTAGAGTAGCGACGTTGGAAGGTAAAAAAAATCAGCATTTTCAGTTTAGTTTCTGAGTTTTGCTTCATCTCCATCATCATCATCATCATCTTCACCTTCTCCCATCTTCAGCCTCTCTGTTTTTTTCGTTTTTCGGCAGTACATTCACTCATTTTTTACTTGTGGCTGTGAGAAAGAAGCGCAGAAGGAGTTGAGAACCAAAAACATTGAAGAAAAACACTTGAAAAAACTCTCAAAAATACCAAAATCTGGGCAACAGTATCACGGCATGAGAGGAATAGCGTCTGGTATCACGAGTGTCATATCATGACTTTGGAGGGTGACATTGCATCTAGAGCCACATAGGAGTGACAAGGAGGACACAAGGTACTCATATTTGCAAAAAAAAATTGAGTTTGGGTATCAAAATCTCCAAGTATCATGTCCAGTTGAGTTTTGGTATCACGATACCAGAACTCCCGTGTATCGCGATACTTGTCGAGGTATCATATCGTGCATGCCCACTTGAGGTATCGTGATACCATTCTGGTATCATATCGTCAAGTGTTGGTATTGTGATCACGGTTGCCCCAGTGGTATCGTATCGTTGACCATGCGGTATCGTATCAAGCATGACGGTCGTATCGTATCGCCTGAGATCTTGGTATCGTATCCTGCAAAAATGTGGTATCATATCGCCCATATTTCTAGTATCGTATCGGATTTCCAGTATCCTATCGTGAATTGTTGGTATCGTACCATCTATAGACAAGTATCGTATCGTCCCTTACCCTGGTATCGTATAGTATGATTGCTGGTATCCTATCATCTACAGACCAAGTATCGTATCGTCGATTATTTTGGTATCGTATCGTGAGCAATCTGATACCGTATCGTGTAGTGGTCAAGTATCGTATCGTCCATTAACTTGGTATCATATCGTTGAATTCAGAGGTATCATATCGTGTAAATTCTGGTATCGTATCGTGACCATGTCCAGTATCGTATCGTGTGGATAGCAGTATCGTATCATGGAATTTGGTATCGCGATCTTGGTTTTCCCGGGGGTATCATGTCGTCTAAAGGTGGTATCGCCCATAGTGGTATTGTGTCGTGAAAATCTGGTATCGTATCTCCTGTCCTGAGGCACTCCCTGAGAGATCTTGTTTCCTTGTTTTAACCCCCAGAACCCTGAACTGGCATAACTTTCTCATACAAAATCCGTTTGGAGTGATCTTTGGATCTTTGGATCGTTGGATTATTAGGTAGGATATTTTGAAGTTGACCCTCAAGTTGGACTAGGAAGCAAGGGGTTCCACAAGATTGTAAGCAATTCAAAGGACAATTTTGGACTTGTAGACAAGGCTTATGAACCTAAGCTCAAGTTGATACTTAGGAAGAGATAGATAAAGTACCAAATCACTTGAAACTAAGGTCAACCACACAACCAAGTCAAGGACTCACAACTTAGTGGTTAACACTACGTGCTGAGTTCATAGACAAGTGAGTGAAAAATTTCATTTAACTAGGAGAGACTCTTGGCTTCTGAAGACATGCATAGATCCATACCTAGGGAAGGTCTTATGTCTATAGTGGAAGGGGAATATAGGATGTCTCTTCAATAGGTATCCACTAACCTGCAAGGAATACACATCTACCTCGACGGTCTATACATGTCAGTAGCAAGAATGAGAAACACTACTGAATTAGAAATAGTTCCAAGACCAACTGTCAAGTACGAAGATGGAGTCTACATGGACAAGACGGGTCAGATCTATGTAGTAACTGAAAAACCCTGATCAGATTAATGAAAGAGGAGAGTCAGCTCGAGATCATGCAACTACCTCACAAAACCCATTCGAGACCCAACAAAGAATAGAAAATGTGATGTTAGGACAAACGAGCCAAGGTAGTATACCCGATAGACCACATGAGCAATTCACCATGCCAGGAATTAACCTCCATCGCCACACTAGCCAGGGAACGGGAAATCTGAATAGACCTACCTTTAGGACAGAAACGCCCCAAGGTGTCCCCATCATAATTTGATCCCCAGAGCCTCGCATAAGACTGAGACCAATCCAATTGGCCAAATGTATGCCAAATTGTTACGATGGCACAGGAGAGCCCTATGACCACATAGCAGAATTCAAGCAAGTGTTACGAGCGGAGCAAGTGGATGACTTTTTCATGCAATATGAATCCTTTGGGTTAACTCTCATGGGAATAGCCTTAGCTTGGTTTCAATCCTTGGATCCAAATTCCTTTGCCAATATCGAACAATTCTTCCAAGAATTTGTTTGGGAATTCACTAAGCGAGGGATCAAGCACAATTCATCATCCTTACTACATAGTTTCAAACAAGCTCCTAACGAGATAGTAAAAAATGCAGCACGAAGATTTAATGAATACGTGACCCGATGCCCTATGACAGAAAGACCTTCTCAACAGAAAATGATATCCCTATTTCTAGAAGGTCTAACCAATGGAACATTGAGAAGGTTAGTATACGTAAAACGGTTGCAAACTCTAAGTGAGTGTCTTCAAGAATGTATAGATTTTGAAGACAACTCAGCTAAGGATCTCAAAATCACACAAGATCTTACCAAATCAGAGGATACAATGAGCAATGAGACTTCTAGTTCCAGTTATGTGGACAAAGTTGCAACATTAGTGGCCAAGAAATTGGGGGTACAAGGACCAAGGAACTACCAGGACTCCCCCCTTGAGAGTGCCAATGTTAGGAAGTTGCACATGTTGCAGTGGAGATCATCCGTCTCATGCCTGCACCAGAGAAGGATTAGGGTTATTACGACCTTACCCTTACAATGGACATCCAACTCAGGAGCCACATGTACTCTTATAGTGAACAAAAGTACATCAACCACGACACTGAAAACTATCCAATGAATAGACAACCACGACCATTTGTACCACCCCAATGTAGACCATACGGGTACCCTCCTAGAGAACAAGGCAGAGAAGTTCCTAGGTATAACCCATGTCGAGGACCACGAGGAGCAAATAGACCGTATGAACATGGAGGATATAGCCAACCTCAACCTATACTAGGACAACAACCACTCCACCCACTAGCTCCGAATCAAGGGAAGAACATCACAATACAAGTCGTTTGTCTTGAGTGTGTGTGTACTTGAGTCAAGAAGACTCAAGGACTTGTGCCAATGAGACTGTACCTCAATTGCAACACAAGTGCATATAGTGGGAAATTAACACACATTTAAATGTCAATCCGATCGAACGACCTAACCAAGTGTATGGGGACATGTGCACACATGATGGAAAATGAAGTGGTGAAGCTTGCATGCATAAGAAAAGACTAATCCACCTCTCACACTCTCTGAAATGCTGAAAGTTTCTGCCGCGATACCTCTTACAACAGTTTTCAGAAAATCAAGGATTTCTCCCAGCTCCGAACTCCGAATATAGGGAATAGGGTACTCCTTTCGAAGCTCTCGATGAGACGCATCTACTCGAAGTGGTTTCACTGGATTCTGATAACTCTGCTTCAAGTTATGGCAAAAAAGATGAATGGCGGGAAGCACCCACACTCACGCCACAACTCCTACTAGTTCGCACACACACCACAGTAGCTCAAAAACAATGGGGAGGGGTAGACCACAGTCCTACACACACATTCCAAGCAATACACACACATACAAGATAAAAAAGAAGATAGAAATCTGCATGAAAGAGGCAAATTCGAAATTTCAGAAGAGCTCCTCCTTCACAATGGCCAAAAGTCTCTACAAAGAGTCACAAAGTGACTTATATACATGTGCCTTAAGTTTGGTCCTTTCACATAAGAGACAGGCACTTTATTCCAAAAAAAATAAATTTCCTACTAATTTACAAAGGGTATTTTACAACAAGTTGGGGTTATGCAACTAGAGGACTCCTCTAGTGCATTTACATGGTTTTCAGGGAATTCTCTAAGACCTTGAAGAAGGAAAATTGTGCCCATTAATTTGAAAGTTTTGGGGCTCTTCACATGTGCTCCTTTGCTCTGCAACACTCTCCCCCTCTTTGTCTCTGTCGTCCCTTGACAGTCTTTACTTCTTGTTTGTCTCTGTCATCGCGCACATCCCTTGGTCAGTTTTGCCTACTGGTTAGACTGGCATTACGTTTTAAAGGCCCTGTTCGATATTTGTCTTGACATCCTCTAGGCCTGATGCATTTGGTTTGCCTGTTAATTCTGGTTGCCACGCATGCCATTAGTAGACATATGAGGATGTAGCTCTTAAGCCTTGATCTGAATCTTCTGTTGCTCAAGAGGTTGAAGCACCCTCATGGCTATGGAACCGTGTGTGCGTGTGTGTGTACGTGTGTGCATGTTTGTGTGCTTCTCACTCACACACTTGTGCCATCACTTGTTCGAGGTCTTCATACCATCCTCACGTCTTCCCGGATTGACATTAAAGGAGGTGCTACTCATCACTGAGCTACACCAAATTTTGGTACCGTTGCCGGGGAACGAGCTTTGAGGATGAGCGTGTGATGGTAAGATGTAGAGTTGTGATGTTGGCATTGTAGGTAATTTCTTTACTTTTTCTTACTTTTCTCTTTCTTACTTCACCATCATCATCCTCATTATATTCGATCTCCATCTCCATCATCGCGAAAATTTCTGTTTTTTTATCATATCTCCTTTCCCCTCCCATCTCCCTCATTTCACTTGTGAGAGAGAGCGAGAGAGCGATCTGCGTGCACTCTTTTTGCAGGTTTCTTGAGTTTTCTTGCAGGTATTGACTGTTGCATCATCTCCAGCACGTCGCGCAGAAACGGAAATGCTCGGTCATGTCTCTGTGTCGCAGACCTGTGTCGATTGCGATTGATAGAAAATTTCATCTTTTGGTAGAACTAAGTGCACCACAGTAGACTAGAGGCCTTGCACATCACAAATCCACAGAAATTTCTAAAAAATTAGCATTTTTGCTGTCCATCGCGATTGACAGTGTCCATCGCGATTGATAGTGTCCATCGCGATGGACAGCCTGTCCATGGCTATTGACAGACCTCGACGGACACCCCTGTCCATCACGACTGACAAAAAAAATCACAATTGATACCCCATATCGGTGGAAAAACTTATCCATCGCAACTCATAGACCCCGATTGACACAAAGCCACGGAAAAAACCCCAAAATCTCAGTCCATCGCGACTGACAACAGTCCATCGTGACCGACACCCCCTATCCATAGCGATCGACAGGCCTTGTCCATCGCGATTGACACCCATCAATCACAATTGACACGTGTCCATCATGACTCACAGGCCACAACGGATAGCTCTGTCCATCGCGATTGACAGCCCAGTCGATCGCGATTGATAGCCATTTTCGGCCAATTTTTAGGGTTTTGAAATTTGAAGATTTTGGCTAATTTTGGGCATGAATATTGGACTCTAGGGCATATAAAGAGGCTATAAGCAAATAATTTGAGGAAACCCTGTTGGCTTGATAGCCTGTTGTGAACCCTGTTTTAACCCTAGAACCCTGAATAGTCATAACTTTCTCATACAAAATCCGTTTGCTGTGAATTTTGATTTGTTAGATATACTATTTTGAAGTGACCATACCCACGGGGAAGAAAAACTAAGGGATCTTTAGGATTGTTTTCCATAAAGCCAAAAGAACAGTTTGCTCTCTGAATTGCATGAATGAACATGGTTTAATGTGTCAATTGAATTTAAGTCTTGAGCTAACTTTGGGAAATTTTCAGGTCCTTTGAGAGCATCGAAGGGTACTCGAAGCAAGAGTAAGTGCAAGTGTGGGAACACGCTTCTTGGGCACACAAGGGCAACCAAGGAAAGAAACTCAAGGTTGGAAATTCTCAACACCCTCTATCAATCCCTAGCTTAGGCTAAGTACAGATAGAGGTTGTGATCAATTAGGGATAAGTTAAGCACGATCAAGTCCAAGAACTCTAATCACTCAAGTGCAAGTACCAAGAGATAACATTTGCGAAACAACCTAAGGGGAAAGACTTTAAATCAAGCAACCAAACTCAAGTACAATAAAACTTAAGTGTTCCTTGCGACGAAGATTGATTGGACAAGAAGTGGCATCCTAAGAAAATTAAAAAGAACAGGTGATTAATACAAAAGAACTCATCAACGAGGTTGTACTTGGGAAATTTGGGAGTATTCAATTGGGCATATGAACCTTAGATTAGGACGAAACCTAGGAAGAGATAGGAAGAGTCTTAGGTCTTCAGAGGCTAGTGTCGATCATACTGCTAGGTCTTGGGCCCAACAGTTGAGCCATTTTTCACACTACCCTAGCTCTGAGACTAGTGAATTAGAGATGTCTCAAGACATGGAGAGACCTACAGGAAGTTCAAGTGTGCCATATTTACATAGGGTAGAAGGTCCCTACAAGACACAGCTGGAATACCTTAGGACCAATCGATTAGGTGCTAGTATTTATGAGGACGGCCTAGGAAAATCTGTGGTCCAGATCAAAGACCCAGATCAACCCATTGGATTAGAACGTCCAGCAGTCAAGTTTGAAAATGGAGCATACTTGGACAAAGAAAGAACTATATATGTAGTCACCAGTCACCCAGATAGGACATAAGAATTCGGGAATGTGATCCTAGAGACAGACATAGGTGACCTAGAGCAAGGGAACTTAAGTGGAGAGCTTAAAACCCCTCGAGGCAAATGAGTTCTCACTTGAATTCTCACAGTAGAATGGATTCCCCAAGACAACAAGAGCATAGACCTGCTCTTGAACCGAGAGACCGATGAAGCCGTTTGGAGGTATAAGCCTGTTCAGCCTAATGAGATAGGAACGATCACGATCTATGAATTCAAAGATCTTGATAGCCCAGGCAAAGTGACCTATCTAGACAACACTTCAGAGAGGATCTTTGTGGTTACAGAGCATGGTAGGCTTGCTTACATTGGAAGGGTGAATTTATTTTCCCCCAACCAAGATCTAATGTGTCTTTTGGCCACCAAGGAGCTGGAACATCCCAAGCTCATGGAGTTCAAATGGACAGAAGTAGAGATAAACCTGAGGTAAGCTTTGCCAACCCAATAGGAAGAGAACGAACGCGAGCAGAGATGGAGAGAGAAGAAATAGAGAGAACTAGAGTTCCAAGGAACCTAAGAAATGCTGATGATTTTCCTTTGCCAAGGCCGAGGGAACACACCAGAACCTTGAGACTTACACAGCTGGTTAAGTCCATGAAGAATTACTTCGATGGCACTGGAGATCCATACGATCATGTCGCAGAATTTAGGCAAGTCTTGAGAGCTGAACAAGTGGAGGACTTATTCACGCAATACAATGCCTTTGGTCTAACCCTTAGGAACACAGCCCTTACATGGTTTCAACCTCTAAATGAAAGACACTTCAGGAACATAGACCAACTTCTGGAGGCATTCATTACTGAATTTTCCAAAAGTGGCATAAGGCATAACACTTCCTCACTGATTCATAGCTTCAAGCAAACCCCTCAAGAGACTGTGAGACTTGCAGGAAGAAGGTTTAGGCAATACTTGGAGAGATGCCCTGTTCCAGAGTTACCCACACCAGCCAAACAAGTGGCTCTCTTCTTAGATGGACTGCTAAGTTCCAAATTGAGATCATATGTGTACCTAAAGGATCCTAGGACCATAGAAGAGTGTGTACGCATGTGCATAGACATCGAGGATAACCTAGGGGAGGAATTAGAAATTTCAAAAATCTACAAAGATTCAGATAGTTCTACCAGCCTCTCTTCCTCGCAATCCACCTCTATTGAGGAACTTGCTGAGAAGGTAGCTCAAAAACTAGGTGTCTCTAGCAAACAAATCCCAAGATTTGCCCCAATTAAGCGGTGCTATACTTGTGGAGGTGACCATATGGAGAACGCATGTCCCATCATGGATCAACCCCAAGTGAATTCCAGTAGCCAATACTGCACCATAGAACGGAGATACACTAATCACACTACGCAAGATTGCCCATACAATAAGCAAGCGGTTAGGCAAACCTACCCTCATCCCTATCCACAACAGAGAAGATATCAGAACCAGTATCCACCACAACAGTATGCGAGGCCTCAACAAACCTACCAACCACAATATCAAGCCCAGTAGAGACCTCAACCAGTGCTAGCCCAACAACCTCCTGCTCCAGCCAATGTGATCCCAGTAAAGTATGCAACTGCAGAGAGAACCTGAATAGAGCCATAGTGCCTGTGACACCATTGCTTTCAGAAAGTGACCCGAGTGATCATAGTTTTGATTCTACTCACATTGACAACCCCCAGGCTTACTACATGCAGTCTCTTGAACACGGCGAGTCCTACTATAGTGAAGAGCCGAGTGAACCTAGTTGGGAGCCAGATAACACAAATGTCATGTACACAAACCCTAACTCTAGACCTCAACCTAGGCAGGCACGACCCCCATTCCCTAGAGGACCGTGCTATAGATGTCAAGGAGATCACCTCATTCGTGATTGCCCCATGCCTGCACCTACACAACCCCAGTCAATAACGATCCAGGGCTTTTGTCAAGATTGTGGAAAGGAGCATCTCTTACGAGATTGCCCAAAGAATCCCAATAATATGCCAAAAATCACTCCTATTAACGTTATGGGGTTAGTTGTAGACTCCATCGGGAGTGTGACTTCCACTGCACCAATGCAAGTGGTCACTAGAGCTCAGGCCTTGCAGCAAAACCAAAGTTTAGTCCAGGAAAAAAGTGTTGAGGTTAGTGAAACTGAGAGCATGACCAAGAAGAGGACTAGAGCTTGGAGAGAAAGCCGAGAAAGAATGAAAAGGCAATGGGCCAAGAAGATGAGCAAGATAATTGAACTTACATCTCAACTTCCCTCTCACACTACCCCACCTCCACCATTTCCATCTCCATCTGATCCACCACCTTCCAACCCGTCTCACACGACCCCACCACCCCCTAGAGTAGGATGAGTATTAGCAAATCCCACTCTCGAGGACCTAAATATGATGCTTAAAGCATATCAGGCCAGAATCCAAGAAGGGCCAAACGTAACGGATCATGAAAAGTGTTACCCTAGAGAATTTGTGCTAAGATGGTGGAATTGGATCAAACCATGTTTGAAGCGAATCGCCTCTTTAACATCTCTAGTTCAACAAAGATGCACTTGCATTTTGATGGAATGCTAGAAAGATTGGAGAGGCTAATTGCACAATCAGAAAAGGAACCCGCCCCTCAAAATAAGGACAAACAAAGTGAAAGGCTAAGCCTTCCCACCCAGGAAGCCTATGTGCCTAACTCCACAGAACCAGACACATCTTCTTCTATGAATCGGTATACACCAGAGTTCTTGTGAGAGATTCAAGAAGAGAAATGGGCTAAAGAAAGTGAAGTCCCTCCTCCCATTGAACTTGTGGATGACACGCATGATCAATTCCCACAAGAAATTCCTTCCATTTATGAGGAATAGGAGAGTGCACAATCGCCCATGGGAAGCTAAGTAAACTTGTATGAGAGCACCCACAGTCATGGTAAGAAATGAAGACTCAGTAATACCTAGAAATACGGAGGTAGTAAAGAACACTAAAGTGCAGTGCAATCTCACTTTAGAAGAGCTACTCAAGGTTAGGCTAGAGCTATGGAAACATGTAGCTAACCAAGTGCCAGAAGTAGCAAAACCTCATTCGCAGGTAGGTTCTCATAGAACTGTGCCAGAAATCCCTCTAGACAAGATAGGAGATATGAGTGAAGGAGAAGAAGGAAACACCTATCTTCCCATCACCCATCAAGGGTACACAACCAAGGCAATTCTGGACTCTAGTGCAGGAGTTGCAATTGCTACCACTTCCCTATGGAAGCGTTGGGGCAAGCCAGCACTCAGGCCCACGAGGATGAAATTGCAGATGGTCGATGGTCACATAGCGAGACCCTTAGGGCTGTAAGAAGGAATAACTCTCACTACATGTGGTGTTGAGTTTGAGCACACCTTTGCTATCTGTGAGTTTAGCAAGAACCAGGCCTACGAGATGATTTTGGGAAGGCCATTTATGCGGCAATTGCAGGTAGTACAGGTATGGGGAACCAATTCCTTGTATTTGCAACACCTAGGAGTCACGACCAAAGTGAATCTCAAAGATTACTCTCATAGAGATGTACCCCCCATTCAATGGAATCCCATCCATAGAGCAAAAGATGATATGGAATCGGTGCATTCCATAGCATCAAGATCCTCATGGATGCATGAAGACACCTACTTATGGATGTGCAAAGTGGCAATAGAAGAAGAGAAGAGAGAAAAAGGCAGAGAGGTAGGTGCGAAGGAAACACATAGATCAATTCAAGACCCAACCTATGCGCCTGTAGTATTTCCTGACGAACAATTTGAACCTCATGGTTGGGCACAGATTTTAGCAACAATGGATGTAGCCATCAATGAAGAACAATGGACACCCCACTGTGATGAGGATGGCTATGACATTTCAGTCTTCTCCATAGAGCCAATCATGGGAGATTCGGTTTTAGAAGAATGCGAACCTAGCACTGATGCATTCGAGGATGCCAGTGACTCAGAGCTAGAGTCAATCATTATGGACCCACCATTTGCATCACATGAAGAATACTTCTATGAAGTAGAAGCTTACCCCTAGAGACACGGAGAAGTCATGAATGATGTGAGGTTAACCACACAAGTGGCCGCCAAGAGTGAAGGCAAGAAGAGGAAAAAAAGAGGTCCCACAAGAAGAAGTAGAATCTTTGTTTGAGGTCCCCGAGAATTTCAAAAAATATGAGATAGATGATAGGAGGGTCATGGTAAGAATGCCTAAACGTGAGGCACAACCAGGGGAGGCCTATGATAACAAAGAAACCACCAAGAAAATAGTTGTGGCCATAGAGGAGGGAGAAGAAAGGTACACCTACATAGGACATGATCTGACGGAAGAAGAAGAGGAAGAGTTGATAGCCCTGCTAAGGGAGTACAGAGATGTATTCGCCTGGATTTACAAGGACTTAAAAGACGTAGACCCTCACACAATTCCCATGACCTCAGATGCCAAACCCTCTAAACAAAAGCCATACACATATAACGATAACTATGTTGCTAAGATCAAGGAGGAGATAGATAGATTGGTAGAAGCCAGATTTATCTATGAAATTGAGCACACTGAGTGGGTATCCCCCATTGTACTGGTGCCCAAGAAGAATGGAAAGCTACGTGTGTGCATTAACTTGAAGAAGGTTAATGCTGCCACTATCCGAGATAACTATCCACTTCCTATCACCGAGCATCTATTAGAAAGAGTAGCAGGCAAGGAAGTATACAGCTTCCTTGATGGATTTTCTGGTTACAATCAGGTAGCCATAGCACCAGAAGATCAACATAAGATAGCTTTTGCCACTGAGTGGGGCATATTTGCTTTTCGGGTAATGCCATTTGGGCTTACTAATGCTCTTGCAACCTTCCAAAGATTGATGTGCCACGTGTTTAAAGAGTTCTTGAGGAAGAATTTAGAGGTCTATGTTGACGATCTTTGTGCGCATTCCAACATCAGACAAACACATATACCTAAACTGAGACAATTCTTTGACAAATGTAGAGAATATCAAGTCTGCTTGAACCCCAAAAAGTGTGTTTTCATGGTCAGGCAAGGCAAGATTCTAGGACACATAGTGCCAAAGAATGGCATATCCACGGATGAGGAGAAAGTGAGAGCCATAGCAGAGCTTTCTAGGCCAAAGAATGTCAAGGAAGTACAAGCTTTCATGGGGCATTGTGGGTACTACCGACACTTTATACACATGTACGCCATCATAGCAAAGCCTCTATACGGGCTTTTGACTAACTTTGAGTGGACTGATGACTGTGAAAACTCTTTCAACGAGCTCAAAAGAAGATTGTGTTTAGCACCAATCTTGACCACACCAGATTGGAATAAGCCCTTTCATGTTCACGTAGATGCATCCAATTATGCTATTGGATGTGTGTTAGCACAACCTACGAGTGAAGGCAATATGGATCTTCCTTTTGCCTATGCTAGTAGACAATTGAATGCAGCTGAACGAAATTATACTACCACCGAACGAGAAGGATTAGGCATGGTATATGCGGTTAAAAAGTTTAGACATTATTGGCTTGCAAATAAGTTTAAATTTTTTTCTAATCATCAGGCACTGTTGTACTTGGTAAACAAGCCATGCAGCACAGGTAGATTAGTAAGATGGTTCCTCTTACTAATGGAATATGACTTTGAGGTAGTGGTGAGGAAAGGTAAGACTCACTTGAGAGCAGACCACCTCTCTAGACTCACATCTGGAGAGGCCCCACAAGGAGTATCAGATGACCTTCCTGATGCTTACTTGTTTAATTTGGAAGTGGTACCTCATTGGGCCAAGACACTAGTGCTAGTATTGACATACGGGCCTAAACATCCAGTAGTAAACACTCAAGATAGAGAGATAGTAAAAGCCCAAAAATACCAGATCATGGCAGGAAGTATGTACAAGCATACAGATCAAGGGATCCTAGCTTGTTGTGTGGAAGAGGATGAGTACGCGAAATGGTTGCAATTGGCACATGTAGGTGCATTAGAGCAACATTACTCAAGGCAACGCACCTTACAAACTCTAAGGAGACTCAGAGTGCATTGGCCGACTATGGAGGCTGATGTCCATAAGTTGTGCAAGGAATGTCCTATCTGTTGCACTAAACCACCCGTGGAGCATGCCACTCTTTATCAAGTGTCCATAGTGCTAGATTGGAGTGAACCACTAGTAGCCTTCTTGATGATGAAAACATTCCCTCAAGATATGACCCTGACGAGGCAAAGAAGTTTAGAACAGGAAGCCCTAGACTACTCACTTATTGGTGATAACCTATACAAGCATGGTAAAGATGGTTACCTCAAATTGTGTGTCCACAAGAGTGAATACCTTAAGATCCTGGAAACGTCTCACCAAGGTGTTGTAGGTGGACATTTTGGACCAGATCGGGTGATCAAGGCTATACTATTTGCAGGTCTTTGGTGGCCAATCCTTCATATGGATGCACATACCTATGTGAAGAGGTGTGATGTTTGTCAGCGGACTCAGTATCCTATACGTAAAGATGAGATGCCACTGAAACCTATGATGGGTGGACGTGCATTCTCTAAGTGGGGAATAGACTTTGTTGGTCCCATTAATCCCCCAGCTAAGGGTTTACATGCTGAATATATCATCGTGGCCACCGACTATCTAACCAAGTGGGTAGAGGTAAAGGCTATGACAAAGAACGATGCTCAGACGACCGCTAAGTTCTTATTTGAGAATGTGTTCACTAGATACGGGCTACCTATAGAGCTAGTAAGTGATAGAGGGACTCACTTCTTAAATGAAGTTATTGAAAATCTTCTCCAAGAATTCTTGGTAGTACATAAGAAGTCTGCCCCCTATCATCCACAAGCGAATGGACAAGCCGAAAGCACAAATAAGATTCTATGCAATGTATTGACGAAAGTAGTGAATAATAAACGCTTTGACTGGGACAAACAGCTACACCATGCTGTTTGGGCATACTGAGTTGCCTATAAAACGGTACTCCAAGCCACACCCTTTCAGATGGTATTCGGTCAAAATGCAGTTCTACCATTGGACTTCTTGATACCTACATTGAAAATAGCACAAGAGCATGAGTGGACGGGTCATGAACTCTCTTCAAGGATTTTTGATCTGGAACGACTAGGTGAGACAAGACTAAGAGAAGCAGCAAGAATATATGCAGCCAAGAAAAGACAAAAAGCATATTTTGATGCACATGTGAAGGATAAGGGTTTGAAAGCAGGAGACCTAGTTTTAGTCTACACGTTGAAGCAACATGCGAGAAAATTAGAGAAGCGTAGTTATGGACCTATGATCATAAATAAGATTTCAACTAGTGGAGCAGTTAAATTAGCCACTCTAGAAGGAGATGTTCTCCCTAGCTACATTAGTGGATGCAGAGTCAAACTTTATCAAGAACCCCTCACTAAGGAAATGCTCAACCGACTCAACACTACCAAGAAACGCAAAGAAAAGGAAAGGCGAATTCGAGAAGAGGCACAGACAGAAGCATTGGAACACATCCGAAGAATGAAGTTAAGAAGACAGGGTAGAGATCAGCCCATGACAGATACCTATGCAGCTCAGGGATATCACATGGCAATGTGTGAAGTTTCAGGTATTATCTCTCATAGAATAATTGATCGACGTCCCTTTGTGACCTTAGAGCTAGGACAAGGAATGAGTGCAAGGATTGTCAGAGCCTTGATTGACTCAAGTGCAGCCACTAGTGCTGTTAAACTTTCGTACTGTCAAGAGTTGAACTTAAGTGTCAATCCTATAGAAGCCTATCTCATAGGATTGGGAGGTGTGGAAACCCCTTGCATGGGCGAGGTGGAACTTCACCTCTACATTCAAGATTTTTTAATGACAGTTAAAGTACTAGTGTGTCAAGATGAGGATCTCATTGAACCTCTTGTCTTGGGTCAAGACTGGATCTATGATCATGCAGTCAACCTAAACCTAAGAAGTGGACCTCTTTAGGTCTGGGTAAATCGGAACCGCATTACACTTGAATTAGAGAATGAAGCACTCAAGGAACTAGGAAAGGCACAAACTCCTAGTCCTTCCAGGAGTACACATGAAGAGGACCATGCTATTCTTGTCCAAAACCCTGTGATGCAGAGGGATGATTATCTCAACAAAGAAGTCAAGGGCACGATGGAGCTCCCTTCTTTTCCAAAGGCCATCGGGATGCAGCAACCAGAGGCAGATAAAATGTAGGAGAAGCAGACTACCTATGCTCGAAGCCAAAAGAAAGTACAAAGAAAGGTGTCTCAGCCACCAAAACAAATGTGGGTGAGGAAAGGCGAGCATCCTCGCGCGGTCAAGTCACAACCAATGGCTCAACTTCATATTAGTGATCAATTACAGGACACTAATAAGAAGTGTTTCAGAACTTCTCCTACGAAAGTAAAGTCTATATGGGTACCCAAGAAGTCGATGAAGGTTGACCCACAATCAAGGCAAATTTGGGTGCTAAGGCTTGCTTGCAGGCTCAAATAGCCACACACAGACCACACCATACACAACATGGTTCACTCACACGAACAGCTGAGTCCCACCCATATTCGACACACCCAAACACATATTTGTCCTAGAGCACGAGTAGAATCACTTGTAAATGGGTCCCTAACAAGCCTCATTTACAAGCAGACATTCTTATGAAATCCACCAGAGTCTACACAAAATCAGCAAAGAAAGCCACCCACTATGTTTGGAAGCCCAAACTTTGTAATAAACCACCTGATCCCATTGTAAAGCCACCTCTGCTTACTAACTGTGTCCACATTACACCGCACCATCCCAATTAGCACATAGGAACCATGCATCTGCTAACCACACTTCACAAACACAACCACACGAGCACAAACTAACTAACTAACTCTCAGTTCATCATGTTAATGTTGTAATGGGCACACATGACCACTTGGTGTCCATTTGCAATGTTAACATTCATTTGTATATTCTCACAGAACCGACGACCAGTTTCTTCAATATGGACGAGGCTGCACGAACAAGCTCCCAGGCACGCACCAGCCCTTAGATTGTAGACATTGAAAGTCTCCCGATTGAGGAGGAGTTGAAGGAAAGACCACTGGCATTGAGAGCATTACATGCCATACCTATTCAAAATCCACCCCAAGGGCACACATCACCAGTAAGCAAAAACTCGCATTGGTTCAGTGATGTGGCTGGACCTCTTGGAGAAGGCACTTGCTTGTGGGAGGCAGAAATAGAGTTCAACGGATGCTAGGACAGGTATCATTTCTTTACCAGAGACTTTGAGAAGGTTCAAAATAATGAAGGGTTGAAACCAATATGGAAGAAGGTTGGCCTATATGATTACTTCAAAGCGCAGTTACCCAAGCCAGACTTTCTATGATGTTCATACTTGATTAGCACCCTCACTCCTAGTAAAGAGAAAAAGGGCTACAACACCTTCGTACTACCGTCTCTTACACGAGGTAATGAACTGAAGCATTTCAAACTGACAAACAATTTGGTAAGGGAGGATCTAGATATGAAGGGTATGCACATCCCCATAGAGAAAGAGTGAATGGTCCACGACAATATGAAGAACAGGAACCTGACTAAACTGAAGGACATGGTGGCAATGACTCCAACTATTGCCATTCACCTCCGAATGTGCATGCAACACTTCGCGTTCCCTGCTCAAGAGACATTCACAATGCCACCTAAGAAGATATGGTTCAGTTTATATTTAGCAGACGCTTTTAATTTGACAATCAACATGCCTCATTGGATTATTGACCAAATACACTTGGCGCATCAACGGTGGTATAAGAAGCAAAAGTCACTACTTTATGGATGCTGTGCTCTCACAAGGATTGTCTGCCGATGCCTGGCATATGATGTGCCAATTCAAAGAGCACTTTTTTGGAACAGGGTGCAAGAATTTCAACGAAGATTATCAGCCGCAGGGCCTCCATCCAAGAAAATGAGGGGAGCAGTTCAGATGCCCTGTGCACAGGCCTGCAGTGCTACACTGACACCGGAGACAACTCCACGACTTCCGAGGCGAGTGAAACCTTTCACTATCACATTATCGAGGCATAGCACAAAAGGACCGAATCTAGTGTTCCAACCCATACCGATTGACTTAGAGTTCCCTCATGGCTTCATGCTAGAGGATTTGACGTACGAGGAGGTAGCAAGAATAATTAATGCCACTAATTTAGAAGTTGAAGCAGAGCTAGCGAGCGGGCAACAAACGGCTATAGACCAACCCCACCCATGTCAACCAGAAGTTGTGGAGGTGGATGAAGATGAAGACGAGACTGCAGAAGAGGAGCAAAAGGATGAACAAGAAGGACTATCCGATGAAGAAGAGCATGAATATGAGCAAGAAGTTGTACCGAAACTTGAAGGTGCCCCTGCTTATACGAAGCAATTGAAAAAATTGTATGATACCATCAAGCGAGTTCAGGAACAACACAAATTATCCCTGGCAGCAGGAAAGGCCCTCATGAACCAAATCCTTGAAGAGAAAAGTGTGGATGAGCAGTACAGAGCAACCTTTGACATGATCGCTGATGCATTAGGGGTACCTGAGACAGTACATACCACCCTCGCACACTCAAGAAGATCGGAGTGAAGATACAGCAGATGTCCCCCTCGACCAGGGAAACAAATGAATGTATTGGTATCAAAACCACAGGGCACCACATCCACGACCACGGGCACAGCTCATACCATTCATGACACTGAGGAAGCCCATACCTCAAGTGCACCCCCGTCACCCCCTTTACCACCCTCCCCTCCAACTCCACCACCTTCACCTCCTACCACCATTGTCACCGCCACTGTCACAGCCTCAGATTCCACCTCCCATACCGAAACACAGACTGTGAGTCAACCATCATAATCCGCACAACCTATCACCACCCCTATTGTGAATACTACCACTGACACTGTAATTCTAACTGTAGCCACTGAAAACCCCATTCCCCCAATCACACTTCCTAGCAGTTCATATTCACAACTGCACACACCACTGTACACCTTCACAACCATCACCACACAGACAATTCCCATGTTCACAATCACTCCCACGACTGCATCCACATATGACTTCATGGACATATCACCCACTTCCGCACCTCTCCCTCCCCCCATATTCCCCCAATCTCCCATTCCCCCACCACCCACTTCACCCTTCTCAAGCGCAGCATACACACTCCCATTCCCTTTTCCCTACCCCCTTGCATTCAACACCTTTCCCGCATCCACTCCTGTTAATAATGTATTTAATAATATGTACCAGTGTATCTCTCAACTACAACAGCATTACCAGCATCTAGATGCCCAGCATACGAGCTTGTTCAAAAATCATGAAATGCTACAAGAGAGATTCATTAATTTAGAAAAGGAGAAGAGGCAGTTACAACAGCAGTATAGTACATTGCAAGCACAACATGATCAGCTAATCGCCAATCTACCCCAGATAGATATCGAAGAAAAACAACAACTTGATGATCTGTTACACGCTCAGATAACGGACAATCTCAAGCTTCGACGTAACCTCGCCTTACTACGAAAGCACATGTCTGCAACACTCGAAGAAAATAAATGACTCCAGAAACAGAACGAAGAGAACCTGGAAGTAGCAATGGAGGGTTCACCGCAAGAAATTGACCTAGAGAATTTCAAGGCCATCCCATCGGCAAATATGCAAATCGTATTGGAAACACACGCCGATCTCTTGGAAGCACACGCTGCCTTAGAAAGAGAGCGGGATGACCTACTAAAGCAATTGGAAGCTCAGCAAGATTCACCAAAAGAAGTTACAGCCGCAGCAGACACATCTAAAGAAGTCGCAGAACTCAGAGCACAACTGGCAAAACTACAAAATAAAGTTCTTCAATATGAGCGTCAACCCTCTCCCCTCGTGGAACCCAAACCTGAAGACTTAGTTCCAATTGAAGTTGAGGAGATCTTTGAATACCCATACGTACCGATGCCTGCACCAGGGGGTAAGCAAACAGAGGAAGGAATGGACACAATTGAGATCGAAGCTCCTGAATGGATGCAGAGGTTAGAGAAGGTGGATACAACCCACGATGAGAGGGTGGCAGTACAGATAAAGTCGATGTCCCGATTGAAAGAAATCATCATCAAATTCGATTACTTCAAAAACCTCTCCCATCATAGGTGGATTGGAACGTCCGATGATTTGTATGTTCCCTTCTATGTCTTAATGGAAGATTATAATGCTGAAATAAAGGAGTGCACAACAAAAGAACCAACCTCGATGACAAAGTTTGCACCAGAAGACATCCCTGCAAGTGCCACGCATGGGAATATATTTCAACCTACCTGGAGGATCCGTCTGCTTGAAACATACCCTGAGATGGTACGCACTTGGAATAACATGCCATTATACATCAAGTATAACCCATGCTACTACCCTGTCTTTCGAAGAAGTCTTGGCCAGAGTACACCAAAACAGTTTTGACGGTTAAAGGATGTGAAAAGTGGCTAAACTATGTGTACTTAGCACCCCCTTATGGCCAACCCACGGTCAACTACATGATTTCAACCATCCGACACTAGGCAGTTAGATTCAAGAATATACCAGATGTCATGGCACAGATGTGCCTCAAAATCTTTGAGCTAATGCTGGTTACATTCAGGACCTTTAAGAATGTCAAGGAACCTCATCTTTTGGCTCTCGGATTTAATGAAGGAAATCAAGACCTTGTTTATGATATGAGCACCACACCATCTATCAATGTCATCTATGCATGGCACGCTTGTATCAAGTATCTACCAGCCTGCTTCAAGCAAACGTTTGAGGAAATATTTATCACTGGGTTCTGGGAATATCATTTAGAGATATTCATTCCTAGACCATCTCATTTATTACAGTTATTTGCTGTGGAATAGGCTCTACATTCAGAAAAGTTACGTATGCCACATCCGCAAGTTCCTGGGCCAGTAGACTGGGATGCCCTACTCACCGATTTGGCAAAAGGACTGAGATTATCAGAACCTCACTTGGCAACCGATGTTGTGAATTACTATATCCAACGCTCCACTCAACAAGGGTCTGTCAGAGATGACAGACGCGAGGGGGGGGGGGGGGAAGTGTTGGGAGTGGTCAGAGCGGTCAAGGATTTACAAGACAAGGGATCCAACGTGAAGGGCCAAGCAAGAAGAGCAGTCAATCGGGCAAGTAGGCCATTATTTTTCATGAAGCTGAAGCACATCAAAGAGGTGGACACACAAGAAGAAGGAGCAAGTAGGGAGCTCCAGGAAGTATATGTCAAACTGTTAGAAGAAATCCCTACAAAAATAGTGATTTTCATCACTAAAAGCCATTGTAAATACCATTTCATATTTTTGTAGCTCCATTTTGTGCAAGCCAAGGAGTCCTTGAGCTTGAGGAGCCTAGAAGTACCTACCTATCAATTTTCATATTTTTTAGAATCTCTTTGAGCCCTCAAATAGGCCCTAGAACCTAATTTTTAACTAGGCCGGACACTAGGTCTCGACAGGGCCAAAGCTAGTCAAAAACTATAAATAGAGCTACAGAGCTCATTTTTGGGGTTAGATTGTAATAGGTTTGAACTTGTAAGAGCACTTTTTGAGTAATCTAAGAACTCCATCTCTTTGTTCTTGTTGTGTCTGCACGTGTGTGTGTACGTGTGTGCATGTTTGTGTGCTTCTCACTCACACACTTGTGCCATCACTTGTTCGAGGTCTTCATACCATCCTCACGTCTTCCCGGATTGACATTAAAGGAGGTGCTACTCATCACTGAGCTACACATGCATCAGAAGCTGCAAGTGTCAAAGTCAACTATACAAAAGTAGAGTTTCAGACATAGGTACATTGTTTGCAGGAAATTTCAAGGTTTACTGAATCTTTTGGAAAGATTTAACTTGGAGAAGGTGTGCATACTTTAGGAGATACCTTGTATAAAGTGTCATTGCAAACTTTACACATTTGATCAATCAATGAGTGAGTTATGTGCAGCAAAAGTTTTTGTGTAATGGCTTTCTTCATAGTTAGTTCAAAGTTTGATAATTTGGCATTGATCTTCTAAAATTGGTAGAGGTTTTGAGTTGTTCTTCATATAGAGGTGCTCTAACATCAAGGATAACTTTCTCTTTTGGAGATTAACACTCTCCATCAGTGGTATTAGAGTAGGAGTTATCAGAATTGAAGAAAGAAGGACCCTAAATGTTGTAGATATACAGAAATTAATCTTTCAAGATTCAAAAGGTGAAAGTTTGAAGTGAAAGCTAGAGAAGGAGGCCTGAAACTATCAAGAAGATCAAGAGGAACCACATTCAAAGTAAAGGTACATTCATTATTCACAAAGCTTGAAGAATTTATTGCAGAGGTGAAGAAAGGATGGAAGATTCTCTTCAGATAGAGAAATTGGATAGAAAAAACCTATCTTTCTTGGTCAATGAGGATGGAAGCTCATCTTATGAGCAAAGACATGATAGGATACATCACAAGGGAAGAAGAGAAACCTAAATTTAGAGATCCTAGTGTTCCAACTAGGGAAGAGCTCTCGGATTTGAAGACATGGATGAAGAAGGATGTTGAAGCCAGGAGCATTATCTACATGGGAGTCAATGATTACTTGCTACCTCACATTAGAGGACTTGAAAGTGCAAGTGACATATGGAATGCTTTGGAGGAGCATTTCAAAAACACTACAATGTCAATGAAGGCATCTTTATGGGTAGAGTTCACCACATTCAAAAAGAAAGCTTCTCAATCTATTTCTGATTATGTAGCAAGGATGGACTTTGCAGATGCATTAGGATCAGTTGATGAAGACATTGAAGAGGACAATTTGGTAAGACAAATTCTCACAGGTTTGAGAGGAGATGAGAAGTGGAAGCCATTCATTCTATCCACTGAGTTGTCACTTGATCATTTCACTCCTGATTTAAATCAATTACTAGGACACATGCTAACCTTTGAGCAGGATGTCAAAGGTGATGTTGATAAAAGTATAGGTCAAGCAATGTATTCAAAGGACAAGAAGAAGATTAACAAAAACAATCAACAATTGAATGAAGATGAAGGTTTTACTAGTCAAGCTAACTTCCTAAGAGGAAGAGGAGGTGGCAAAGGAAGAGGCAAAAGCAATAAAGATGGTGTCAAAGCTTGTTGGATTTGTGGTAAGACTAATCTCTTAGCTTATTAATGTTGGCATAAATAATCAAAATGGTGGAGGATATAATCAAAATTTTAATTCAAGAGGAGAGGTGGTAGAAATCAGAGAGCTAATTTTAGTGGTAGAGATAGTAGGGGTTTCTTTGGAAGAAATGCAGATAGAGGCTTCCAAAGTCAATCCTACAATAATACCTACTACAGCTATGCTTTAGATCAGAAGAAGGATTCAACCTTAATTATGAATGCAACCTGTGAAAGACAAAGTGAAGATCAAACATTTGTCTATATTGACTCAGGATGTAGCAATCACCTGAGTTGCAAAATAGCTTTGACGACTGATTTGGAGAATAAGGTAACTAATCATATAGTTCAAATAGGTGATAAGACAAAGCATAATGTGAAGTCCATTGGATTAGTAAAGGCCACGGATGGAAGCACTCTTCTGAGTAAGGTTTTGTATGTTCCTACAATCCCAAAGAATCTGATAAATGTAGGGAAAATTGTAGAGAAAGGTTATGAGGTAAGGTTCACTAATGATGGAGTTTTTGTGGAAGACCCTAGCAATGGGTATAAACAAATTGTTTCAGGAAAGAAAGAAGGAAGCTATTCACATTGAAGATTCAAGGCAATGTTGGTCATGCCTTATTCACTTATGACAGACATAAGATCTCTGAGTTAGATCTTTGGCATAAAAGCCTTGGACATTTTAATGAAAGAGGTATTAAGGATATGATCAATAATGGTTCAGTGCTTGGATTACCTAATGCTTTAGGTCAACACATGACATACAGATGGGAAGCATGTCAATTAGGTAAGGCTCACAAACAATCATATAATAAGCATGGTTTCATGTATTAAAAAAAGCTTGAATTGATGCATACAGATGTGTGGGGACCATCAAAGGACTTTAGCATTAATGTTTCAAGATATTATGTGATTTATGTTGATGAATCTACTAGGTGGATCACCATATATGTGATCAAAGATAAATTAGAGGTGTTCAATACATTTAAACATTATCATGTGTATGCAGAGAGAATCACAGCACAAAAATTGAAGAGATTAAGGTTAGATGGAGGGGGAGAGTATTTTTCTAATGAGTTTAGTGACTACTTGTGGAGTGCAAGTATAAAAAGGGAAGTTACTTATAGGTACTCTCCTCAACAAAATGGTGTAGCAGAAAGGAGAAATAGAACTCTTATTGAGTTTGCAAGGTCAATGATGAAGGAGAAACATTGTCCTAATTATTTGTGGGTTGAGGTTGTAAATACAACCGCATACTTGGTTAATAGGTTACAATGTAAAGCTTTGCAGGGTATGATACCATATGAATCTTGGTGGGGTAAGAGACCTACCTTAGATCATTGCAAAGTGTTTGGATGTTTGGCTTACGCATATGTGCCATCTCAATTGAGGCATAAATTGGAACCTAAAGCTTAAAAGTATGTGTTCATTGGTTATGATGATAAGCACATGGGTTATAGGTTGTTGAGTCCATCCATAAAGCAATTGCTTGTGTCAAAGGATGTTACATTTGATGATCAAGGTACTTGGTATGTAGGTACAAGTAGTATTCATGTAGGTGATGAAGAAACATTGAACCAAAAGAAAGTTAAATCAAAGGTTCAAATATTTGATGAAGAAGAGAACAATGAAGCACTAGTTGAAGTTGAAGAAATTCCAAGGTTTGATCTAGAATGTGATGAACCAGAAACTTCAAGAAGTGGAGAACTCAGAAGATCATCAAGGCACAAATGGCAACCTACAAGGTATAGCTAGGATACTTCTTTTTTGACCACTAAATATTATGCTTATATAGTAAAAGCAAAGGAAGACCCTTCTACATATGAAGAGGCAAAAGGTAAGGAAATTGGGAGAAAGTTATGCAGGAAGAGTATGATGCATTGATGGAGAATGAGACATGGGATTTGGTTCCTAAACCAAATAGTCAGAAGATCATTGGATGCCAATGGGTCCAGAAGACAAAGAGGTATGCAGATGGAAGTGTGTCTAGATATAAAGCTAGACTTGTTGTGAAAGGGTATGCTCAAACATATGGTATAGATTATCATGAGAATTATAGTCCTGTGGCAAAATGACAACTATAAGCATAGCTATTGCTGCATGTAAAGGTTGGAAGCTATGTCAATTAGATGTGAAAAATGCTTTTCTAAATGGTTACATTTCAGATGATGTTTTCATGGAGCAACCAGAATGTTTCAAGAATAAAAGGTATCCAAAGTATGTATGTAAGCTCAAGAGAGCTTTGTATGGTTTGAAGCAGGCCCCAAGGGCATGGAATTATAGACTTGTGAAGTTTCTGAAGGAGCTTGGTTTCCAAGTGTCTAAGATAGATAGTAGCTTGCTTGTTAAAGCAAGTGATGATGGGTTCATTTACATGTGCATATATGTTGATGGCATGATTCTTACAGGTTGATGTAGCTCAAGTGTAAGCACCACCTCCTTTACTTGTCAATCCCCGGAGACGTGAGGAACGGTATGAAGACCACGAGCAAGTGAAGGCACAAGTGCATGAGTGAAAGCACACAAACATGCACACACATACACACACACGTGCACACGGTAAGATCAAAGAGAGTAACAATGGAATGCTTCGATTGCAAAAGAGTTCTCTTACAAAAGCTCTATTCTCTAAGAAGCTCCCCCGAAAATGAGCTCTCTAGCTCTGTTTATAGTTTTTGGACTTGTTTTGGCCCTGTCCAGACTTAGTGTCCGGCCTAGTTAAAAATTAGGTTCCAGGGCTTATTTGAGGGCTCAAACGAAGTCTAAAAATTATGAAAATTGGTAGGAGGATACTTCTAATACTCCTCAAGTTGAAGGCCTCCTTGACTTGAACAAAATGGAGTTACAAAAATAGAAAATGGTGTTTACAATGGTTTTTAGTGATGAAAATCACTATTTTTGTAGGGGATTCTTTTGAAAATTTGACATGTACTTCTTGGAGCTCCCTACTTGCTCCTTCTTCTTGTATGTCCACTGCTTTGATGCGCTTCCATGCTTTGTGCTTGACCTTGAGTTCCAACACTCCCCCCCCCTCTTGAGTCTGTCGTCCCTGATAGACCCTTGTTGTAATGGTTGTTCCAGGTAGTGCTGTGAGAGGTGGTGTCCCTTTTATAGAAACGAGAGCCATCTAACTTCCAAATGTGGCAAGATCGATTGGCAAGTTCTTCATTTGTCTCTTTGAGCCTGTGCAAGTGGTAGTCTCGTGATATGTGCTTCATCCTTGGATTCCAGCATGAATGTGTTGTTGTGAGTCTCCATTGATGGCCTCTAGATCTTCCAAAGGTGATGTTCATAGGAGTCATGCCAAGTACCTGTAACCCATAATGAATGATGGGTAAGTGTGTTCGTGCATGGGTTGAGTAAAATATGTGCCTTGTGCACGGCCTTGTAATGTAGCCCTATGCATGCTTACTTGGAAAATGCATTGGAAGAGGTATGGTGCAAAAATTGGGGGTCTTGAGCTAAGTGCTCAAGGGCGTGCCGACGAAGAGGTTTCCTAATCTATCATGGTTATGGTGTTGCCAGAGTAAATATACTTACCATGGTGAAGGGTTGATCGATGTTTATCTCTTCGTGTTGTACACCCGGCATTTGTGATGGAACATTATCGATGAATGTCCGTGTTGATGGTCCACCGATGAAATTTTTTGAGTGCTTGGTCTTGTCTCCTCTTTGCAAAGCAACATTTGCCAAATACTGAGAATTGAATTTCTTTATATTCCTTGACAAACAACATTGGGTAACTACACAAAGTTTAGTTTCACATATTCTCTTTAGCTCACCATAAGCAGCATTCTTCTCACCCAATATATGGGCAAGGATTTTCAAGGTACCAAACTACCTCTTGTAGATATCTCCTTGGATGTTGTCGTACATACAGCTGTTAAGCATCTCTCAAGTTGCGGACCTTCAAGCTCTTCCCTCCTACCATGGTAAGGGGAAACAATAGTTGTGGATGCCATATTTGTGCCAAATGCTTGACATCTACCAGATAAGGCAGCAATAATATCATCTGCTAGCTGAGACATACTTCTATCCAAACTGACAAATGCCCAGTAATCAACAGTTCCACCTTCAACTAAGCATGAATCATTCATGTTTCATGAGCCAAACCTGGGAACAATTCTCTCTCTCTCTCTCTCTCTCTCTCTTTTTTTTTTGAGGAACCATGTCACAAAACAAGAAGACAGATGTTAGTATCAGAAAAAATAGTTGACATATGTCAATGTGCTCTTGTGCATGGGACTCTCAAATGTGTCTATGCACGGCCATGTAATGTGGCCCTATATTAATGCATACTTTGGAAATGCATGACCTGAATGGTGCAAAAGACAGGGTTGTGCAAGGATCACATAGTTATCGCTCGTCGAGGCTTTCGATGTTATTTGTGGATGTTGATGCCATCTTTCTTGGAGGTATCCATTGGATCTCGAGATGACAACTGATCACTCCTCCTTATAGGGATCCATTTGAGAACCATGTTCGGTTGCGTCAAGATCACCTTGGGCTTCTTCATCTCTTGATGGTTTCTTAAATTTTGTATCCCACGTGGCTGGCTCTTTGGTTTTGCAGGGGCTACTAGTGCTTTTGGCTTCCATACCCATACCATTGTGGTTGGTCTTCTAACTCTTGTTGAAGAGGCGAGTTGGTCTGTGTTTAGTCTTGGTGTTTGGTTCTGACCCTTGCCCTGCCTTGGCTTCTTTGTTGCAACTTTTCTCATGTGGGAGAGCATAGATTGTTGTGTATGTAAGAGCTTCTTGGGTACCCATATTTGCAACTTTCCTTGTTGAGCTGGAGCTAATTTCTTAGGCATCCAAACTTGTCGGATATCTTGTGGTTGAGTTTTTCCTAGCTTCTTCATTCATCTTTTGGCCTGGTGGGAGTGCTTGGATGGGAATTGTGGGGTTAAGGCTGGTGGTTGCTCCCCTTTTTGTACCCAGATCTGCTTCATGCCCAGCACTACTTTCCTCTAGAAAGCCCATTGTCTATTTGATATAGTAGTTGTCCTGTTCTCTTGTGCTTGCCTTGTTGGTTGAGTTGTAGTGGCGGCATTAGTCCTTGCACCAGAGGAGGAGTCCGCTTGTCTTTAAGCTTGTTCTTCCATGATTGAGTTCTCTTGCAACATAGAGCTTTTGACACATACAACATCTTTTTTGCTAAGATTAGTCCTAGGAGAACTACAAGATATGACATCTGGATTTGTGAGCATGCCATTCTCTAGTTCTAATGTAAAGCATTGTCCCTGGACCCAAACTTGAAGAAGTTGACTTCTTAGGTTCAAGTTGACTGCATGGTCATAAATCCAATCTTGTCCTAAGAAAAGTGGCTCTGTGAGGTCCTCATCATGACACACTAGCATTTTGACTATCATTGGAACATCTTGAAGGTAGATGGGTAGTTCTACCTCACCCAAACAAGGGGTTTCCACACCTCCCAATCCTATGAGATAGGCTTCTATCGAAGTGATGTTCAACTGCAGGTCTTGGTAGTAGGAAAGTATAACTGCACTAGTTGCTGCACCTGAGTCAATCAATGCTCGCATAGTCCTTAAATTCTCTCTGTGTCCTACCTCTAAGGTTACAAAGGGACATCGGTCAATTACTCGAGAAGTAATTATGCTCGATTTTCAGCACATGTCCATGTGATATTTTGGGGCTTTTAGGTTGACATCTAGGCCTAGTCGCCTTAACTTATTTCGCCTTATGCACTCTCTAGCCTCTGCTTGTGCTTCTTCTCTAACTCTCAACTCTTCTTCTTTTCGTTTCTTAGCAGTGTTGAGTCTCATTAGCATGTCCTCTGTAAGAGGTTCTTGATATAACTTGAATCGACAACCACTGGTATAGTTTGGCAAGATGTCACCTTCTAAAGTAGCCAATTGAACCACACCGCTAGTGGAAATTCTATTAATGATCATGGGTCCATATCCTCTTTTTTGCAACTTACGGGCATGTTGCTTTAGCGTATAGACCAGCACTAGGTCTCCCTCTTTCAATCCTTTATCTTTGATGTGTGCATCAAAGTACGCCTTTTGTCTTTTCTTTCCAGCATAGATGCATGTTGCCACTCATAGTCTCATCTCACCTAAGCATTCTAGATCAAAGATCCTAGAGGACAATTCATGTCCATTCCACTCATGCTCTTGTGCTACCTTTAATGCTGGGATTAGGAAATCTAGTGGTAGCACAACATTCTGTCCAAAGACCATATGAAATGGGGTGGCGTTGAGTACTGTTTTATAGGCCACTCGGTAAGCCCAAACGGCATGATGAAGCTGTTTATCCCAATCAGAGCGTTTATTATTTACAAGCTTGGTCAAGACATTACATAGGATCTTGTTTGTGCTCTCAACCTGTCAGTTAGCTTGTGGATGATAGGGGACAGACTTCTTATGTATCACCAAGAATTCTTGGAGAAGATTTTTAATGACTTCATTCAAGAAGTGTGTGCCTCTATCGCTCACTAACTCGATTGGTAATCCATATCTTGTGAACACGTTCTCAAATAAAAACTTTGCTGTTGTCTAAGAATCATTCTTTATTGTGGCTTTGACTTCTACCCACTTGGTAAGGTAATCTGTGGCTACAATAATGTACTCTGCATGTGAGTTTCTAGCTAGGGGGTTAATAGGACCTACAAAGTCTACGCCCCACTTAGAGAATGCACGTCCTCCCATCATTGGCCTCAAAGGCATCTCGTCTTTTCTAACCGGATATTGTGAACGTTGGCATGTGTCACACTTCTTCACATAGGTATGTGCATCCATATGAAGAGTTGGCCACCAAAGTCCTGAGAATAGAATGGTCATGATTACTCGGTCAGGACCAAAATGTCCACCTACAACACCACTGTGTGCAGTTTCTAAGACTTTCAAATAGTTTGATTCATGAACGCACAGTCTTAGGTAACCATCTTTGACTCTTCGGTATAGGTTGTCTCCTACTAAGGCATAGTTCTAAGCCTCTTGCTCCATAATACTTCTTCGTGCTAGGCTAGCCTCTTTGGGTAATGTCCCTGATCTCATGAATTCTACCAATGGAGCACTCCAATCTGGAACTAACGATACGTGATAAAGAGTTGCATGCTCCATTGGGGGTTTTTCCTAGCAAACTTGACAATTCTTTATCCACTCATGTACTTCTTTATCCATGCTAGGCCAATACACTCCTAAACGTTTCAAATTCTGCAATGTTCGTTGTTTTGAGTAGTGATTTCCTAGAAATCCTTCATGGGCTTGTTGCAAACTGCTATGTTCGTGATCCTCAACACAACAAGCTAGTACACCTTCTGTATCTTGTTTGTACATGCTTCTTGCCAATATGTGATATTTTTGTGATTCTACAATTTCTTCTTGTGATGTCTTCACATTCTTATTTGCAGGTTCGAAGGTTAGGACTGGTACCAACTTATTTTCCCATTTAGGAACAACTTCTAAATTGAACAGATAAGCATCAGGCAATTCATCAAACACTCCTTGCGGTGACTCGCCTGAAGTGATGCGAGAAAGGTGGTCAGCCCTAAGGTGCATCTTGCCTTTTCGAACAACCACTTCAAAGTCATATTCCATTAGTAAGAGGAGCCATCTTACTAAGCATCCTGTATTGCAAGGTTTATTGACCAAATATAACAAAGCTTGATGATCAGTGAAAAACTTGAACTTATTGGCCAATAGATAGTTTCTAAATGTTTTCACAGCATATACCATGCCTAAGCCCTCTCGCTCTATTGTGGTATAGTTTCGTTCAGTTTTAGTTAGCTATCTGCTAGCATATGCTATGGGCAAATCGAGATTTCCTTCACCTCTGGGTTGTGCTAGCACACATCCTATTGCATGATTGGATGCATCTACATGAACATGGAATGATTTATTCCAATCAGGAGTGGTCAGTATTGGCGTTGTGCACAAACGTCTCTTCCGCTCATTGAAGGAATTCTTGCATTCATCGGTCCACTCAAAATTTGTCAACAAACCATAAAGAGGTTTAGCTATGATCGCATACATGTGGATAAACCTGCGGTAATATCCACAATGGCCCATAAAGGCTTGTACCTCTTTAACATTCCTTGGCCTGGGAAATTCTGCTATGGTTCTAACTTTGTCCTCATCTGTTGATATTCCATTCTTTGAAACAATATGACCTAAGATTTTACCTTGTCGTACCATGAATACACACTTTTCTGGGTTCAGACACACTCGATATTCTCTACACTTGTTGAAGATTTTCCTGAGCTCAGGGATATGGTATCTTCTTTCTTGGGAATGAGCACATAAATAATCCACATATACTTCTAAGCTCTTTTGCAAGAACTCTTTGAAGACATGACACATAAGCCTCTGGAATGTTGCAGGTGCATTAGTGAGCCCAAATGGCATCACACAAAATGCAAAGATTCCCCACTCTGTGGCAAAAGCCGTCTTATGTTGATCCTCTGGGGCAATGGCTACTTGGTTGTAACCTGAAAATCCATCAAGAAAGCTATAAACTTCCTTGCCTGCAACACGCTCCAATAAATGTTCAGTGATTGGAAGCGAATAACTATTTCGAATCGTAGCAGCATTAACTTTTTTAAGGTTAATACACACTCACAGATTCCCGTTCTTCTTGGGCACCACTACAATGGGGGACACCCACTCAGTGTGCTCAATCTCATAGATAAATCCAACTTCAATCAACCTATCAATTTCCTCTTTGATCTTTGTAGCATAAGTGTCATTATATGTGTAGGGCTTTTGTTTGGTGGGCTTGGCATCAGCGGTCATGGGAATCATATGAGAACATATTCTTGGATCTACCCCCTTCAAGTCTCTATAGTGCCATGCAAACACGTCCCTATATTCTTAATAGAGCTACAAGCTCTGCTTCTTCTTTTGCACTTAGGTCATATTCTATGTACATACATCTCTCTTCGTTCTCTTCAATGGTCACTACAATCTTCTTGGTCTTTTCTTTATTATCATATGATTCTCCTATGATGGCCTCTCTCTTAGGCATTCACACCAAAATTTTTCGGTCGTCAACTTCATATTTCTTGAAATTTTCTGGTACTTCAAACAGTGATTCCTCCTCTTCTTGTTTCACTGCTTTTCTTTTCTTTTTCTTTTGACTACTCTCACTTCCATCCTTGGAATTTACAGTTTTGATACCTATGAGAGGTTCTTCTTCTTTTTGGGTAAATACCCCTATGTCTTCTAGATAGTGCTCCTCTAAGTTAAAGCAACTATCCATCACAATGGATTCTAGATCATCGTCATTCTCTTCTTCTTCTATGACATCATTAGGGTCACATTCTTCTAGCAAGAGCTGACACATGAACACTGAGATATCATAACCCTCCTCATCACAATGAGGTGTCCACTATTCTTCATTGATAGCAATGTCCATGGTGGCTAAGATTTCCGACCATCCATGAGGCTCAAATTCCTCATCTAGAAAGATCATTGGTGTATAGGCTGGGTCTTTAATTGGTCTATCTCCTGGGGGAGTTGCTTCTTCTCTTGCTTTTAGGCATTTTTCCTCTTCCTCCGCATCCTTGCACATCCACAAATGAGTATCTTCATGCAACCAAGATGGATCAGGTGAACTTCTAGAATGCACAAAGATAGAATCTTCCTTCGCTTTGTGGATAGGATTCCACTGTAGGGGTGGTACATCTTTGAAGGTGTAATCCTTCAGATTGACCTTGGTGTTGACCCCTAAGTGCTGCAAGTACAAGGAGTTGGTTCCCCAATCCTGTACTATTTGCAATTGTCGTAGAAAGGGTCTTCCTAGGATCATCTCATAGACATTATTTTTTTCAAAGTCACATATAGCAAATGTATGTTCAAACTCTACACCACAAGTGGTTAGAGTTATCCCTTCGAGTAATCCTAGAGGTCTTTCAAAATGACTGTCTGCCATCTGAAGCTTCATTCTAGTTGGTCTTAATGTGGGTTTGCCCCATTACTTCCACAAGGAGGTGGTTGCAATAGCAACACCAGCACCTGAATCTATGATTGCTTTGGTTGTGTAACCTTGGTAGGTGATTGGAAGATAAGTGTTACCTTCTTCACCTCACACATGTCCCCTATTTTGTCTAGAGGTATCTCTGGTACTTTATGCTTAGAGCCTGCTTTTGGAATATTGGACTTAAGTTCTGGGACCTAATCCTTCACATGATTCCATAGCTCAGGTTCTGCTTTGAGCAGCTCTTCTATAGTGAGCTGACATTGAACCTTAGTGTTCTTGACAACATCAGTGTTCCTTGGGACCACTGAGTCTTCGTGTCTTACCAGTATTGTGGGGACTCTGATCTGAAGAGATTCAGATTCCCATGAGCTTGGAAATTGAGGCAATTCTTCTAAAGTATTAGATTCAAAATCTAATCCTTCGTCCTCTTATTGCTCTGCTTGATTTCTGTAAATAGATGGAATGTCTTGGGGAAACTGATCATGAAGGTCATCAATCTCATGAATAGGAGGGGAATTACCCTTCTCATTGGCCCATTTCTCCTCTTCTATTTCCTACAGGAACTCTTGAGAGTATTCTTGAATTGAAAGAGGTGTTCCAACATTCATGGAATTAGGAACATAGGCTCCCATTGGTGGTGAGCTTACTCTCTCAATAGCTGGTTGAGCCTGTGGAGGTAAAGAAACTTGTAGTTTGTTTACCAACTACTCTAGTCTTTCTAGTAAGCCCTGGAAATGCAAATTCGATTTGACAAATTTTATCTGATTGAACATTTGACTAGTCTCAAGTATAGCTTGAGCTTGTTCTACCATTTTCATTCACATTTTCATCCGTTCAATCTCTAAATCCGCTCTAGGGTAACTCTTTTCTAGGTTTGCAGTTGTTGGCCCTTCTTGAAGTCGAGCCTGGTAGGCCTTGAACATCATGTCCAAGCCTTCTGGGGTTGGATCTGCAAGAACAGACCCTAGTTGTGGTCTATTTACAATGGGTGGTGGGATGGGATGAGGTGGAGTGGATGGAGTTTTGGCATGCGAGGGACTTTGAGATGCAATGTCATCTATTTTTGTTTTTGCTTCTTTCAGGTTTTCTTCTAGTTCCGATAACTTTTTATTCCACTTGCGATTGGCCTTCTCTCTAGTATCTTTCCATGTTCTTGTTTTCCTCTTACTAGGCTCTCTTGATTCACTCGACTCCGATTTCTCTGTTGGTCTATTTTGTTTTAATGCTTGTGCTCTAGTGACAGCTTGTATAGGAGCTGCATTACTGCTACTAGCACTTGAATCCACCACTAAGCCCACCACATTTATGGGTGTGACCTTGGGCGCACTAGAGGGGTTTCTTAGAAAATCTCTAGGGAGGTGGTCTTTACCACACTCAAGACAAAAGGCTTGTATTGTGATGTTCTGTCCTTGTCCCAGAGTTGGAGAGTTGGGACATTCACGAATGAAATGGTCACCCTGGCATCTAAAACATGGTCCTCTAGGGGCTTGGGGTCTCACTTGTCTCAATTGGGGCCTAGGGTTAGGAGTTGTGTACATGACATTGGAGTATTCTGGCTCCCAATTTTGTTCCATAGGTGGTGCCTCATATTGATACGAGTAAATCTCACTATGCTCAGGTGACTCTATGTAATCAGCATGTGGACTACCTCCATGGGAGTAGTCTGAACTATGAGCATGAGAGTCATTTTCTAAAATCAGTGGGGTCATTGGCACCAATCCTCTATTAAGGTTCTCTTCTGTCACTGCATACTTAATTGGAATTACATTGGCAGGCACTAGTGGTTGGTTTCCTAGGACTAGTTGTGGCCTATATGGTGCCTGATATTGCTGCTATGGCCTATAATATGGCTGCTAGTATTGGTTCTGATACCTACCCTGTGGGTAAGGTTGCTGATAATTTTTTCTGACAACCTGCCTATTGTAGGGACAATCTTGAGTCGTATGGTTTGTGTACTTCCTTTCAATAGTGCAGTATGGGGCATTCCTTTCTCTTATATTCTGGTCTATCATTGGGCAAACATTAGCCATGTGGTCGCCTCCGCAAGTATAACACTGATTCAATGAGGTGACTCTTGGTATTTGTCTATTTTGAACTCCTAGCTTCTTGGCAACTTGCTTTGCTATCTCATCCAGCTCAGTGGAGGCTCTGAAGGTATGACTAGTAGAACTGTTAGAGTCGTTATAGAGTTTGGATAGTCCTAACTCCTCACCCAAGTTGTCTTCTATGTCAATGCGGGTCCGCACGCACTCTTCTATGCTTCTAGGCTCTTTAAAGTACACATATGATCTTAACTTGGTGCTTAGTAAGCCATCTAAAAACAAAGCCACTTGTTTGGCTGGTGTGGGTAACTTTGGAGCAGGGCATCTTTCTAGGTACTGTCTGAACCTTCTACCTGCTAGTCACACTGTTTCTTGGGGTGTCTGCTTGAAGCTGTGGATCAAACATGAAGTATTATGCCTGATACCACTCTTGGAAAATTCTACTATGAATTTGTCTAGCAGTTGACTTACATTGCGATAGTTGCAACTACTCAGTGGTTGAAACCAAGCTAAGGCAGTGCCCTTAAGAGTCAAACCAAATGCCTTGTACTGGGTGAACAAATCCTCAACCTGCTCAATTCTTAACACTTGTTTGAACTCAGCCACATGATCATAAGGATCTCCTGTCCCGTCAAAATAATTCTTCATTGCCTTGATCACTTGAGTGGGTCTAAGGGTTCTTGGGTGCTCTCAGGGTCTAGGCAATGGAAAATCATGTTCATCTCTTTGTTTCCTATGTGTTTGATGTCTGTCTCTTTCAAGTCTTTCATTTTCAAATCGTGATCTATTTCTGCCCACAGTGTGTGCAAAACTTACCTGAGGTCTCTCTCTAGTTCTTTCTTGTTGTGCTTCATGAGCTTTGGATGATCCTACACCTTGGTGGCCATGGGTAATATTAGACCTTGGTGGAGGAAAGATCAATTCACCCTGCCAAGTATATGCGTGCCTATCATGCTCTGATACCAAGAACATTTTCTCTGATGTGTTATCTAGGTAGACAACTTTGCCTGGTATCTTTGGATCCTTGAACTCGTAGATGATGACTATGCCCAATTGGCTAGGTTGATCTAGCTTGAATCTCCAAAAGGCTTCTTCTGTTTCTCTATTCAAGAATAGTTCTATACTTTTGTTGTCTTGAGGGATCCAATCTGGAGTGATCACTCTGGTCAAAACTAACTTATCTCTAGGAGTCTGGGGTCCTTGTCCTACATTTCCCTGTTCTAGGTCTCCTATCTCATTCTCAAGAATGATATTTCCAAACTCATCAGCCCTATCTGGTAGGTTGGTGACCACATACATAGTTCCTTCCTTATCAATGTATAAACCTTCTTCAAACTTTACTACTGGGTGTTCAAGTCCAAAGGGTTGATCTGGATTTTTGATTTGGACTACTGATTGCCTTAGGCCATCCTCATAGATGCGAGCACCTAATCGGTTAGTCGGAATATATTCCAACTGTGTCCCCTGCAGGTTTCCCCATGCTAAAAGACATTTCTGAGTCACTTGTGTCTGAACTTGGTACGTACGGATGACCACTTAGTTGTTGTGCCCAAGACTTAGCTATATGGTTGACACTTCCCTCAGAAGATCTAATGCTTTGTCTCTCCTTGCCTAGGTGTCTACCAGATCTCAGGTTCATAAGCTTTGGTTAAGATTCCAAAATTTCCCCTTGGTATGGTTCAAAATTATGTGGAGTCCCCTTGGGTTCCTAGTCCCACCTGAGGGTCAACTTCAAATTATCCTATCTAAAAATTAACGAGCTTTCCAACAAGCTATAGAGCTCAAAAAATGGACTTCTGATGAAAAAGTTATGTCAAATCAGGCTCCTGGGGGTCAAAACAGGGAAACATGCACCTTTTGGAAAAATCACAATTGTGTGTGAAAATCGTGATTTTGGGGGGTCTGAAAATTGTGATGCTGAGCTCTTATGAAAATCACGATTTTGAAGGATGATGAAAATCGCGATGCTGAGCAACCACAAAAATCACGATTTTGTGAAATCATGAACATCGCGATGTTGAGCACCTATGAAAATCGCAATTCTGATGGATCATGAAAATCGCGATGCTGAGCAACCATAAAAATCATGATTTTGTGAAATCATGAAAATCGCGATTTTGAGGGATGATGAAAATCGCAATTCTGAATAATCCCAAAAAAAGCAATTTTGAGTGAGAATCGTGAAAAACGCAATTTTGAGAATGATCAAAAAATCGCGATTTTGAATGAAAATCGTGTTTTTGGCCTCAAAATCGCGATGTTGAGAATGATAAAAAAATCACGATTTTGATTGAAAATCGTGTTCTGAAAATCGTGTTTTCTGAAAGTCATGTTTTTGACATGAAAATCACGATTTTGGATGAAAATCATCTTTTTGAAAATCGCGATTGCCAACAGAAAATCGTGTTTGATCACAATCGTGTTTTTGGCTGAAAATCGTGATTTGTGAGAATCGCGATTTTGAGCCCACTGAAAGTCATGTTTTCTCAAAGTCGTGTTTTTGACATGAAAATCGCGATTTTGGATGAAAATCGTGTTTTGGAAAATTGTGATTGCCAACAGAGAATCGTGTTTGATCACAATCATGTTTTTTGGTTGAAAATCGTGATTTGTGAGAATCGCGATTTTGAGCAGAACCAGAGAATCGCGATTCTGAGAATGATCCCAGGATCGTGTTCTTTTCAAAAAGCTTTTAGGCGGGAATTAGAGAATCATATTTTTTTGAAAAATTTTGAATTTTATGAAAATCACGATTTTCAATCACAATCGTGTTTTTTGGCAAGAAATTCAAATTTCTGAGTGCCGAGCAATGGCGAGCTCCGTATGTGTAGAAAATCATGAAAAAACACAAGCGCTTGCTCTCTCTTGCACTTCCTAACTCCTTGTCACACAATAATGCATGAAAAATGGTATGATAATGGTGAAAATGCACTAAAAAACAAGAAATTTCTATGAAGATGAAGATGGAAGAAGATGGAGATGGTGATGATGATGAAGATGAAGAGGAAAAATTAGAAAATGAACAAAAATGATAGTTTTTTTACCTTCCAACGTCGCAAATCTACGATCTTACCATCACAACGCTCGTCCTCGAAGCTCTCTCCCTGGCAACGGCACCAAAATTTGGTGTAGCTCAAGCGTAAGCACAACCTCCTTTACTTGTCAATCCACGGAGACGTGAGGACCGGTATGAAGACCACGAGCAAGTGAAGGCACAAGTGCATGAGTGAAAGCACACAAACATGCACACACATACACACACATGCACAAGGTAAGATCAAAGAGAGGAACAATGGAATGCTTCGATTGCAAAAGAGTTCTCTTACAAAAGCTCTATTCTCTAACAAGCTTCCCAAAAAATGAGCTCTCTAGCTCTTTTTATAGTTTTTGGACTAGTTTTGGCCCTGTCCAGACTTAGTGTCCGACCTAGTTAAAAATTAGGTTACAGCGCTTATTTGAGGACTCAAACAAAGTCTAGAAATTATGAAAATTGGTAGGATGATACTTCTAATACTCCTCAAGCTCAAGGACTCCTTGGCTTGAACAAAATGCAGTTACAAAAATAGAAAATGGTATTTACAATGGTTTTTAGTGATGAAAATCACTATTTTTGTAGGGGATTCTTTTGAAAATTTGGCATGTACTTCTTGGAGCTCCCTACTTGCTCCTTCTTCTTGTATGTCCACTTGTTTGATGCGCTTTCCTTTGTGCTTGACCTTGAGTTCCAACACAGGTACAGATGAGAAGGTCATACAAAGTCTTAAGAACCAAATGGAGAAAGAGTTCAAGATTAGTGACTTGGGAGACTCGACATATTTCTTGGGCATGGAGATTTCATATACTCAACATGGAGTATATGTGACTCAAGAAAGGCATTTGAAGAACTTGTTAATCAAGTTTAAAATGGAAGATTGCAGGGTACACCTACTCCAATGGAGATGAATCATAAATTGAGCAGATATGGAGGAGAAGAATTCAAGGACATGAAGCTATATCAAAGTCTGGTTGGTAGTCTAATATATACTACATTAATTAGGCCTGATTTGTCATATGCAGTTGGAGTGTTGTCTGCTTTCATGCATTGTCCTAGGAAAGAACATTGGGTTGCAAGACAAAGGGTGCTAAGATACATTAAGGGTACACTCAAAGAAGGTTTGTATTATGGTTTCACATCAAATGCAAACATCAAGATATTTAGTGATACAGATTGGGCAAGTAATCATGATGATAGAAAATCAACCTATGGGTATTTATGTTATGTGGGAGATAAGTTAATCTCTTGGTGTTCTAAGAAGCAACATACAGTTGTTTGTCATCCACAGAAGCAGAGTATAAAGGTATGGTTGAAGCTGCAAAAGAGGTTATCTGGTTGAAGACTCTCATGAAGAGTTTTGACATCATTCAGAGTATACCCACTATTCATGGAGATAATATGAGTTCATTGTATCTAGCTGCTAACCCTGTTTTTCATGCAAGGACTAAACATATTGAGATTCAATATCATTTCTTGAGAGAGAAGGTGATTGATAAAGAAATTGAAGTCATACATACTTCAACAAAAGATCAGATTGTAGACATGTTAACCAAAAGCTTGGATGGAACTAAGTTACAGAGGTTCAAAGACATGGCAGGTATAAAGAAGATGGAGAAAATCACAATTGATGATTGAGAGGGAGCTGTTGATGCAGGACAATCAACAATTGATGATTTGGACAAAGGATTGAACTCAAATAATAATGCAAAGATCAAATTCTGAGGCTTGAAGATAAGTGCATGATTAGAAGAAGAAGACTTGTATATACATGTACATTAAGCTTTAAATTAGTTCACCTATATCTTTGTAAAGGTGACAAGTTTGTACATATATGCTTATATATACAAGTATAGTGTCAGGACATATGTGAGGGATGATGAGTGAAAAGTTTTGGAAGTCATTAGAGACTTAGAAAGTGAGAAGAACTTGATGTATCACTTAGATGTAATTTTTCCTGAATAGAAGAAAATTGCACCTTGATCTTTTGCTCAGTGCTCCTTCTGTGTTTATCTTCTTGATGAATGCTTTGTACAAGTCTAATTCTATAGTTGAGTGACCTCTGTACAAGTTTTGAGAGTTTAATTGTAATCAGGCTGAGAGAATTGTAAGTAGGAACATTTACATTTTTAAATGTGAAACGTGAAGATAGAAACAAGCACAATCCCGATGGTCAATGTTTTGATAAGATCTCCCTCCACAATGTAAAGTTTTGAGCAATTTGGGAGAACCATGCATTAGAAGTTGCAGGTGTCAAAGACGACTATACAGAAGTAAAGTTTCAAACATAGGTACATTGTTTGGAGAGAATTTCAAGATCTACTAAATCTTTTGGAAAGATTTAACTTGGAGAAGGTGTGCCTACTTTAGAAGATACCTTGTACAAAGTTTCATTGGAAACTTGACACATTTGATCAATCAATGAGTGAGTTATGTGGAGTAGAATTTTTTGTGTAATGGCTTTCTTCATAGTTAGTTCAAAGTTTGATAATTTGGCAATGGTCTTCTAAAATTGGTAGAGGTTCTGAGTTGTTCTTGATATAGAGGTGCTCTAACATCAAGGATAACTTGTTCTTCTGGATATTAACAATCTTCGTCATCTTTATCAACGTCAAAGACTTTATGCAAAAATGTAACTGCTATATCAATGACCACATGGACATACAGAAGTGGTATTCACAGAAGTGTACATAGTGTGTGTGTGCTCAATATATGCAATAAAATGGCACTATAAGATTGAATTCATAGCCCAAACAATAGCGAAAAACACCTGCAAGTGTCTCTCAACTCAGTTCTTTAGGATTAAAAAAACTGCATAAACTTGTAGTGGTTGCTTCCACCACGACTTAAAACCTTGTAAGAACCTATAGATTTACTAGTGTGGATGAAAACATAGCCCCAAAGCTGAATAGTTTCTATTGCACAAGCACAAAGAACACTCTTCTTCATGTTTTTGAACCTGTTTAAAGAGAACTATGCATGCAAATACTGCAAAATGGCTCCAAGAATCACCCCAAAAATACTTCAAGACAGGCTTTGAAAGCAAAGAATGAAGCTTTGAGGGCCCAAAACATGTTCAAGGTAATGTGAACCTTAGTATTTCCCCTTCTTCAAACAACACAAGAGTGTAGCTTAGTGGTAGGAGATTGTCGGTTAAGCGAGCTTTGGGGGGAACAAACTGGGATGGGTGAACTCCTCGGAAGTATTGAGAACCTCTGTCTTCCTTGATCATTGAGGTCCTCCATTGCACACAACAAGTGGCATCAATGGTGAGTTTGTTGACTCAGATGACAAGGTATGCCATGGTCCATGCATTGGTCACCACCTTAGTCAGAAGCCTTGGAGAAAGCCTTCGTGGGTGGGTGAGTGCTCACTTTTCTCGCACAAAAGCAACAAACCTTTTACCTTGGGATGCTCTTATCAATGAAGTATTGTGATGGTGATGCACCACAGTGAACTCCTCTTCTCAATAACTCCACAAGGATACTCTCACAATAGAAAACTAAGCTCTGGATGTTGCATGCACTACTCCGCATAGGGCCTATAGAATACATAGAAAAACACAGTACACAAGGAGCACGAACACAGATTTCTTAGGTGTTACAAATGCGGGCTAACTTACAGTCTATGGTTGACTAAGCCACTCTATATAAACATATACAAAAGCATTCTGGGGTCATTTGGCCTTTCACAAAGACACTAACGGTAATGGAGAGAGTTTGGGAATGTGTGTGGGCTGGTATAAAAAAGATTGATAGAGAAGGAATGAGAGAAAAGGAGTTGGAGTGAGTGAGTTGAAAAGAAATATAGTGCAAACGATAGTGTGTAAAAGAGAAAGTGTGTGAGTGATGAAAAGGGAGAAATAGAGTGCAAGTGATAGTGTGTGAAAGAGAAAGTGTGTGAGGGATGAAAAGAAGGAGATTAGGTTGACGAGAAGAGGAAAAGGAGAAGTGAAGGAAGGGAAAAGAGGGTGAAAATTTTGTGGCTAAAAATTAGGGGAATTCAAGCGACTATCATGGGAAGTAGATAAGTGACAAAACTGAAGTTGAAACTCGGGCTGAAACTCGGAGATACGAGAAATTGAGCAAGATCTAGTTGCACATAAGCCTTTTTTTTTAGGCTTAGGTACATATTCAGCTCAACTCTTACCGATATGAATCTAGAGCAATTTGAGGTGCAAGGATACACCTTGTTTAAGGAAATTGGTGTGTGTTGATTGGTATGGGTTGAGATCCTAAATCGATATGGGAAATTCAGCAAGATTTACTTGCAGATAAGCATTTTTTATTGGGCTTAGCAACATTTTCAGCTCAACTCTTACTAATATGAGTTTAGAGCAGCTTGAGGTGCATGGATAGACCTTGTTTAAGGCAATTGGTGTAGGTAGGTTGGTGTGGGTTGAGATCCAAACTTTTCCTATACATTATTCTATAGTCCTGCATCATTACTTGTATGCATTGTCATTTATGGTCACATTGACCCTTATGTGCGAGATTTTCATGTAATCTTACCCCTATATTCATATACATGTGTGTTTTTATAGAGTATTCTTCACAAGATCATTATGTGGGTTTCAATGCCCCCACACAATGCACCTCTCTCTCTCTCTCTCTCTCTCTCTCTCCTTCTTGCTCCTCTTGTTCAAAACAACAAATGCCTGCATTGGCAAATGAATTGTTTCCTACATTTGTGGTTCTTGCCTCTCACAATTATCATTTAGTGTATCCATTTTCTTCCTCTATTTCTCACTAATCCTCTCTTTCCTGTCACATCATGATGGATTATTCTTCTTTTTCTTAGCACTAGATAACTCACATTTACCATTTTTTGGTGTTGGAACTACCACATCTTCTTCCACTGTCTCTATGGTACCTAGGTTTTAGCCTAGGGCCTTATGAAAACTTGGAGAGGGATTTGTTCCTTTGAAGCACTATGTCATAAGAGGATTATGGGTGCATTTTTTAGGGTTGTGCAGAAAACCTTTAATCAAATGTTTTCCCCTACATTCCTCACATAATTCCTCAATCTTCATTTTTTAGGGTTGTGCAGAAAACCTTTGATCAAATGTTTTCCCCTACATTCCTCACATAATTGTTGTCCTAAGAATCACGCATCTTCATCTGGGCCCCTACATTCCTCACATAATTCCTCTCTACATTTTTAGCGTGGATCTCTTGGAGTTGGTGGAGCCTTAGTGCACTATCATTGTGCGTGGCACCTTTCTCAATGTAATACACTCCAAAATTTGTCCTAATCTTCATTTCCACCATTGTATCTGGCATAATGATTCTTCCTAGTACCATCTCCCTTCAACCTAGTTATCCTCAAGATAGTTCATATTCTCCTCTATGTAGGGCTTGATAACTCACACTAGTGTCAATGTTGAGGGTTTCACTAACACTATTGAACTTTTTAAATTTTTTGTATTTCAATGGAACCATATTTTGAGGAGGTGGGGATTTTTTATCCAACATTGTTCTAGGTGAATCTTGTCTTTGATAATGAAACCTTAGGGCTTTAGGTTTCGACCTCTATTATCGGGTTCAATAGTTCTCCCTTGGCATGTATGGGCCTCTATTCTGAGTGAGAGGTGGTGGCCTATGACCCTGTCTATTATAGTAACACTTGAATCTTGAACAATTTTTCCATTTTTTATCTTTGGCACAAAATTGCATAACCCATCGAACATATTGTGTTCATCCTCATAGTGAAAAAAACTTCTCAATGGTTAGGTTTCAATGAGAAAGTCTATACCTTTTCTTGATTGCTCTAGATTAGGATAGACTTTTCTCAATTGCTCTAGATTCACTCTTTTTGCTACTTGATCTATATTTTCTTCTATGATTGAGTATCAATTGTTCTAGTATTCATGGTTTCTTGAGCATCTTACGAGCTACTGTGGCCAACCTCAAACCTTATGCTAGATAATCATCTACATCTATACACTCTTTCAAGTATGCTTTAAGATCTTCCGAGCATTTTATGTAGACCAATGAACTTAATTTTACAATAATCAATCCATTACAAAATACAGAGATTAATTTATCCTTAGATGGAATTCCTTGATACAAGAACAATCTACATAATTCTTTTGTCTACAATTCACACAATCCATTAGATTTTTTCTTGGAAATATGGATAAAAGAGGGAGTATCCTGTTGGATACTTTGTTTGGAGAACTTGATGATAAACTCTTTTAATGTGGCTTCAACTACGTCTTAAAAATCTCCACATCATAAAGACTAAAACCATGAGAGGGTTATTTCCGTCAAGAGAAACCCAGAAGCTTCAAATTGAGTGATAAAATTGTACATATTTTGACATAATTTTTTGAATCAATCTTTCCATCTTACAAGCTTTCAATGCACTTTGCTACTTGATAAAGCCTCATAATTATCATAGGTGGTAATTTTCTATTTGGAAATGGAGGTCACACATATAGATCATCTTGTAATTTTTTATGTCATCTTTCTAAAATTTGAACTTTAAGAGGCATAACTCTAATGATCTTTTGATACTTCTTAGGTTGGCCTCTATTTGTCTCATAGTATTTATTGTTGATATATTTAGGTAGTGATGTGTGTGAACACACTGGACCACCGAAGCACTTTTTTCCCTCTTTAGGAGGTTTTTTCCCCCGACTTGTATATATGACTATTGCCCAAACAAGCTACTTATCTTTGTACATTCTAGTGGTAATACATTCAGTATTGTGTGTTGTGCCCCAAGCTTCTTCTTCTTCCTTGTGCTATTTGTGGGCTTCTGTAGACATCTAACTCCAACAATTTGTATCAGAGCAGGTCGCCCCTTCATCTAGGGCATCGTCATCACCTCTTCGGTTGTAGTATCAGAATCGTAGGAATTCTGGTGACCATACTCAAGGTGTTTCAGAGATCAAACCGGCTTCGCTTTGTGGTGCCAAAATCCCATCTGAGCTCATTTTGACTTTTGAACTCATTATCATAGCGATTTTGTAGGCTACTTTGTCTTTTTGTGCCAAAGGTATATACCAGTTTTGGTTCGCCAATATAAGCATCTCGAGGTCTGCTAGAGGTTTAGTAGAATTTGTTTGGGAAGTTCTATTCAAATGTTTGAGATACAGTCAATTTTTTGCATTAAGGTATTTTAGTCACCGACCATGGCTAAAAGAAATGATGTATTCCGTATGTTGGCTATTGAGGATAAGTTGGATGGTACCAACTACCCCTTGTGGGCTTATATGATGTGAAATGTATTGGTTGCAAAAGGACTATGGAACATTGTGTAGGGTGTGGAAAGACATCCTATTACACCTGTAAATATAGGTACTACAAATACAGGTACTCAAGCTGATGGAGATGGTGTAGAAGATGGTGATATTTTGTAGATTCCTCTTTGTGATTTAGTTTCTACTGTACCTACTGTAGAGCAAATTTGTTGGGATCGTAGAGATGCTCAGGCAATGCATTGATAGCTTTGTCTGTCAAACGTGCCATTATTCCTCACATTTGCTCTTGCAGAACAGCTAAGGATGGTTGGGATACACTTACCACATTGTACCAGGCTAGGAACGAGACTCGTGTTGCTTACCTCTGAAAACAGTTAGAGAGTGAGCACATGAATGAAGGTGATTCTATGGATAGTTTTTTGAAAAAGATCAAGGATTTGAAAGAACAGTTGATTTCTGCTAATGAAGTTATACCAGATATCTCACTTATGCATACCATTTTGAATGGTCTTCCTGATTCATATCAGAGTTTGGCCTCTACTTTTCCATTAATGATGAAAGAGAATCCAAATGCCTTGTCATTAGAAGAGTTAGTCTCTGTTCTATTGCAAGAACATTAGTCTAAGCAAAAGGTCCATCATGTGTATTGCAGATCAAGTTTTCTTGGCTAGTTAGAAGGGAAAAGGTAAATGGAGCTCATCTACTAGCAAGTAGAAATCTACAAATGTTGCACATTTAAAGAAGGAAGGCAAAGATGAGAAGAAATCAGAAAAGCAAAAATTATTTTGCAATTAATGTAAAGGAAATGATCATATCATAAAGAATTGTCCAAAACTGGCTGCAAAAGAGGCAAAGAAAAAAGAGGCAGGAATGGTTGTTGCAGAGGCCTCTACACCCAAAATAAAGTTTGCTAATCTTGTGCAGAATGAAGAATGGGCATTTACTACTGTTTGTAGTTTTGACCCATCTTCTCATGAGTAGTGTATGTCTGCAGTAGACCTAGATGTTTGGTATTTTGATAGTGGGGCAACCAAAGATATTACCTTGCAACACAGTTTCTTCACTTCACTTGAGCCTCTCGCTACAGGGAATACTGTCACATGTGCCAACAACTCCTCTTATCCTTTCATGGGAGTTGGTAAGATCATTATGACTATTGCTGATAGTAGTTCTTTCACTTTGTCTGATGCTTTATTTGTGCTAGGGATCAAGAAAAATCTATTATCACTTTCTACATTAGCCAAGATTGGCTTGGTTGTGAAATTTGTTGATGATAGATGTATAGCTCATGATCCATCAAATGGTGACATCATTATTTCTTTTGGAATTTTATATCATGGGTTGTATAAGCTCATAGACTATGAAAGATCTATGAATGATTTGACATGTGCAGTACATGATTCTCAGGCTATGTCAGATGCAAAGCTTTGGCGTGCATGCTTTGATCATCTGAATTTTGCAAGTTTGCTACACCTGCAAAAATCTAAAATGGTGTCCTCTTTGCCCAAACTTGAGGCACCTGGAAAACATGTTTGTGAAGGCTGTATTTTGGGCAAAATGCAGCATTCCTCCTTTCCAAAAGATGGTTCAGTTTGGGCTACTCAGAAATTGCAGCTTGTACATAGTGATGTCTATGGTCCTATGCAAACACTTTCTTTTGGAAACTATCTTTACTTAGTGACTTTCATTGATAATTTTTCTAGGCATGCATGGGTATATCGACTCAAATCAAAGTCCAAAGTGCTTATGTGCTTCAAATGCTTTTTGGTTTTGGCTGAAAATTGGTTAGCATGTAAAATGGGCACCCTCTGTTCTGATCAAGGGGGAAATATATGTCTTCTAACTTTGATGCATTTCTGGTTGAACGTGGGATAAAACATCAATGTACAATGCTATATACACCTCGATAGAATGGAGTTTTTGAACGAAAGAACAGATCACTCATGGAGATGGCGAGGTGTATGGTCAAGAGCCAGGCCTTACCACATAGTTTTTGGCTTGAGGTTGTTATGTGTGCAGCATATGTACTAAGCAGGTGTCCCACTAAAGCATTGCAGTCTATCACTCCATATGAGGCTTGGCATGATTGCAAGCCATGTGTTGCTCATCTGCATGTTTTAAGTTGTTTGGCATATGCATTAGTGCCTGAACAACATCGCAAAAAATATATCATCCACAAACTAAACACATTCTGGTTAGCTGTGATGTTGTTTTTGTGGAAGATGTTATTTAGCCCTTACTTTCATGTACAAAAGAGGCATATGTTAGCTCCAAAGACATGTATGATACTTTGCTGCCTCTTTTTACAAGTGGATAGTCTAGTGCTGGTCCAAATGAGGCAACTTCTCAGCCATTGCAAGTTTCATGTGATGATGCAGATCATTCCATTTCTGATGCAGATTTGTATGATGCACTTATTGATGAGAGACTCATATTGAGGAGGCAAAAATTATGCCAAAATGGCTAGTGTAGACTTTCCGTGATAACAAACTAGATGCACCTCTATCATATCGTACTCGTTCAGGCTCTCATAGTGCCTCTTTTGCATCAGATTGCTATGCTATGTGTGGATCTAGTCTCTGTGATGAGACTGAGCCTGTTTCATTTGATAAAGTGCAAAATTTTGAACATTGGATGGCTGCAATGCAATCTGAATATGATGTTATCATGAAGAACTGTACCTGGTCTTTATGTGACTTGCCTCTTGGCAAGAAGGCCATTGGCACTAAGTGGATATACAAGCTGAAGCGTAAACCTGATGGAACAATTGACAAGTATAAGGCTAGGTTTGTTGCAAAGGGTTATGCGTAGGAAAGAGGTATTGATTTTGATTAGACCTTTGCACCTACATGCCGAATTACTAGTATTCGTAGAATCTGTGCACATGCGGCTCATCATGGTTGGAATGTACATTGGTTGGACATAAAAACAACATTTTTGAATGGTGACTTGCATAAGGAAGTGTAAGTTTTTCAGCCCCATGTCTTTGTGCAGAAAGGGCATGAAAACTAGGTGTGCAGGTTAAGAAAGGCTTTATATGGTTTGAAACAAGCACCACGTGCTTGGTATGAAAAGATGCATGCCTATCTGATTGCACATGGTTTTGAGTATAGTCCAACTGAAAGCACCTTATATCTCAAGCGTGCTAATGATGTACTTCTAATCCTTGTGGTGTATGTTGATGACATGTTGCTCACTGGTCCTCATGAGAAGCATATTCCTCATTTCAAGGCTGAATTACATGCCTCATTTGAGATGTCTACTTTGGGGAATTCGCATCATTATTTGGGCATCCAGTTTATGCACGTTGATGGTGGAATGGCTTTGTGTCAAACGAAATATATTGACACATTATTGTAGCGTTTTGGCCTTGAAGACTGTAAACCTATTGCCACTCCTATGGAGAGAGGTTTACGATTGAGTCTTCATGATGCTAGAGATGCATTTGATGTTGTTCTCTATCAGTAGGCTCTTGGATGCTTGATCTACTTATGCATTACTCGTCGAGATATTCAGTTTTTTGTCTCACAAATGAGCAAGTTTATGCATTGCCCAGGTGTCAAGCATTGTTAGGCGGTTAAGTGCATCTTTCGCTACTTGAGTGGTACCTGACTACTTGGATTGTTTTATCTCAAGGGGGATCACTACCAGCAGATTTTCATGCTTTTTTTGATAGTCTTGGGCTGGTTGCTCTAACACTTGTGTGTCCACTAGTGGCTTTTGCTTCATGCTTGGTAGCTCATGTATATCTTGATTGAGCAAGAAGCAGCCTATTGTGGCCACTTCCAATTGTGAGGCTGAGTATAGGGCAGCTTTCATAGCGACTGTTGAGTGTGTGTGGCTTAGACTCCTTATGGTTGATTTGGGTATTGGTCAGTCTTTTGCCACCACCATCTTCAGAGCGCATTGACAGTTGTGAGGAACCTTGTGTTCCATGCTCACACTAAGCACATTGAGGTGCATCATCATTATGTCAGGGAGAGGTTCTCTGTTGGGGAGATCAGCTTGGCATATGTGCCCATGCAGGAGAACATTGCATACCTTTTCACAAAGGCTCTTCCCAAGGAGAATTTTGAAGCTTTTTGCATAGCTTTGGGCTTACTTCCCTTTGTGGATTGATTCCACATAGCTTGGCACTTCCTTATACATAAGTGCCAGCTCCTTGTTCACCGCATCACTCCCACGAGGGATTTGTTGATATATTTAGGTAGTGATGTGTGTGGACACCCTAGGACCATCGGGGCCCTTTTTTCCCTCTTTACAAGATTTTTTTCTCTCGGCTTCTATATACGCCTATTGCCCTAACGGGCTACTTATCTTTGTACATTCTAGTGGTAATACATTCAGTATTGTGTGTTGTGCTCCAAGCTTCTTCTTCTTCCTTGTGTTGTTCATGTGCTTCCGCAGACATCTAACTCCAACATTTATCTCATCATCTTAGGGAAGGTATTTCTTTCATTCCTGATCTAAAAAATTCTTTTTGCATGGCATCTGTCAAATCCAATTCTTGCTTCTTTTGCCATCACTGGAAACCTAAACTCTCTAGATCTCTCTTGCTCTTGGTATCTCATAGGCTTATTAGGTGTTCTAACAAATGATGGTGTCTTCTCTAAGTTTTTATATTGATCCTTTCTTGTTCTTGGCATTTTTGAATCTTCTATGAGGACAATATTGGCAATAGGTTGCTTCCCTCTATCATTTGAGTATTGGGGATTCTTTGAAAGGTCATTTTTTTAATCATCTCTTGCCATGCATTTCCAATAAATTCTCTTGGCTTATCAATGTCAGGTGGATCTTTAAGATGTGTTTGATCCTATACTAAAAAACTTCCATATTTTGGAGGATCTTTTGTCATCTCATGTGATCAAATCATCTTTTCTGTGGATCTACCATTGTAAAATATTCTCCAAATGATTTTCTTATCTTGATTTTGATATAGTGAGCATCATATAATCTTTTGAGAGATCCCTTTCTATGAGGTGTGGGTTGAGGATCTTCACCAATTTTTGCATTTTCCTTTCCCATATTCTTTGGAGTTATGTCTATTAGTTTGCTTAAATAATCATATTGATCTATGATCATGTAACTAGTCTCTTCTTTGCTAATGCACATATATGGTTCAAACTTTACTATTGGGACTTAACCAATTTCCTTTACCAAGAGATTCTTCAATGGCACCATGTATTTATTAAGGTAATCAATGAAGACTAGAGCACCCACCTTGTATTCCCTCATATATTCTAAAATGATTTTCTATTCATATTAAAAAATGAGCTCAACTTGTTTGCGTTCATCTCATCTAGAGTTATCATTTCTTTCCAATCACTCTCTAATTCACTAGTAGAATACATATGATTGGACTTAAGGTTCATCACACTAGCTACAAATGAGATCTAGGTTAGCCCAAAATTTAGCCTTAGTCCTTCCAAAGAATTAAAACTATTGTCAAAACCTAAGTTCATTTTCAAAAATTCTTGACTCCTTGAAAGGCAATTCTAGGGTTAATTTGGAGAAATAAATTCAAATTCAAAACACTTCTCACTCTTCCTTTCCATGTTAGAAGATGTTTATCTCACAATGATGCATTTCAAATAAATGAAAGATCTAGCATTCAATTATTAATTTCAGTGCAATTAATTACAACGCTTATATGGCTAAACTCCCTTTGCCACTATTACATAAAATTGAAAGGTGAAATGAATGCTTACATCTATTTTTGATATAGTCTTTTTCTCACACATTTGATTATCTTAAAATAATTTTTAATCACCATCAATCCTTCAAATTCCTAATGTGCCCATTCATGATTTGAATTAAGAAGGCTTTTGTAAAGGAGATCTCAAGCCACAAATTTTCACACAATAAGATTCAAAGATATAGAAGCACTCACGTCCAAAGTTTCCTATGAAATTATGTGATGGAGATGCACCATGGTAGTCTCTCCTTCTTGAGAGATCTAAGATGATACTATCACACTAGAAGACTAAGTTCTGGATTTCGTACACAATACTCTCCATAGGCGCTGTAGAATTTGCAAAAACACATAGTACACAGGGAGCATGATCACATATTTCTTAGGTGTTACAAATGCAATCAAACTTAAAGTTTGTGTATGGCCAGGCCACTATATTTTTATTAAAGAACATATACAAAAGTGGTCAATGGTCATTTGGCATTTCACATGAACACTAATGGTAACAATATCCCACTAAAGGCCAATATGGCCAAAGTGACTATGGGAGACAAATAAATAATGATAAATAATACTTGAGTGTAAGTATATAGACTATACCTCCCACTTGATAGGCATGTTACACAATATACAAGTAACTATGCATGATCATGAATCAAGTAACCCCCATCAAGTGACAACAGTGTTGAAAGCTATGTTGTGGTAGAGCTTTGGTCAAACTATTTGCATCATTATCTCGAGTATAAGCCTTCTCAAGAATAATGCGGTCAATGGCTAAGCCATCTTTAATGAAGTGATACCTCACCTCAATGTGCTTGGTCTTTGCATGATAGACCAAATTCATAGCCAAAGCAATGGCACTTTGACTATCACTAAGTAAACAAGGTACATGCTGAGGTAGACCCATATCACAAGCAAGAGGGCAAAGCCAAAATGCTTCCTTACATGTCTCCCTTGTTGCAATGTACTCTACATTTGTGGTCAAAATAGTTGTGCATTCTTGAAGACAAGATCTCAAAGAGATAGCACCTCCAACAAAATGAAAAATGTACCCTAATATAGACTTTGGATTTTCTACACAACCAATATAATCATAAACAATTATGGATGCCTTTCCTCTACCTAAGCATAGAAACTTGTCCTTAGTGTCACTCAGATATCTCAAAATCATCATGATAGCTTCCCAATGCTTCTTGCCATGATTATACATATATCTGCTCACAAATCCCACTTCAAATGCAATGTCTAGTTTCATAGCTACCATAGCATACATGAGACAACCAACAACAAACTGATAAGGGAAGAACAATTTACCACCAGGTGCACTATTGCTAATGGCTATGCAAAACATATCCAATGATGATGGCAAGGTGCATAACAACGAGAGTGCTTCCATTTCATTATCCATATCCATTTTTTGAGCCTATAACCAAGAGAATATAACAGAAAACTCATTTAGATGAGCAACAACAATATATGTGTCCTTCATGCGAAGTTCATATAACTTTCTCATCAAGTACACTCTATTTGATGTCGTTTCTTTTTCATATATATTACATAACTTCTTCCAAAGCTCTTCTACACTTTCACACTCCAATACTTTAAAGTAAAAATTATCTGCCAACTACAATTGAATGGTAGACCTAGCCATTTCATCCAACTCATGCCAGTCATCTTCATCCATGATAGTAGGCTTCTTTGATATTCCATTTATTGGCTTCCATTGCCTCCTCTAAATCAGCACATCGTTAATCTCATTCTTTCATGGAGCAAAGTTTGTGCCATCAAATTTTTGGATCTCAAAATGGTCTTTGCCTTGCAAGTTATAGCTCCTCCTGGGAATAGCTACAATTACCCTTAAGGACAAATGTCAATCACCCACAACTATGCACTTCAAGTCACTCATGGTTATACATTTCCAATTTCTCATGACTATACACTTCAAACCCCTCATGACATCAAACATTGACTGCCTAGGAGATGAGACATGTAGCTACCCACAATGGGGATCCCCAAGCGCACTTGATGTGGAACTAGAAATTGACCTCAATCGTAGACTTTAATCACCTACGACATGAGATATGTAGTCGCACTCATAAGAACCCTATTTCCATTAGCCATAGGTTCTTGATCATCAAAACGAATAACAAATGATCACCCAATGTTGTGGTCAAATTCACTGTATGGGTGACAGTGATGAGTGTTATCAATAAGAAAAATGGGCTTGCAACCATTCTCAATAGCAAGAGTTCATCTCTCTATGGTTAGTTATTGATTGACCTCAATAATTACAGATAATTAAGCATGAAGAACCTCTCAAAATGATCTCAATGACCTTTGAAAGTTGGCCTTACTCACCTGCAAATTGATGGACTTAATCATTCTTGTATGTCCACCAATTCTACTACAAGCACCTTCTCAAAACAAAAAAGGATAAAAAAACGAAGGAAAATCTAATCTACTTCAAGGAGGATAATCAAAGAAAAACACATTACAATAAAGAGTTCACAATCCATCATGCAAGTTACCTAGACTTGGATGTATCTCGCTTATAAATATGCTAGAAATTGTAGCATTGTACTAGATGTGTACCTACATATACCTTCACAATATCAATGTAAGAAGAGTAGATAACATGTAGTGCAATCAAAATCTATAAGAAAACATACTGGATGGCTTCTTGTCAAGCTCCAAACGCCATGCCATCAAATCCAATAATCAACTTCAAATGCATGTCATTGCACCACATACATTTACAAGGGACGTGATCACATATCATGTGATCAAATGACCAAAAATCATGCAATCACATGATCATAAGCCATCTGATAACATGATCATAAGTGACATGGTTATAGACCACATGACTACACCCAAGGTCAACTGCACATGGAGACCAATCATAGACATGAAACCAATCATCAAAATAATGATAAATCTCTCATAACTCCATGAAAACATGCAAGTGATAGCTCAAATACAGCCAATAGAAAGATTTATATACAAGAAAGAATGCAAAAAAAATTCACGCCAATAGTATATCTAAGCTACAAATTCTCTAATCAAGCATGCTTGCATACAAAAATGAAATGGATTTCAAGAATATGGAAAATGAACAAAAAATCAAGCTCAATGATAGATAACCCAATGGAGGCAAGAATCAAGATTCATAATAACCAAAAATGTGCCGAAATCACACTTCAAAGTGGTTTGTAATTATTTCCACTAGTTTTGCCTGAAGAAGAGCTCACGTCATTGGTGTGAATACTCCTCCCAGGTATAGAAAAATATCTTAAAATTTGACAAGAATAGACTAAAACATTTTTTAACTTTTTTGGGCCTACCACTCTTCACACACATAGCTATATCAATGGTTTGATAAGAAAGTTTTAAGTAATAATTGGATCACTTAGAAGGATGCTCAATGAGCTCCTTGAGTCCAATTGGGAGAAAATGTTTAGAGAAGGGGTCCAAATGTATGAATCTTCAATGTTATCTAAGGAGAAAACATGTGGAACAGATATGTGTTTACTTCATAGAAAATTCAAATATAAACAAATAGTCCTCAAACAAGTGCCATGATAACCCTAGTGTAGGATATCCAAGCTTTAACAAGACATATATATAAAGAGGTAAATTTATTAATACATACTTTCCAAGGAAAACCTAGATTATTTAGCGAGCTTTAATAATATCATGAACATAATATTGAAACATTATATATGGAATGTCTTCTACACCTTCGGATATACCTCTCTATTTTTTTCTAACAAAAAATAGAGAGGTATATTAAATAATTTCATGATTGGATGGCATATGACTCAATGAAGAGAAATAGGTTTTTGAGATCAATCCAAATATAGTTCAGATTATAGAGAAGGCTTTTCCATTCACCATATTTAAGAAATTAAGAAAGATGGATTATCAACTACAAAAAATCATTGATCCATCTTAAGAAGAAATTGTATGACTATAATAATCCCATTTCAAGCAGTAGGATAAAAAATCCTACCTATTAATCCAAAATAGACATTTTACATTGAAGATGAATGGACTAAAGGTAGCTCATATGATTGCATAGTAAAATGGAGAGATTTCAAATATAGTGCTAAGTGGGACATGATGAAAAGCACACTAAGAATTTATATCGGTTTCGTGGGAGGCATATTATCATCTATCTCCATGGTCATTTTTTAAGAGGAAAATTTTTTAAAAGAAGTGAAGTGTATTGAATGAGCTTAAGTTCTTATGGATTTGGGAGTGTAAATGCTCTAGAAGTCATGATCTAGTAATGTTTCTCATGGATTTTTAATGTTTAAGTGAAGAATTCTGTTATATGGGTTAAACTTGTTCATACTTGGGCATGTGAGTGCTCCCAAAGACTATCGATACATTGTGATAGTGATGTGTGTGAAGACATAGAGGATCGCAGGTGCACTTTTTTCCCTCCTTAGGAGGCTTTTTTCCCTGGCTTGTATATATGCCTATAACCATAATAGGCCACTTATCTTGCCTTGTACATTCACTTCAAGATACATTTAATGTTGTGTTTTCTCCAAGTTTCTTCTTCTTCTTTGTGCTCTTTGCATGTTTACATAGTCCTCAAACTCCAACAATCAGTATCAAAGCAAATCGCCGCTTTCTTTAGGGCATCCTCGACACCTTTCTAGTCACAATGTCAAAATTGCATGAAAATTATGGAGCATACTCAAGGTCATTAGGAGTTCAAAATAGCTTGGCTTTTTGGCATCCAAAATTTTGATTTGAGTTCCTTTTGGCTTTCCAATGCACTATTGTGGCAGTTCTACGAGATTTTTCCTTTTTCCCAAATATATATACAAATTTTGGTTTGCAAGTACAAAAGTCTTCTACAATTTTAGTAGAGCTTGATTGGGTATTTTTATTCAACATTTTTGAAATATGGTTAATTTTCTACATCAAGATATATGATTGTTGGTCATGGTTGAAAGCAATTATGTATTTTGTATGTTGCCTATTAAGGATAAGTTTGAGTGTTCTAATTACCCATTGTGGGAATACATTATGTATCATGTATTGGTAGGCTTGTGGAATATTGCATGGAGTATTGAAATATGTCCTCCTATACCTACAAATATTTTGATAGCAAGTGATGCACGTAGTGCTGAATGATGATCTTCAATTTCTTGGTCTTGTTGTGGTTTCTATTGTACCTACTACAGAACAACTTTTTTGGGATAATAGATATGCACACACACACAAGTATTGATTGCTTTGTTTATCAAATCTACAATTATTCCTCACATTTGCTCATCTAGAACAACCAAAGATGCTTGGGATACTCTTAAACACTATATCAAGAAAGAAATGAGGCCCGTATTGCTTACCTTAAAAAAAAACTAGAGACTAGTCATATGAATGAAGGAGGTTCAATTGATATCTTTTTGAAAAAGATCAAGGATTTAAAAGAGCAATCAGTTTTTGTCGATAGAATCTTGCTAGATAGTTCACTTGTGCACACTCTTCTTAATGGTTTTCCATAGTCTTATCAAAGTTTTGCTTTTACTCTTTTTTTTATGAACGAAAATTTGAATTCCTTAATTTTTTGAGGATTTAATCTTTTTTTTCTACAAAAAAAAAGATTAATCTAGACAAAGCAGGCCAATAATGAGTGTTGCATATCAAGCGCTCTTAGTTAGTCAGAAAATATGAAGGTAAATTGAGCTCCTCTACTAGAAAGCATAAATATGCTAATGTTGCTTAACCAAATAAGGAAGATAAAGATGACAAGAAAACAAAAAAAAAAAACAATACGGAAAATGATCATGTCCTTAAGAGTTTTCCTAAACTGGCTACAAAAGAGGTGGAGAAGAAAATGATGGAATGGTTGCTACAAATGCCTCTACACCTAAAATTGAATCCATTAACCTTGTTCAACATGAAGAATGGGCATTTACTACTCATTGCTACCATGACACATCTTCTCATAAGTAGTGTATGTCTATAGTAGACTTCGATGTCTAGTACATTGATAGTGATGCAACCAAACATGTTACACCACATCATAGTTTCTTCACTTCATGTGAGCCTAATTCTCTAAGGAATACTTTCACATGTGCTAACAACTCTTATCCTATCATGGGATAATGAAAGATCATTCTTACTACTATGTATGATAGGAATTTCACACTAACATATGCCTTATATATGCCAAAGATCAATAAAAAAATAGTTATCAATTTCAACACTAACCAAAATTCTATTTTTTGTTAATTTGTTGATTATAGATGTACACTTCATGATCTCTCAAATGGTGATGATATCATCACTTCTGGAAATTTTTATATAATTTTCTACATGAACTCATAGGTTATGTGAAAATTATTTAAATGTGTAGTTCATGATTCACTTAGATAACATTGGTGATTGCAAGGAACCTTGTAAAACATGCACATAGAAAGCACATTAATGTGCACGATCATTATTTCAAGGAGAGACTCTTTGCAAGAAAGATCAGTTGGGCTTATGTGCCCACATATGATAATGTTGCAACCCTTTCAGAGGTTTTTTCCCTTGGCTTGTATGTATGCCTATAACCCTCATGGGTTCTTATCTTTTCTTGTACATACACCTAGAAATACGCTCAAAGTTGTGTTGTTCTCTAAGCTTCTTCTTCTTCCTTCTGTTGCTTGTCTACTTGTCCAACCCTCAAACTCCAACAAAATCATGATTTAGTAACCTTTTACATGGATGTTGATTGTGCTATATGAAGGGGAAATAAAAAAGATGTGTCAAAAGGCTAGAAGGAGAGAAATATCATCAGTTTATGTGTATGTGCACATGGCTACTGTATTTAGTTCATGCTCATTTCACCTACAACTATACCTATAAAGGTACAAGCTCCTTTAGAATATGTTTGTTGTAGCTATCAAAAGCTTTCCACAAAATTCTAAATTCTCAATCCAAGAGTACTTACTTAGCTAGTTCTTAAGGACTAATGAACATCAAAGAAACCAATATCATTATAAGATAACAATAAAAGTTTCTGAAATATTCAAGTATTACAAGTATTCAGTAAGAAATGGGGAAAACTATGAGATTTCTAAAACTTTTTAAGTGATTATTCTGCCTAAATTGTGTGATTTAAAGAGTAAAATAGATTTGTACTAAAAAATGACTTATCTTGATTGTACCCTAGACAAGGCATTCAAAATATTTCAAAAATAGTTTAGCTCTACAGAATTCATTTATACTTCACACGTTTCTCACAAAAATTGTGAATATTGAATTTCTAAGGTTTTTGCATAAGTTTATAGATTTAATTGTACAATAATTCATGCAAAGATAAAAAATACATAAGAAAAAATGGTTTCAAAGAAGAAGAACTTTTTATGGGTTTTAAAACATGTTCCAAGGAGTATTTTCTAATCTTCTCTTCAAATTCATTATTTGGATTCTTGAGCAATTGTAGTTGGGCATCTCTATCTTCCTTTGACCGAATAACAATATCATCTTTAATTTCTTTGGATGTTCTATTTCAAAACCCTAATTGGATACTATTCTTTGATTCTATCACCATTTATATTTCTTTTTGTCCCATCTTCCTTTGTCTTTTGTAGGGTCACTATATTTTCTATATGCTTATGTTGACTTTTACATGTTAATTTTCTCCCTTTCTTTCTACTTTTTGGTTTCCTCTATGAGGATGAACATTTCTTTTTGTAGCTCGTTATATTGTTTGGCATTTGGGTTTATTGCTACCATTTGTATGGTGTTTTTTGGTCTAAGTAATTCTTCATTATGTTATTTGACCCTCTTAAAAGGAGAATATCAAACACTAAATTTTGTTTGTGCCACGTTATACCCATCTTTCTAATATTTTATCACTTTTCCTACTCTTCATCTACATTTTTTTTCCTTTCATTATCTCTTTCATTTGTGATACTTTGTCGTCCATTATAGCTATATCTTTCTATAGTCCTCTTTTAACTATAATCTTTGTTATATATCTTCTTACATCCTTTCCTTCTTTTCCTCAAGAAATTGTTTTATGCTTTCAAATTCTTATTCTTTTGGGGTTCTTTTCCTTTTCCTATCTATTCTTATAAGATTTCTTCGTTTGATGATATTATTTTATCTCTTTAATATTGTGTCCACCTCAACTAGCATCATTTCTTCATTTCCTTATTCATTATTTTGTATGTCACATATGTGATCCTATTCTTCCGTTTCCATCTCTCCTCGTTGTTTATCTTCTATAATTGTTGAGATAGAGTCACCTTATGTTACTTCTTCCTCTCCTTCTTTATTCTCTTTAATATATGGTTGTTCTTCTTTTTGTTTTATTTCTTCTCCATGGTCCTATTGTTTGAACTTATCTAGATTATTTATCCTATTGTTTGTTTTTCTTTTGTAACTTCCATATCAAGGATTGTTTGGTCCCTTTTCAATTCTTTGATAAGAATAAATAGATAAGAGGATGTTATGGGGTTGTTGAAGGAATTATCTAGCTCAGTTTTTATTGCAAAAAATCTAGTACTTTTGCATCTTGTAAGCCCATTTTTGTAGAAATATAGTGGTTTAATTGGGATTTCTCTTTCTCCTTTTCAAGAGCAATCTCTTTTAGGGTTTTAAAGGGTTCCACGTTTCCTTGAGGACCTATTCTTTATGTCAGTCTACACCCTCCTATCACTTCTTCACCTTATCTGATTGCATCATCCTTCTTTGTTTGTTTTTTATTTGGTTGCTCCAACATAATTTATTTCCTTTTGATTCTTTGGTCTTTTCTAAATATGAAAGCTTTCATCTTTTCTCCTTAGGCTTACTCATCTCATCAAAATTATTTTTTAATTTTTCTTCCTACTTCAAAAGTATGGTGGTTGTGTGCAATTACACAACTAAATGAAATAGAAATGTTGATTAAATGATCTTAAAGTAAAATCCATTCCTTTATTTAAACTTTTGAGATCTTTTGAATACCATTGAATATGATATTTCCATCCCTAAATTCCTTTTGAGGGCTAGTCTAATCAAGGTATCATTAATTGTAACTATTACAAACTTGGCATATAAGTCGTAAACTTCAAATCTTAGATAAGTGCTTCCATCACTTAGGAAATCTTAATTTCTTCTATACATCTTAGGAAATATATCATAGTAATTTCTCCTCAAGAAATTCTTGATCCCCATCATTGTCCATTTCCTTTTTATTTACCCATGTGAATGTAGAACTCCAAAGTCCTTTGAAACTATAATGAGATTTTACTTGTCAATAGTTGAAATAGAGATTTTTTTGGCCATCTTTCCAAAATGGCCTCCTTCTCAAATTCCTTTTTCAATCTTGAGAAAATAGGGTTGTTATTTGCGATACTAAAAAAATATTACATTAGCATCACAACAATAAATTTACTTTCTTTTCAAAGCTCCTAAGAAATCACGTAGCTTGAATAATTTCAATTCACTTTACAATTATTTACATACAAAAAATACACCATTGTGTAAAACAAAAATTCTCAGTAACTTTTTTCGTCTCGTATATAGACATAAGTTAGGCTTCTTCCATCTTTGTGAAATGAGATAATTAAAAGACTTCAAGCCACACATTCTCTCCAAATGAAGCCTTTCGTACTTTCACTTGATTTCTTTATCAAAAAATGTACAAGAACATTAAAACATTTTGACCTCATAATACCTTTTTTCCTTAATGTTGTGTATTTCTTCATATCATTGAAGTCTTTATTGTGTTCTCTTTATGTATTCAACTATTCCCCTCATATATAAGAGAATGGAATAATTACCTCTTAAGTGCCTTGTGCACGTCCTTGTAATGAAACCATGCACGTGATGCAAAGATATAGACTTGAATAGTGTACTCAAAACAGTTTTTTATTGAGGCTTTAAAATATAATCTAGTTTAATACTTTTGTGTTAGAAAGGGTTTAATTCCTTGTTGATTTTGTTTTTTGGTCCTTCTTGATTTATCTTCTCATATTGTTTACTTCTTGTGCAGAGATCTCCTTACTAGTGCTCTATTATATTTTTATTTGTACAATTTTTTATTCCTCTCAAGATTTCAACAACGTGCTCAACAGATATACTTATTTCTCAAAATTATTTTCTTGATAAGAAAAATAAAAAACATCTCAATATTACAAAGAATAATCAAATAAATTCTACACAAAGAAAAAACCCAAAATCAAAATCTTCCTTTACGTTTTTATCTTTCCATAACTTTTTTCCTCCCAAATTCTCAATTCTTCTAATTATTTCTAGTTCTTTTCCTTGTGCTTATTTTTTCCCTTTATTCTACTTGTTTTGTATTTGTAGATAGTTGTAATCTCTATTGTGTTAGAGGCTCTAGATATCTCATGATTTTATAACCATTTACTTCCCCTTCTAAAATGGCTTTTTAAATTACACTACTAAGTCCTAAATTATATAGAATATATTTCCCATTAACTATTTTGTCTAAGGTCATTTAAATTATTACAATACCAAGTCTCCTTCTTGAATTCATTTAACTTTTAAATGCATGCCATAACATGCCTTTTGTCTTTCTTTCCATCAATTTTATCCCACATTCATGGCCTTTACACTCTTGAATTTGTAAAATTTTCAATGTAGGAGTTAAAAATTCAATGGTTATAATTTAGATGCCAAATGGTGTTGTTCCTATGTTTTATAAGAAACCCTATATGCCCAAAGATTGATGTAATTTCTTCTCTCAATATGATCTCTTATTGTTCACTATTGGTTAATACATTACATAAAACTATTAATACATCTTGTTAATCTATCTATCTATGGATGATAAGGTGTGACGAGTTGATGATCACCATGAACACTCTTAGTAAGTGTTTTGTTACCTCATTCATAAATTTAACCCCTCTATCTCTCACAACTAAATTTCTATTCCATATCTAACAAAGATATATTCAAAATCAAACTTTCTTATGGTTTGTGAATCATTTTGCATGGTCGTTTTTACTCCTATCCATTTTTTCAAATAATATAATATGTTGCCACTATATATATTCAGCATAAGATTTTTTTTTCTTTGAAGACTTTTCTCCCCAATTGGAAAAATCTCTTCCATTCCAAAATTCACCATCTAGAAAGGCATTCTTTATGTCCAATGCCATACCCATATTTTTTCTATAGATAATGCTATGAGTACTCTAATAGTGAGTAATCTAATAGTGAGTACTCTAATAGTGGCCATTTTAGTTACTAGGTTAACATTTGTTCATAGTTAATTCCATATGTCTACACATGTCCCTTTGATACCAATATTGCTTTATACCTACTTATCTGGCCATCAACATTACATTTTATCTCCTCATCCATATTTTTTCTCATTTTGAAAACAGTTGGTTTCTACATCTTGAAATACATTTTCCATGTATGCACAATGACAATCTGTGTAGCTATCATATGTCAATCCTTCTACTAGATTTTTCATCCTTCCACATTTTGTGGCTCTAGATCACTTCCTTCTATTATTCTATCTGCATGTGCATTTATTACTCTTGAAGTCTTTATATGTATATTCTAAATTCTTCATCAAGAATTTATTATGAACCACTTAAATTACCATTTGTATCTTGAAAACTTGCATTCGCACTTGATATCATATGACTCTCATCAACATTTTTTTTACCTTTTCTTGGTGTATGAGATGAATTTTCAAGGATAAAATTTTCAAGAAATCTTCCACTCCATGTATTTGAACTCAAACCATTATTGTGCAACATGTCTAGTCCAAAACTTGTGTTTCTACATGTGCATTTTTAGCATTCAATTTTTTCACTTGGATTGGATGAAAGCCATCTTTTACGTGTATAGAAAGTTTCCATTTTGTAAAACACCACATGTTTTCTTAGCCTCAATTGACATGTGATTGTGTCAAAACATTCATACCAACTTTTCTCAAGGGGGTATGCAATAAAAATACACTTATTTACTTTTGGACCAATTTTTTTTCTCAACTCATATGGACCATGCCATGGGTGGTACATCGAAATAATTTCATGTGTGATAAGTCCTGTTTCTTACATGTAAACTTCTTTTGATATGAAACTTGATGTACAAAAACAATTGGAGTTTTGTTCATAATAGTATACAAAATGGTGAACAAAACTTTAGCCCAATAATAGTGAGGCATATTCTTATCACTAATCAATGTTCTGGCTATTTTTATAACATATCTCTTGTTTCATTAAAAAACGTCATTATGTTGTGTTCTATACTGGCATGAAAATTTCCTTTGAATTCCATGATTTTTTTGTTACATTTATGTATTCCTCGGGTAGCTTTGATGTGAACCTTTTCCCTATACATGGAGACGTTTTACTCTAGTGTTGGCTAGAGGTTTTTTCCTCATGTTACCACATACATGATTCACTCATATGTGATGGTACTTTCTACTTAGGGATATTATTCAACTCTTAATTTAGTCCTGATCATCATGAATGAGAGAGTTATTCCAACCATCCATCTTCGCTGCATGTCTTATTGCATTTGTGCTTCTTGTCTGTGCTTCTCATGTGTATTTCACAATTCTACACACACCCAACAATGGTATCAGAGAAGGTTCAGCTCCTTCTCAAGTTTGAGTCTTTTGCATCATGGCATGTGGACTTTAAATCGTGAAAATCCACTTCGGAGCATGGAACAATGAATTTCAGCAGGCAGAAAACATTTGTAGAAGTTGCACTGAAGTTTTACCCCCATTTCAATGCCATTCATGCAGTCAAATTTGCCATCAGAGTGGAGATTATGAGCTGAAATTTCAGCGCTCATTCAACTTTCATTGAAGTAAAGATTTTGTCACATTCTTGTTCTTTAGTGAAATGGTAGTAGCAATGACTTGTTTAGTATGCTCCAAGCTGAAGATAAGCTTTATGGGACTAACTATCCAATGTCGTCTTACATGATGAAACATTTTCTTATTGAGAAGAAAGTATGGAACATAGTGGCAGATGTAGATTGAAGACCCATAGGCTTTTCTACTTCACAATCTACTGTCAGAGACGAAGCTTCTTCTTCTAGTGCAATGATTACTCCTTCTCCACCTACATAGAAGCAACTTAGATGGAATGGAAAAGATGATCAAGCTCATGCATTGATTTTGCTCTTTATGAAGTGTCATATAGTTCCACACATTCGGTCATGTTCTACATCAGGACAGACATGGGATACTCTTACTTCTTTGTATGTCATGCATAATGAAGCACGTATTGCATACTTGAGGAAGAAACTTGAGGATGTATGTATGGATGAAAAATGAGTCTGTGGATGTGTATGTGACACACATCAAGGACTTGAAAGAGAAATTGGCAAACATAGATGAGATTATTCTGGATGCATCACTCATCTCTACATTGTTGAAAGGATTACCAAAATCTTTTCAAAGATTTTTCCACTACACTCCATTTGGTTGCAAAAGAAAATCCCAATATGTATGCATTTGATGAGGTTGTGTCTCTTCTTTTGCAAGAAGAGCAATCCAAAGTGAATGTGAGCGGTTTGATTGAGGGAACACAAGCACCTGGTATCACAAAAAGGGAAAAGAAAGTATGGTTCAACTTTGGGCTCGTCAAAACCAAAGCCTAAACCTTCCTCTTCCACTCATTCCTCTAATGATGCTAATTTTCAAAATAAGGAGAGATGCAAATATTGTCCGAAGATTGTTCATACTATTGATGAGTGTAGAAATATTGCTAAGGGCAATGAAAAGAAGAAGTAATTTGACATATCTATTGCTGAAAATTCTTCAAATGCAAAGAATGATGAAGTCAACATGGCTCAAAATTTTTAGGCATGTGTTGTTACATGTCATTATGATGCATCATTTCATTCTAAATGTATGGTTGTGAGTGAGGCTGATTTGGATTGGTTCTTTGGTGGTGGTGCTTCAAAGCACATAACTTCATGCAAAATGTTTTTTTGCATCTTTGAAAGATGCACCCAAAGGAGGACATGTGGTGTTTGAAAACAATGCCTCTTATCCTATTATTGGAGTAGAATAAATTGAGCTTACGACTAAAAATGGAGGTGTGTCTCTCTTGAAAAATGCATCATATGTACCAAATATCAAGAAGAACTTAATGTTGATATATTTAGATAGTGATGTGTATGAACACACTAGGACTATCGCAGAATTTTTTTCCCCTTTAGGAGGTTTTTTTCCCCTTGATTCTATATACACCTACTACCCTAACGGGTTACTTATCTTGTACATTCTAGTGGTAATACATTCAGTATTGTGTGTTGCGCTCCAAGCTTCTTCTTCTTCCTTGTGCTATTTGTGTGCTTCTGTAGACCTCGATATCCAACAATTGGTATCAAACAGGTTGATGCTTCATCTAGGGCATCGTCGACACCCCTCCAGTCACAGTCTCAGAATCGCATGAAATTTGGTGTGCATATGCAGGGTGATTAGGGGATCAAAACTGCTTGATTTGTTGTATCAAAATTGCGATATGAGCTAGTTTCGACGTTGAATGCACTATCGCAGTGATTGTACAAGAAATTTCATCTTTTTGTGCCAAATATATATACATGTTTTGGTTCACCAGTATAAGAGTCTCAGAGTCTGCTAAGGGTCTAGCAGAACTCGACAGGGTATTTCTGTTAAACTTTTAGAGATATAGACAATTTTTTGCATCAGGTTATTTTGGTCAGTGGCCATGGCTGAAAGCAGTGATGTATTCCATATGTTGGATGTTGAGGATAAGTTGGATGGTATGAATTACCCATTATAGGATTATATGATGCATCATGTATTGGTCACAAAAGGACTGTGAAATATTGTGTAGAGTGTTGAAAAATGTCCTATTACACCTGCAAATACAAGTACTCAAGTTGATGCAGATGGCATTGAAGATAATGATATTCTTCATGTTCCTATTCGTGTTGTAGTTCCTGTTGCACCTACTACAAAAAAAATTTGTTGGGATGGCAGAGATGCTCAGGCACATGCATTGATAGCTTTTTCTATCAAACATTTCATTATTCCTCACATTCACTCTTGCAAAATAGTTAAAGATGCTTGGGATACCACTTTATGTGAGGCAAGGAATGAGGCTTATGTTGCTTACCTCCGAAAACAGTTGGAGAGCGAGCATATGAATGAAGGTGATTCAATGGATAGTTTTTTTATAAAGATCAAAAATTTGAAAGAACAGTTGATTTTTTCTAATGAAGTGCTTCTTGACAGTTCATTTGTGGAGACTCTTCTGAATGGTCTTCATGATTCATATCAAAGTTTTGCTTCTACTGTTTATTTGATGATGAAAGGCAATCCAAATGCCTTAACATTTGAGGAGTTAGTCTCTATTTTGTTGTAGGAAGATCAATCTAGGTAGAACAAGTCCATTATGTGTGTTGTAGATCAAGCTTTCCTGGCTAGTCAGAAGGGCAAAGGTAAATGAAGCTCTTCTACTAGTAAGTAGAAATTTGTTAATTCTGCACAATCGATGAAGGAAGACAGAGAAGATAAGAAAACAGAAAAGTAGAAATTGTTTTGCAAGTACTATAAAGCAAATTATCATGTCATAAATAATTGTCCAAAATTGGGTGCAAAAGAGGCAAAGCAAAAAGAGGCTTGAATGGTTGTTGTAGAGGCATCTACACCAAAAATAGAGTCTGCTAATCTAGTGCAGAATGAAGAATGGGTCTTTACTACTGTTTGTAGTTTTGACCCATCCTCTCCTAAACAATGTATGTCTATAGTAGACTCAGATGTTTGGTACTTTGATAGTGGGGCAACCAAACATATTACCTCGTAGTGCAGTTTCTTCACTTCACTCGAGCCTGCCCCTATAGGGAATACTACCACATGCACCAACAACTCCTCTTATCCTATCATGGGAGTGGTAAGATCATTCTAACTACTGTTGATGGTAGTTCTTTCACATTTTCGGATGCTCTATTTGTGCCAGGGATCAAGAAGAATCTATTATTAGTTTCATCTTTAGCCAAGGTTGGCTTGATTGTGAAATTTGTTGATGATAGATGTACAATTCATGATCTGTCGAATGGCGATGTGATTATTGCTTTTGCCATTTTATGTCATGGGCTGTATAAGCTCATAGACTAGGGCATGCAAATCAGCCTTAAAATCAACAATATGCTTCTCATGAGGACCAGTGAGCAGCATGTCATCAACATCCACAATAATGACCAGAAGCACATCATTAGCACGCTTAACATATAAGGTGCTTTCAGTTGGATTGTTCTCGAAACCATGTGCAATTAGATAGGCATGTATCTTTTCATACCAAGCACATGGTGCTTGCTTTAAACCAGATAATGCCTTCTTTGACCTGCACACTTGGTTTTCATGTCCTTTCTACACAAAGCCACGGGGCTGAAAAACATACACTTCTTCATGCAAGTCACCATTCAAAAATGTAGTTTTAATGTCTGACTGATGTACATTCTGACCATGATGAGCTGCAAGTGCACAGATGTTATGAACAGTAGTCATTTGGCATGTAGGTGCTCATCAAAATCAATGCCTCTTTCTTGTGCATAACCCTTTGGAACAAGCCTAGCCTTATACCTATCAACTATTCCATGAGGCTTACACTTTAGCTTGTATACCCACTTAATGCCAATGGCCTTCTTTCTAGGAGGCAAGTCACATAAAGACCAGGTACCATTCTTCATTATAGCATCATATTCAGATTGCATAGCATCCATCCAATTTTTTTGAGTTTTGTGCTTCATTAAATGAAACAGGCTCATTCTCATCACAAAGACTAAATGTAGCCATAGCATAGCAATTTGATGCAAAAGAAGCACTATGAGATCCTCAAAAAGTATGATATGATAGAGGTGCATCTAATGTGCTATCACGCAAGGTCTGCACCAACCATTTTGGCATAGTTTTTGCCTCCTCAATATCTGCTCTCTCATCAACAAGTGCATCAGGTAAATTTTCATAAAAAATGGAATGATTTGCATCATCACATGAAACCTGTAAAGGCTAAGAAGTCACCTCATTAGGACCAACATTGGACTGTCCACTTGTAAAAAGAGGCAACAAAGTATCATACATGTCTTTGGAGCTAACAAATGTCTCCTTAGTACATGAAAGTAATGGCTGAATAGCATCTTCCACAAAAACAACATCACAGCTAACCAAAATGTGTTTAGTCTATGGATGATACAGACGATAGCCTTTGCTTTCAGAATTATACCCAACAAAAATACATTTCACTGCTTTATCATCCAATTTTCTACGTTGTTTTTCAGGCACTAATGCATATGCCAAACAACCAAAAACATGCAGATGAGAAATAGATGGCTTATGACCATGACAAACCTCATATGGAGTGATAGACTGCAATGCTTTAGTGAGACACCTGTTCTGTTAAGTACATATGTTGCACACATAACAACTTGTTCAAGGAAAAGGATTGAGCACAGGATCTCGTCATAGACATAGAGAAAGCACATAGGATTACTTCATAACCCCAACAATGATTTTTATCACTAAAACAATGTAATATATGTACATACATCTGATTACACATGTGTGACTCCATTTTGTGCAAGACAAGGAGTCCTTGAGATTGAGGACTCTAAGTAGAAAGCTCATACCAATTTTCATAATTTTTGGAAGCCATTAGGTACCTCAAATTAGATGTAGAAACTATTTTTTAACTATGTCGGTCACTAGGTGTGAAATCGGTCAAAACTAGGAAAAAACTATAAATAGAGCTAGAGAGCTCATTTTGTGGTTGTTGAACTTATGAGCTAGTAATTAGAAGAGCTATTGTAATTAGTTGATGATGAATATGATCATGAGTTCTTTTCTTGCCTTCCATTGATCTCCATCGCCACTTTCCTTGTGTGTGTGCATGTGTGTGTATGCAATCACATTTCTCACCATCATCTTCATGCACTTCACTTGCTCTTGATCTTCATATTGGCCTAACCTCTCCGCGGATGGACAAGTATGAGGTGGAGCTCCTCACGTTGGTACTCACCATTGTACTAGAGTGACACCGAATTTGGTGCCGTTGTCGGGGAAGAGCTCTAGGTTGAGCATGTGATGGTAAGTGTGTTGGAAAAAGTCCTTGGAAGGTAAAATTTCCTCGTTGTTTTGTTGTTGGTGGTTAGTTTTTACACACTTTTACTCCACTTTTCCTCTAGTTTAATTCCCCATCATCATCGCAAACTCCAAAAAACCACAAAAAATCTGTCATATTCCCTCTTTTTCTTCTCTTTTCCTCATTTGTGTGTGTGCGAGAGAGATTTTGCAAGTGTTTGTTCGTGTTTTCTGGTGCACTAACTTTGTTGGGCAGCCTCTAGACATCACAGATTTGTAGGAAACATAGGTAAAAACTCCATTTTTCTCTCAAAAGTTGCAGTAGAAGCTAACCATCATGGCTGTAAGACCAAGGTATGTATTTGGGTGAAATTGTTGCATGAAGGAGGAGCCCAGGTAAGCGCTTGCATAGATCTACAACTAGTTTTTTGAGATTTCATGTTTTTTTTACCATCGTGATGATGACACATCATCACGACTATGTCTGACCATCGTGATAGTCACTGACCATCATGGCTATTGGCTCATACCATCGTGATCATGTCACATCATCACGATATTGACACACCATCGTGACAGTGCTTAACAATCGCGATCCTGGTGACCATCATGGTCCTGATTGTCATCATCTGACCGTCATGACTTGACAATAGTGACTATCATTGATCATTGTAGTTTGATCATCGTTACTTGACCATCGTGACTTGACCATCATGACTGTGACTCATAGTCGCACTCTGATGGTCGTCTCCTGATCATCGCGATCCTAACTGACCATCGTTGCTTGATCATCATGATCTCTAACCATCGTGGGTATTCACACCATCGCAATGGTGACACACCATTGCGATTGTGTCTGACCATCATGACTGTCCGGCAGATTACCAAAATTAGGGTATTTTCAAATATTTTCAAATATTTTCAAATTTTTTGGGGTATTTTTGGCTATTAACTGTGAGCTCTTGTGTGTGTGTGGCATAGGGCAAGGGGAGAAGCAGACAATACCTACAACTCCTTAGTAAAATGAAAACAACTGCTTCAAAAGTCCAAGAGAATGCTGTAAGTGGAATTTCCATTCTAAGTTGGTAATTTCCTTGAGTAAATATACTTTGTGATAAACGGAGTGTTTTAGGACTCCTAGAATAGCAAGCATTTGCTCTACCATAATAAGTGGCAAGTGGTTGACAAGAGAGAGAGAGAGAGAGAGCAAGTGGGTATAGGGATCTAGCCCAAAGGAATTGTGTGATTTGATTAGGCATTGCTCAAATGAATCAAAATTGAACATATTAAAATGATTCCTTGCGATAACCTTGAAAAAGACAAGAAACTCTAAAGAAAACCCACAAAGAACTAAGTGATTGACCTAATTAGAAGGGTGAGCGTGATAAGGTGAAATAAGGATTAATGAACCTTAGATCTGGGAAATACTTAGGGAAAAGTGATAAGTGGAGTGTTCGATCTTCTGAGGCTAGCATGAGAACTATAGCACGATCGTGGGCTCAATAGTTAGGCAGTTATCCATACAAGGTTAGTTCAGACACGAGCGACTCAGATATGCCTTTCAACACAGGAAGACTAGGGGTTTTGTTTACTGTAGCCCATCTAGAGAGGACATAGGGACCCTACAAGACTCCCCTGGAGTACATCCACACGAATAGTTTGGGTTCCTAGGTATATGAAGATGACCTTCGTAGGTCGCTAATTCAATTACATAACCTTGATCAACCTATGGGATTAGAACATCCAGTCATGAAGTTTGAAAATGAGGCTTACATAGACAAAGAAGGAACCATGTACATAGTCACGAGTAAGGCCGACTCAACGAATGGACTAGGTGAGATGGTAGAAACTGCAAACCTAGGTGTGGAAGGACAAGGGAAACAGATCGAAGAACCTAGAATGCCTAGAGGAAAATATGTGCTAACGAGAGTGTTAACTCCTAAGTGGATGCCCCAGGACAATAGGAGCGTAGAACTGTTTTGGAATAAAGAAATTGATGAAGATTTTGGAGATTGAAGGGCTTTAGTGTGTAGAACAAGAGGAGCAAGGAGGAGATGGAGGAAGAGAGAAGAGAGGAGAGACACGCACAGATGCATGGGAGCATTGAAACCCACATAATGATCTCTCTTGAGGCAATGCTCTATATATGATGTATATATATAAATATAAGGATAAGGTCACATGATCCTTACATCCGGAACAATCTCCCACTTAAGAGTCAATGTGAGCATAAGTGGTAAAATATACAAAGAATGATGTAGGACTATACAATAATATATAGGAAGAGTTCGGATCTCAACCCATACAAATCAACCTACACCAACTGCCTCGAACAAGGTGTATCCATGCACCTCAAACTGCTCTAGACTCATATCAATAAGAGTGGAGCTCACATGTGACTGATGCAAGAACTAATGAAGTTCCTACAAAGCTCCCACTCGCTCTATGTCTATGTCAATCATCGAATGACTGACAACTCCAAGTGCAAATGCTCCAATAGCAACTGCAATATCTGGTCTCGAGCATAACAACTCATAAATCAGACTCTCGAATGTTGACAAAACCTGTTCTATCCTTACTAACCTAAGCATGTCATTCATGCTTGTATCTAAGGCATCCAAAGCACCATCATCAAGATCAACATGTCTTGACATAGCTATGTCAACATCTGGCACGAGTGAATCCAAGAATGAATGCATGATCACTAACTCATCAACATCTAAATCAGCCATCCTCTCAACCAAGTATATGTCTAGATGTGCACCCTAAGAGCTAAACTGCTCTATCATACACTGTGTACCATAAGAGCTATCCTACTCTACCACACCAAGTGTATCATCATGCTCCACATGAGCTAACTAAACAACATCAACACCAAGATCAAAATCTAACTAAGTATCATCACAATGATCTACATGCGCATCCACATCATGCTCTAAAGCATCCAACTGATCATCCAAAGTGTGCTCCACAAGAGCATCCATATGATCAATGAAATCATGCTCTACATAAGCATCATGAGCATCCAAAGTATGCTCTACATATGCATCCATCCGAGCATATGAATCCTATCATACATGTGCATCATGGATGTCAATAGACCTATGTGTATGTAGACAAAATGAGACATGACGAGTCTCACATCACGCATAAGGCTGAACTCCCACTGAGATGAGACTGTCTCTCACATGAAGTACCTACAGTGGATACTTGTGCCCAATCCTGGCACCTCTGACAAGCATAAGTTGTCCCAATCGCAACTGAAAATGATGCTCATCAAGGAATGCATAACATGCTAACTAAAATCAAGCTCATAGGGAATGAAGGCACATAGCGTACATGTGTGAGTTTAAGTGATTCTCCACTAGGTAGCATAAGGCATACATCTATTGTACCCTCAATGTCATATATCATATCATCAGGCAAGTGCACACATCCACGACTCTTACCTGAGAATCAACAAAACGACTCATGATATGGAGTAAATGAAAACTCGCAAATGCATCAAGCAACCAAGCCATATGTGTTCTCTCTCCAATGAAGAAGAGGAATCATGAGATGAACCATAGGAGAAAGTGATATCACCATCACTAGCATAATCAACTGCCATAGACTCTCTTGAAACCACTACTTGACCTACATCACATGCATGTCTCTAACGTCATCGATGCATCCACCTGAAGCAACGTCATTGAATATGGCCCTCATGACCATAGTGCCAACATCAAAGTCGTCGATGTGATCTATGTCTCACATGAGTCACTGAACTCGCATACATATCATGTAGTCTCTGCCATAATGTCACCTCCTCATACATAACACACTCATATATAGAATCCACAAGCTGTAATCGGATAGTGGAGCTGGCCAATGAATCTATATCCATCCATACATGGTCAAGCATGTCACGAGGCCTTTGTTCATCTCTATGCACATACATGTGCAGCCCTGCACGAACCAATGTATGCCACATATGATCTTTCTATCTCAAAAAGTTAGTGCCATCAAACTGAGAAGACACCATGATGGCAATCAACAAGAATATAAATATAATAAGAAACTAGAAATAATACTCTATCAACAATAAGATAACACATGCATATCCATATGCATAACTCACATAAAAAATGTTTGGTTGGAGAAGGAACCATCTGAACCACCTGTCACATAACCATGCACCTAACATGCACATAAAACCATGAGCATAAGCCTGCTCACCAAGTCTCCAAAGTGACCAAGTAGATGTGAAACAATCTTGGAAAAAAAAATTCAATAGATTATCCCCTATAAACTGAGCAATCAAACAAGATAACCAATAGCAAAAGGACAATGAGTAACCTATCACCACTTGTCATTGATCCGACCAAAGATAATGGCAACTACATATGCCAAAAAACTAATGGAAATACACGACAATATAATGGAAATACACCTCCCACTCAAGAATGAATCCTGCAAGATGGTCCAACCTATCACAAATAACCTATGATCAAGTCCAAGTGAATGGAGATAAGCAAGAATCCAAAGCTATCGCACAAGCTTCAAGATCCACTAGAGTTCTCTTCTAACAAAAAAGCTGTCAAAATTTCAACAACATCTCCTCTATAAAATGGACTCTGGACTAAATAAACCATGTGGGAATTACCATCCACAATATCAAATCAATGAGCATTTGCTAATAGAATAGCAAATCAAGGTGACAAATGAGTGTGCAACTGAGGCTCCAATGTGGATCATGTACCTACAAAAAAAATAATGATACAAGTATCAACCAAAATCCAAAATCAAATCTCATAAAAGTTGTGCAACTGACAAGTAAATATGTAATCAAGTGGCATAAACAAGATAGAGACCACAATGCCACTATACATCCACTGATAATGCCATGATGACATTCATGATGATATAAACCTCAAAAAGGAGTATACCACAATGTCATCTCACATGCCAAACACATGATAAGATTATGCTCTACTCTCATATGGAGGATCTACCATAGTGATCATACATGGCCATAAAACTCTAAAAACAAGATCTTGCACACCCAAAAAATCTCTCGAAGAAGAAGTTCCAACCCAAAATGAAACTCCAAAAGCAAGTAGGGTTCTTTTGGTGAAAATATGATGCTCTGTGTTTTGCTATTTCAGAGATGATAACCTCCAAATCTGAACTTTTTCTTTTCAAAAAATTTCAAGAACTTTTTCTTGGCTACATAACGAGATAAAGAACACCTCAATCAGAGGTGTGTAGCTCATGATATGCACAAAACAAGCATCAGCTATCAATTTCACCTTCACTTGCAACACTATTGCTGTATTTTGCAATTTTAGTGACCTTTCACTCAAAATTTGGATTTATCTCTACAAGTTGTAGAGGCTATTCCAAGCTACACACATCAAGTTGAATCATCTCATTCCGATTTGTAGAACTCAACTTATAGCCAAAACACTCACCTGCTTTCCAAGTGATTGTAGATTCATCTTCTACATCAGCTCTATTTTTTGAATTTTCAGCAATCTAAAACTCCAAAGTAGGTTCAGTTCCCTTCTGTGAACTTGTAGTGGCTCTATGTTAGCTATGCATAGAACATTAAAAGGCATCAATCCAAGCTTCCTACTTCAAGTTATGATAAAAATACTGAACTACTATTGAGAGATGCCGACCTGCACTTTCACCTCTTGTGACCTAAGCTTCCATTGAAGCTTCTTGCACACCAACCTTCATCATGCTCTGATACCAATGAAGGGCTTTGGTGTCTAGAACAAGAGGAGAAAGGAGGAGATGGAGGAAGAGAGAAGAGAGGAGAGATGCGCACAAATGTGTGGGAGTCTCAAAACCCACATAATGATCGCTCTTGAGGCAATGCTCTGTATATGATGTATATATATGAATATAGGGATAAGGTCACATGATCCTTAGATCCCCAACAGAGATATAGGCTAGAGCACCCTACTGCTATAGGAGAAAAAACCGTGATTTACAAGTTGAAGGACCCAGAGGTCCCAGGGAAAATAGTATACTTAAATGACACTTGAGAAAGTGTGTATAAGGTCACAGAACATGGTCATCATGCATATACCTAGGGAGGAGAATTAGTTTTTCCACTCATGAGATCACAAGTATCTAGGGAGAGTTTGGGTGTCGTCACATCTCAGGGACATAGAGAGAAGAGCAAGAAAGGACCGGAGAGTAGTTTCATCCATCACGCACGAAGGGAAAGTGCCCCTACCGAAGGTGGGAGGGCTGAAACAGAACCAATTATGGATCATATAGCTCAGACGGGTGGGGACAATTTCCCCTACCTAGACCTAGAGACCATCCTAGAACTTTGAGGCCTACTCAACTAGTGAAGGTTATGAAGAATTGCTTTGATGGATCTGGAGATCCCTATGAGCATGTAGTAGAATTCAAACAGGTGTTACAGGTTGAACAAGTTGAAGACATGTTCACACAATTTAATGTCTTTGGACTCACTCTAAAGGGTGAAGCATTGGATTGGTTTCGACCATTGCACCAACACGAATTTAGAGACATCCCCCACATGATGGATTCCTTCATTACGGATTTTTCCAAGAGTGGAATCAGACACAACACGTCTTTGTTAATACACACATTCAAACAAACCCCTCAAGAGACAATGAGGATGGCCCGTCGAAGATTCAGATGTTACATAGAGAGATGCCCCCCATTGGAAGTAGCCACTCAAGCCAAACTGATAGCTTTGTTCATAGACAGTCTATTGAGTGCTAAGCTTAGGTCATATGTATTCCTGAAGGAACCAAGAACCTTGGATCAATGCTTGCACATCTGTGTAAACATTGAGGATAATCTAGGGGAAGAGATAGAACTTCCCAAGGTGCATAAAGATTCAGATAGTACTACAGAGACCTCATCCAGATGTTCCAATTCAATAGAGGACCTAGCAGAACAAGTGGCCAAATGATAGGGAGTCTCTAGAAAACCTGGCATCAAACTAGCCCCCCTTGAAGGTGTTACATGTGGAGGTGACCATATGGCAAATATGCGCCCAAACACAATGCAACCCATAGGAAACTCCAATGGATTGTACTATACCATAGAGCGTAGATACACTAACCACAGTGCTCAAGATTGCCCATATAATAAACACGTGGTTAGTGTATCTACGCTCTATGGTATAGTACAATCCATTGGAGTTTCCTATCAGCCAAATCAGCCAGGTAGATACCAAGGGTAGTACTAGCCACAGCAATACTACCATGCCCCCACTCATTATCAAGTTCCATATCAAGCATAGCCTAGACCCCAACCTATCCTAGGACAACAACCTCCACCCCTACTAATGTAGTTTCTGTGAAGTATGCCACTCCAGAGGAGAATTCAAATATGGCATTAGTACCCACAACCCCTTGATCACAGACAATGATCCTAACGCAAACAGTTTCAACTCCACCCATGTAGATAGCCCACATGCCTACTATACGGAGTCACCGAAAAACTTAGATCCATACAATGAGAATCCTGTGTACGAGCAAAGTTGGGAACCAGATTCTGCTCAGGTCACGTATACAAACCCCAACTCGAGACCACAGGCTAGACAACTAAGACCCCAAGAACCCAAAGGACCATGTTTTAAATGCCAAGGAGATCACTTCATACGTGATTGTCCACATGCCGCAACCGTAGTGGAGTTGCAATATTTTAATATTCAAGGATTTTGTCCAGAATGTGGGAAGGATCACTTTATAAGAGATGTCCCTAGAACCCCACTAATACCTCCATGAAAGTGACCCCCCATCAATGTGATAGGAATTGTGCAACACCACCGAAGGTTCTATACCCCAGTATATACCCATCCAGATAGTAACTAGAGCAGAAGCACAAAGGCAAATGCAACCAAAAACCCTCGGAAGAATAGCTGAAGCTAGCGATGTAGGAGAATCAACAGGAAAGAAAACGAGAACCCAGAAAGAGTCACTAGAGCGACATAAGAGAAAATGGAGCAAAAACATTAACAAGTTAGAGGAAAGCCTAAGGGAAACTAGAGCTAAAATTTTAGAAATGGCATCAGAGGAGGTTGAGCCATGGGTGGTGACCTTGAAACCAAGATCAACACTAGCAGACCCCACCCCAAAAAACCTTGACATGATGCTCAAAGCTTATCACGATAGGATACAAGAAGGACCACATGTAGGAGAATCTAGCAAGAACTACCCTAGAGCCGACTTAGAAATAGAGAGAACCAAGCTATGCACAAAAATGGTAGAGTTAGCCCAGGCAATGTTTGAGGCATTCTGATACCTCAATTGGGAATTCATGGCTAGGCCTGAGCTACATTTCCAAGGATTACTAGAAAGGTTAGGTCAACTAGCATCTAACACAAAAAAAACTCAGCTCTAGCATACAAACTAGCCCAAAGGAACCCTTGAAGACAAGTCTATTCGAACAGGCTAGGTCAAACTTAGAAAATCATCAAACGGGCTACATGGATTCACATGCGATCTTAAGAGAGATTCAAGAGGAGAGATGGAGGGAGAACAAGAAACAGGGCCACCTATACCAAAGATTGATGACTCAGGAGAACAATTCCGTGCAGATATCCCATCTATCTATGGAGATCAAGTGGATGATTGGCCCAGTGAGCACACTAGTTTTCAATCTAACTCTTTGCAAGAATTACCTCACTTCACGAGACCATGGGAAGACCGATCAATTCAAGTGAAAGCCCCCACTAATCTAGTAAGGGGAGAGGACTCAGTTCTTCCTAGAAACACAAAGGCCATTAGGAACACCAGAGTTCAATGCCATTTGACTTTGGAAGAGCTATTAAAAATCAAACCAGAACTATGGAAACACATAGCAAATCAGTTCCCAGAGATAGCTACAACTTCCTCTAGACCAAGTGTACGAGGAAAGGTACGTGAAATACCCATAGAAAAAGTGGGAGATGCGACTAAAGGAGAGGAAGGTAACGCTTATTTGCCTATTACTTACAAAGGTTACACTACCAAAGCCATCCTAGACATAGGTATAGGAGTAGCTATCGCGACCACTTCTTTGTGGAAGCGTTGGGGTAAAACATCCCTTAGACCTACTAGGATGAAGTTGAAGATGGTAGATGGGCATATAGAAAGACCCTTAGGACTATTGGAAGGCATCACCCTGTCCACTTGCAAAGTAGAATTTGATCACACCTTTGCGATATGTGATTTTGGAAAGAATCAAGCATATGAGATGCATCTAGGTAGACCTTTCATGCGGAAATTACAAGTAGTACAAGATTGGGGAACCAACTCTTTGTACTTGCAACACCTAGGCGTGGCCACAAAAGTGAACCTCACAGACTATACTCCTCACAGACTATTCTCATAGGGATGTACAACCCTTGCAATAGAATATTGTACATATGAACAAAGATGAGAAGGAACTAGTACATTCCTTAACATCAAATCCATCATGGCTGCATGAGAATACACACTTATGGATGTGTAAAATCACAACAAAGGAGGAGGAGCGAGCGATAGCAAGAACGTCAGGAATAGGACACACCTCTTGACCTATTGAGGACCGAGCATATGTGCGAGTAATGTTCCGAGACAAGGAATTCGAACCCTATGGCTAGGCAAAGATTCTTGCAACTATGGATATAGCCATTAATGAAGAACAACAGACCTCCCATTGTGATGAAGACAGCTATGATATATCCGTCTTCACTGTACACCTTGTAGGGGAGGAAACAAAAGGGGATAAACTCAAAGATGAAATCTTGGAAAGGAGTAAGCAAATGAAAGAGGGAGAATGAGAATAGATTTTGATAGACCCAAATGTTCATCGGAAGAGGAATTTTTAGGTTGGGTAGAAGCCATGTCCCCAAACCTCACCACACCTAGGAAGGATAAGGATATTTCAAGCCCTAGTCAATGAAACCAAAAGACGAGGAAGGAAAAAAACGTGAAACCAGAGGAAGAAGAACCATTGATGGAAGTGCTAGATAATTTTAGAAAATATGCAATGGAAAAATGAAAAATCATGATAAAAATGCATAAGAGATACAAAAACTCGAGAGAACCTTATGATAATAAGGAGACCACAAAGAAAGTTATAGTAGCAATCGAGGGTGGAGAAGAACGATATACGTACATAGGACATGATTTGACTGACGAAGAGGAAGAAAGTTTGATTACTCTGCTGAAAAGGTATAGGGATGTGTTTGCATGGAGTTACAAGGACCTGAAAGGGGTAGATCCAAATATGTTCCCATAGGATACCCATGACCACTGAGGCAAAACCCACCAAGCAAAAGCCCTATATGTATAATGACATCTATGCACTGAAGATCAAGGAAGAAATGGATAGACTCATTGAAGTCGGATTCATCTACCATATAGAACCGGATTCATCTACGAGATAGAACACAGCGAATAGGTGTGGCCCATTGTAGTTGTGCCTAAGAAGAACAGTAAGTTGAGAGTGTGTATTAAGTTAGAGAAGGTCAACGCTGCTACCATTAGGGATAGTTGATACCTTTTGGGTTGATGAATGCACTTGCAACTTTCCAAAGGTTGATGTGCCACGTGTTCAAGGAATTTTTGAGAAAGAATCTAGAAGTGCATGTAGATGATCTATGTGCTCACTTAATGCTTAGACCACATCATATCCCTGAGCTTGAATGCATCTTCGACAACTGTAGGGAATATCAAATCTATTTAAATCCTGAGAAGTGTGTTTTTATGGGAAGACAAGGTAAGATACTTGGTCACATAGTTTTGAAAAATGGAATTTCCACAAATGAAGATAAGGTACAAGTGATCAATGAATTACCCACGCCAAAGAACATAAAGCAGGTACAAGCATTTATGGGCCATTGCGGTTATTATCGATGATTCATACACATGTATGAAATCATTGCTAAACCACTCTACAACCTGCTAACAAACTTTGAGTGGACAGAAGAATGCGAGAGTTCCTTTAGTGAACTAAAACAACGATTGTGTTATGCACCTATTCTGGTCATGTTTGATTGGAACAAACCTTTTCACGTACACGTAGATGCTTCTAATCATGCCATAGGATGTGTGTTAGCACAACCCATGGATGAAGGAAATATAAATTTACTGATTGCATATGCTAGTAGGAAGTTGGACGCCATAGAAAGGAATTACACCACGATAGAGAGAGAGGGGCTAGGAATGGTCTATGCCCTTAAGAAATTTCACCACTGTTTATTGGCAAATAAGTTCAAGTCTTTTACATATCATCAGGCTCTCTCGTATTTAGTAAACAAACCCTACAACATGGGTAGGTTAATACATTGGTTTCTATTACTTATGAAATATGACTTTGAAGTCGTAGTCAAGAAGGATAAGACACACTCAAGAGCAGACCACCTCTCAAGGATAACTTCCGAAGAAGCAACTATTGGGGTAGCACATGAGCTACTAGATGCTTACAAATCAGTTCCGAGAGATAGCTACAACTTCCTCTAGACCAAGCAAAAGCCCTATATGTATAATGACATCTATGCACTGAAGATCAAGGAAGAAATGGATAGACTCATTGAAGTCGGATTCATCTACCATATAGAACCGGATTCATCTACGAGATAGAACACACCGAATAGGTGTGGCCCATTGTAGTTGTGCCTAAGAACAGTAAGTTGAGAGTGTGTATTAACTTAAAGAAGGTCAACGCTGCTACCATTAGGGATAGTTACCCTCTTTGTGATGCCTTTTGGGTTGATGAATGCACTTGCAACTTTCCAAAGGTTGATGTGCCACGCATTCAAGGAATTTCTGAGAAAGAATCTAGAAGTGCATGTAGATGATCTATGTGCTCACTCAGTGCTTAGACCACATCATATCCCTCAGCTTGAATGCATCTTTGACAAGTGTAGGGAATATCAAATCTATTTAAATCCTGAGAAGTGTGTTTTTATGGGAAGACAAGGTAAGATACTTGGTCACATAGTTTTGAAAAATGGAATTTCCACAAATGAAGATAAGGTACAAGTGATCAATGAATTACCCACGCCAAAGAACATAAAGAAGGTACAAGCATTTATGGGCCATTGCGGTTATTATCGATGATTCATACACGTATGAAATCATTGCTAAACCACTCTACAACCTGCTAACAAACTTTGAGGGGACAGAAGAATGCGAGAGTTCCTTTAGTGAACTAAAACGACGATTGTGTTATGCACCTATTCTGGTCATGTTTGATTGGAACAAACCTTTTGACATACACGTAGATGCTTCTAATCATGCCATAGGATGTGTGTTAGCACAACCCATGGATGAAGGAAATATAAATTTACTGATTGCATATGCTAGTAGGCAGTTGAACGCCGTAGAAAGTAATTACACCACGATAGAGAGAGAGGGGCTAGGAATGGTCTATACCGTTAAGAAATTTCACCACTGTTTATTGGCAAATAAGTTCAAGTTTTTTATAGATCATCAAGATCTCTCGTATTTAGTAAACAAACCCTACAACATGGGTATGTTAATACATTGGTTTCTATTACTTATGGAATATGAATTTGAAGTCATAGTCAAGAAGGCTAAGACACACTCAAGAGTAGACCACCTCTCAAGGATAACTTCCGAAGAAGCAGCTATTGGGGTAGCAGATGAGCTACTAGATGCTTACCTTTTCAATGTCGAGATTGTTCCTGAACGGGCAAAGTCATTAGTTCCAATATTGACATATGGACCCAAGAATTCTCAAGTGATAACCCAAGAAAAGAAGGTAGTGAGAGCACAGAGATACCAAATCCTTGTCGGTAGTATCTATAGGCAGGACCATCAAAATATCCTTGCTTGTTGTGTAGAAGAATAGGAGTATAACAATTGCTTGCAACTAGCACATGTAGGTGCACTAGAGCAACATCATTTGAGACAAGGGACATTACTGAACTTGAAAAGGCTAGATGGTGACCTTGAAACCAAGATCAACACTAGCAGACCCCACCCAAAAAAACCTTGACATGATGCTCAAAGCTTATCAGGATAGGATACAAGAAGGACCACATGTAGGAGAATCTAGCAAGAACTACCCTAGAGCAAACTTAGAAATAGAGAGAACCAAGCTATGCACAAAAATGGTAGAGTTAGCCCAGGCAATGTTTGAGGCATTCCGATACCTCAATTGGGAATTCATGGCTAGGCCTGAGCTACATTTCCAAGGATTACTAGAAAGGTTAGGTCAACTAGCATCTAACACAAAAAAAAGTCAGCTCTAGCATACAAACTAACCCAAAGGAACCCTTGAAGACAACTCTATTCGAACGGGCTAGGTCAAACTTAGAAAATCATCAAACGGGCTACATGGATTCACATGCAATCTTAAGAGAGATTCAAGAGGAGAGATGGACGCAAAACAAGAAACAGGGCCACCTATACCAAAGATTGATGACTCAGGAGAACAATTCCGTGCAGATATCCCATCTATCTATGGAGATCAAGTGGATGATTGGCCCAGTGAGCTTACTAGTTTTCAATCTAACTCTTTGCAAGAATTACCTCACTTCACGAGACCATGGGAAGACCGATCAATTCAAGTGAAAGCCCCCACTAATCTAGTAAGGGGAGAGGACTCAGTTCTTCCTAGAAACACAAAGGCCATTAGGAACACCAGAGTTCAATGCCATTTGACTTTGGAAGAGCTATTAAAAATCAAACCAGAACTATGGAAAAACGTAGCAAATCAGTTCCGAGAGATAGCTACAACTTCCTCTAGACCAAGTGTACGAGGAAAGGTACCTGAAATACCCATAGAAAAAGTGGGAGATGCGACTAAAGGAGAGGAAGGTAATGCTTATTTGCCTATTACTTACAAAGGTTACACTACCAAAGCCATCCTAGACATAGGTACAGGAGTAGCTATCGCGACCACTTCTTTGTGGAAGCGTTGGGGTAAAACATCCCTTAGACCTACTAGGATGAAGTTGAAGATGGTAGATGGGCATATAGAAAGACCCTTAGGACTATTGGAAGGCATCACCCTGTCCATTTGCAAAGTAGAATTTGATCACACCTTTGCGATATGTGATTTTGGAAAGAATCAAGAATATGAGTTGCAAGTACAAGATTGGGGAACCAACTCTTTGTACTTGCAACACCTAGGCGTGACCACAAAAGTGAACCTCACAGACTATTCTCATAGGGATGTACCACCCTTGCAATAGAATATTGTACATATGAACAAAGATGAGAAGGAATTGGTACATTCCTTAACATCAGATCCATCATGGCTGCATGAGAATACACACTTATGGATGTGTAAAATCACAACAAAGGAGGAGGAGCGAGCGACAGCAAGAACGTCAGGAATAGGACACACCTCTAGACCTATTGAGGACCGAGCATATGTGCGAGTAATGTTCTGAGACAAGGAATTCAAACCCTATGGCTGGGCAAAGATTCTTGCGACTATGGATATAGCCATTAATGAAGAACAACAGACCTCCCATTGTGATGAAGACAGCTATGATATATCCGTCTTCAGACCTTGTAGGGGAGGAGACAAAAGGGGATAAACTCAAAGATGAAATCTTGGAAAGGATTAAGCAAATGAAAGAGGGAGAATGGGAAATAGATTTTGATATACCCAAACGTTCATCGTTAAAGGAATTTTTAGGTTGGGTAGAAGCCATGTCCCCAAACCTCACCACACCTAGGAAGGATAAGGATAATTCAAGCCCTAGTCAATGAAACCAAAAGACAAGGAAGGAAAAAAAAACGTGAAACCAGAGGAAGAAGAACCATTGATGGAAGTGCTAGATAATTTTAGAAAATATGCAATGGAAAAATGAAAAATCATGATAAGAATGCATAAGAGATACAAAAATTCGAGAGAACCTTATGATAATAAGGATACCACAAAGAAAGTTATAGTAGAAATCGAGGGTGGAGAAGAACGATATACGTACATAGGACATGATTTGACTGACGAAGAGGAAGAAAGTTTGATTACTCTGCTGAAAAGGTATATGGATGTGTTTGCATGGAGTTACAAGGACCTGGAAGGGGTACATCCAAATATATGTTCCCATAGGATACCCATGACCAGCAAGGCAAAACCCACCAAGCAAAAGCCCTATATGTATAATGACATCTACGCACTGAAGATCAAGGAAGAAATGGATAGACTCATTGAAGTCGGATTCATCTACCATATAGAACCAGATTCATCTACGAGATAGAACACACCGAATAGGTGTGGCCCATTGTAGTTGTGCCTAAGAAGAAGAGTAAGTTGAGAGTGTGTATTAACTTAAAGAAGGTCAACGCTGCTACCATTAGGGATAGTTACCCTCTTTGTGATGCCTTTGGGTTGATGAATGCACTTGCAACTTTCCAAAGGTTGATGTGCCACGTGTTCAAGGAATTTCTAATAAAGAATCTAGAAGTGCATGTAGATGATCTATGTGCTCACTCAGTGCTTAGACCACATCATATCCCTAAGATTGAATGCATGTTCGACAAGTGTAGGGAATATCAAATCTATTTAAATCCTGAGAAGTGTGTTTTTATGGGAAGACAAGGTAATTTACTTGGTCACATAGTTTTGAAAAATGGAATTTCCACAAATGAAGATAAGGTACAAGTGATCAATGAATTACCCATGCCAAAGAACATAAAGAAGGTACTAGCATTTATGGGCCATTATAGTTATTATCGATGATTCATACACATGTATGAAATCATTGCTAAACCACTCTACAACCTGCTAACAAATTTTGAGTGGACAGAAGAATGCGAGAGTTCCTTTAGTGAACTAAAACGACGATTGTGTTATGCACCTATTCTGGTCATGTTTGATTGGAACAAACCTTTTTATGTACACGTAGATGCTTCTAATCATGCCATAGGATATGTGTTAGCACAACCCATGGATGAAGGAAATATAAATTTACTGATTGCATATGCTAGTAGGCAGTTGAACGCCGTAGAAAGGAATTACACCACGATAGAGAGAGAGGGGCTAGGAATGGTCTATGCCCTTAAGAAATTTCACCACTGTTTATTGGCAAACAAGTTCAAGTTTTTTACAGATCATCAGGCTCTCTCGTATTTAGTAAACAAACCCTACAACATGGGTAGGTTAATACATTGGTTTCTATTACTTATGGAATATGACTTTGAAGTCGTAGTCAAGAAGGATAAGACACACTCAAGAGCAAACCACCTCTCAAGGATAACTTCCGAAGAAGCAGCTATTGGGGTAGCAGATGAGCTACTAGATGCTTACCTTTTCAATGTCGAGATTGTTCCTGAACGGGAAAAGTCATTAGTTCCAATATTGACATATGGACCCAAGAATTCTCAAGTGATAACCCAAGAAAAGAAGGTAGTGAGAGCACAGAGATACCAAATCCTTGTCGGTAGTATCTATAGACAGGACCATCAAAATATCCTTGCTTGTTGTTTAGAAGAATAGGAGTATAACAATTGCTTGCAACTAGCACATGTAGGTGCACTAGAGCAACATCATTTGAGACAAGGGACATTACTGAATTTGAAAAGGATGTCCAATGACTTTGTGATGAATGCCCACAGTGTTGTAATAGACAACTGATATAACACGCCACTCTATACCAGATGATCGTAATGCGAGACTAGAGTGAACCTTTAGTCACTTATCTAAGGATGAAGAATTTTCCAAAAGACATGACTTTGGCACATAAACAAAGCCTTGAGCAAGAGGCTCTAGACTACAAGCTCATTGGTGATAATTTGTATAAGTGAGGAAGAGATAGTTATCTAAGGATATGCATGCACGAGAGTGAATATCTCAACCTTTTGGAAGTTGCACACTAGGGTGCAGCACGAGGCCATTTTGGACCTAACCGTGTTATTAAGACCATACTATTTTCAGGATTATGGTGGCCCACTCTCCATATGAACGCCCACACCTATGTAAAACGACGTGACATATGTCAAAGGACTCAGTACCCTATATGCAAGGACAAGATGCCCCTATGACCCATGATGTGAGGGCCTACATTTTCAAAATGGGGAATAGATTTTGTTGGACCTATTAACCCCCCTACAAAGAACTTGCATGCCGAGTATATCATAGTTGCCACTGATTATCTTACTAAATGGGTAGAAGCCAAGGCCACAAAGAAAAATGATGCACGCACCACTACAAAATTCTTGTTTGAGAATGTCTTCACAAGATATGGAATTCTTATTGAGCTTGTAAGTGATAGGGGTACTCATTTCCTAGATGAGGTTATTGAATATTTACTACAATACTTCATGGTAATACACAAGAAATCTGCATGGTATCATCCGCAAGCTAACGGACACGCTGGGAGTACTAATAAGATGTTGTGCAACATCCTAACCAAGATTGTGAATAATAAGCATTTGGATTGGGATCAACAATTACACCATGTCTTATGGGCTTATCAAGTAACCTATAAAATAGTGCTCAATGCCACACCATTCGAGATGGTATTTGGTCAGAATGTCATGTTGCCTTTAGACTTTTTGATACCCACCGTCAAAATCGCTCACGAGCATGAGTAGATGGTCATGAACTTTCCTTGAGAATACTTGACTTAGAATGACTAGGAGAGATGAGACTCTGGGTAGTAGTACAAATCTATTCCGCTAAGAAGAGACAGAAAGCCTACTTTGATGCTCATATCAAAGATAAGGGGTTATGAGTAAGAGATTTGGTGCTATCTTACACCTTGAAACAACATGCCCGTAAGTTAAAGAAACGAGGATATGGACCTATGATCATCAATAGGATATCGATTAGTAGTGTTGTTCAACTAGCAACTCTAGAAGGAGAGGTAATGCCTAATTATATTAGTGGATGCAGAGTTAAGATCGATCAAGAACCCTTGACAGAGGACATGCTTAAATGGCTAACTCTTGCCAAGAAGAAAAAGGAAGAGGACGAACGAATCAGAGCTGAAGTCCAAGAAGAGGCATTAGAATGCATTATGCGCATGAGATTAAGAAGGAAAAGACTAGGTAGAGAGCCTCAATTGCAGGATGCTCCATGATATCTCGTAGCTATGTGTCAAATGAGAGGAAGGGATGTCCCTAGTATTGTTGACAAGAGACCATTTGTTAACATCACTCTAGGTCATGACCCCATGCATAAGCAACATAAGGCTTTAATCAACTCTGGTGCAGCGACGAATGCAATTGTTGGAGTTAGACGTCTGTAGAAGCACGCGAACAGCACAAGGAAGAAGAAGAAGCTTGGAGCACAAAACACACAATACTGAATGTATTACTAGAGAATGTACAAAGATAAGTAGCCCATTAGGGCTATAGGCATATATACAAGCTGGGGGAAAAAAACCTCCTAAAGAGGGAAAAAAAGTGCCCCGGTGGTCCTAGTGTGTTCACACACATCACTACCTAAATATATCAACAAATCCCCCCTGGGAGTGATGCGGTGAACAAGGAGCTGGCACTCATGTATAAGGAAGTGCCAAGCTATGTGGAAATCATTCCACAAAAGGAAGTAAGCCCAAAGCTTTGCGGAAAGCTTCAAACTTCTCCCTAGGCAGAGCCTTCGTGAAAAGGTCTGCAATGTTCTCCTACGTGGGCACATATGCCAAGCTGATCTCCCTAGCAGAGAACCTCTCCCTGACATAGTGATAATGCACCTCAATGTGCTTAGTGCGAGCATGGAACACAGGGTTCCTCGCAACTGCCAATGCGCTCTGATTGTCAGTGAAGATGGTGGTGGCAGAAGACTGGCCAACACCCAAATCAGCCATAAGGCGTCTGAGCCACACACACTCAACAGTCGTTGTGAAAGCTGCCCTATACTCAGCCTCACAACTGGAAGTGGCCACAGTAGGCTGCTTCTTGCTCAACCAAGATATACATGAGCTACCAAGCATGAAGCAAAAACCACTGGTGGACACACGAGTGTCATAGCAACCAGCCCAATCTAAGTCAGAAAAAGCATGCAAATCTGGCAGTAGTGATCCCCCCTTGGGATAAAACAACCCAAGTAGCCGAGTACCACTTAAGTAGCGAAAGATGTGCTTAACCGCCTTCCAATGCATGAGTCCTGGGCAATGCATAAACCTGCTCATCTGTGAGACAGCAAACTGAATATCTGGCCGAGTAATGCATAAGTAAATCAAGCATCCAACATCCTATTGATAGAGAACAGCATCCAATGCATCTCCAGCATCATGAAGACTCAATCGTAAACCTGTCTCCATAGGAGTGACAATAGGCTTACAGTCTTCAAGGCCAAAACATTGCAATAATGTGTCAATATATTTCTTTTGACACAAAGCCATTCCACCATCAACTTGCATAAGCTGAATGCCGAAATAGTGATGCAAATGCCCCAAATCAGACATCTCAAATGAGGCATGCAAATCAGCCTTGAAATCAGCAATATGCTTCTCAATAGGACCAGTGGGCAGCATGTCGTCAACATAGACAACAATGATCAGAAGCACATCATTAGCACGCTTAACATATAAGGTGCTTTCAGTTGGACTATTCTCAAAACCATGTGCAACCAGATAGGCATGTATCTTCTCATACCAAGCACGTGGTGCTTGCTTTAAACCATATAATGCCTTCTTTAACCTGCACACCTGGTTTTCATGCCCTTTCTGCACAAAGCCACGGGGCTGAAAAACATACACTTCTTTATGCAAGTCACCATTCAGAAATGTTGTTTTAATGTCCAACTGATGTACATTCCAACCATGATGGGCTGCAAGTGCACAAATGCTCCGAACAGTAGTCATACGGCATGTAGGTGCAAAGGTCTTATCAAAATCAATGCCTCTTTCCTGTGCATAACCCTTTGCAACAAGCCTAGCCTTATACCTGTCAACTATACCATCAGGTTTACGCTTCAGCTTGTATACCCACTTAGTGCCAATGGCCTTCTTGCTAGGAGGCAAGTCACATAAAGACCATGTACCATTCTTCATTATAGCATCATATTCAGATTGCATGGTAGCCATCCAATTTTCTGAATTCTGTGCTTCATCAAAAGAAACAGGCTCATTCTCATCACAGAGACTAGACGCAGCCATAGCATAGCAATCTGATGCAAAGAGGCACTATGAGAGCCTGAACGAGAATGATATGACAAAGGTGCATCTAATTTGCTGTCATGCAAAGTCTACACGAGCCATTTTGGCATAGTTTTTGCCTGCTCAATATCAGCTCTCTCATCAACAAGTGCATCATGTAAATCTGCATCAGAAATAGAATGATCTGCATTATCATATGAAACCTGCAAAGGCTGAGAAGTTGCCTCATTAGGACCAGCACTAGACTGTCCACCTGTAAAAAGAGGCATCAATGTATCATACATGTCTTTGGAGCTAACAGATGTCTCCTTAGTACATGAAAGCAATGGCTGAATAGCATCTTCCACAAAGACAACATCACGGCTAACCATAATGCATTTAGTCTGTGGATGATACAGACGATAGCCTTTACTTTCAGAACTGTACCCAACAAAAATACATTTTACTACCTTATCATCCAACTTTCTGCGATGTTGTTCAAGCACTAATGCATATGCCAAACAACCAAAAACACGCACATGAGCAACAGATGGCTTGCGGTCATGCCAAGCCTCATATGGAGTGATAGACTATAGCGCTTTAGTGGGACACCTGTTCAGTACATATGTTGCACACATGACAGCCTCAAGCTAGAAACTATGTGGTAAAGCCTGACTCTTGACCATGCACCTCGCTATCTCCATGAGTGACCTATTCTTTCATTCAGCAACTCCATTCTGTTGAGGTGTATACGGCACTGTACACTGGTGTTTTATCCCACGTTCATCCAGAAATGCATTAAAATCAGAAGACATATATTCCCCCCCTTGATCAGAACGGAGGGTGCCCATTTTACATGCTGACAGAGTTTCAGCCAAAACCAAAAATCTTTTAAAGCACATGAACACTTCGGACTTTGCTTTGAGTGGATATACCCATGCATGCCTGGAAAAATCATCAATGAAAGTCACGAAGTAAAGGTAATTCCCAAAAGAGGGTGTCTCCATAGGACCACAGACATCACTATGTACAAGCTGCAATTTTTGCGTAGCCCAAACTGAACCATCTTTTGGAAAGGAGGAACGCTGCATTCTGCCCAAATACAGCCTTCACATACATGTTTTCCAGGTGCCTCAAGCTTGGGCAAAGAAGACACCATATCAGATTTCTGCAGGCATAGCAAACTAGCAAAATTCAGATGACCAAAGCGTGCATGCCAAAGCTTTGCATCTGACATAGCCTGAGAATCATGAACTTCACATGCCGAAACATTCAGAGATCTTTCATAGTCTATGAGCTTGTACAGCCCACGACATAAAATGCCAGAAGCAATAATCACATCGCCATTTGATAGATCATGAACTGTACACCTGTCATCAACAAATTTCACAACCAAGCCAATCTTGGCTAATGCAGAAACTGATAATAGATTCTTCTTGATCCCTGGCACAAATAAAGCATCTGACTAGGTGAAAGAACTACCATCAGCAGTAGTCAGAATGACCTTACCAACTCCCATAACAGGATAAGAGGAGTTGTTGGCGCATGTGACAGTATTCCCTGTAGGGGTAGGCTTGAGTGAAGAGAAGAAACTACGTTGCGAGGTAATATGTTTGGTCGCCCCAGTGTCAAAGTACCAAACATCTGAGTCCACTGCAGACATGCACTGCTCATGAGAAGATGGGTCAAAACTGCAAACAGTAGTAAACGCCCATTCTTCTTCCTGCACAAGATTAGCAGACTCTGTTTTTGGTGTAGAGGCTTCTGCAACAACCATTCTAGCCTCCTTTTTCTTTGCCTCTTTTGCAGCCAATTTTGGATAGTTCTTTATGATATGATCATTCCCTTTACAGTACTTGCAAAACAATTTCTGCTTTTCTGATTTCTTCTCATCTTTATCCTGGTTCTTCGAATGTGCAGCATTTGCATATTTTTGCTTACTAGTAGAAGAGCTCCATTTTCCTTTGCCCTTCTGACTAGCTAGGAAAGCTTGATCTGCAACACGCATAATGGACCTGTTCTGCCTGGACTAATCTTCCTGCAATAGAACAGAGACTAACTCCTCAAATGATAAGGCATTCGGATTGCCTTTCATCATCAACCGAAGAGTAGAAGCAAAACTCTGATATGAATCAAGAAGACCATTCAGAACGGTTTGCACAAGTGAGCTATCTGGTATAACCTCATCAGCAGAAATCAACTGTTCCTTCAAATCTTTGATCTTTGATAGGAAACTGTCCATAGAATCACCTTCATTCATGTGCTCACTCTCCAACTGTTTTCGGAGGTAAGCAACACGAGCCTCATTCCTAGCTTGGTACAATGTGGTAAGTGTATCCCAAGCATCCCTAGCTATTCTGCAAGAGCGAATATGAGGAATAATGGCACGTTTGACAGAGAAAGCTATCAATGCATGTGCCTGGGCATCTCTGCCATCCCAACGAATTTGCTCTGCAGTAGGTGCAAGAGAAACAGCAACACGAACAAGAATCTGCGGAATATCATCTTCGACACCATCTTCATCAGCTCCAGCACCTGTATTTGCAGTACCTGTCGTTACAGGTGTAACAAGACGTCTTTCAACACCCTGCACAATGTTCCACAATCCTTTTGCAACCAAAACATGTCGCATCATATAAGCCCATAATGGGTAGTTGGTACCATCCAACTTATCCTCAACAGCCAACATACGGAATACATCACTGCTTTCAGCCATGGCCGGTGACTAAAATACCTTGATGTAGAAAATTGACTGTATCTCAAAAAGTTGAACAGAACTGCCTAGACGAGTTCTGCTAGACCTGTAGCGGACTTTGAGACGCTTAAATTGGCAAACAAAAACTGGTATATACCTTTGGCACAAAAAGACGAAATAGCCTGCACAAGCGCTGCGATAGTGCGTTCAGAGGCCGAAACGGAGGAGTGTCGACGGCGCCCTAGATGAAGCGACAGCCTGCTCTGATACCAATTGTTGGAGTTAGACGTCTGTAGAAGCACGCAAACAGCACAAGGAAGAAGAAGAAGCTTGGAGCACAAAACACACAATACTGAATGTATTACTAGAGAATGTACAAAGATAAGTAGCCCATTAGGGCTATAGGTGTATATACAATCCGAGGGGAAAAAACCTCCTAAAGAGGGAAAAAAGTGCCCCAGCGGTCCTAGTGTGTTCACACACATCACTACCCCTTGCATAGATGAGGTCAAATTACCAATCTCCATTGAGGGCGTGACCATGACAGTGAAACTTTTGGTTTTCCCATGACGATGACCTAATAGAACCCATGATCCTAGGTCAGGAATGGTTATACCACTACTCGGTGAACTTAAATCTTCATAGAAGTGTGCTCCAATTGGAACTTGCAGGACAATGCCATGAGCTACCACTTAGAGGTCAGTGCAGCGAAGTGTTGGACGTAACAGAAGACCCTCCAGCTGTGCATGGCCTCAATCCAACTTTGTGTGGGTTAACTAGCCCTACCAAACAGAAGCGGGAAATACCACCCATCCAGGAGGTGAGATCCAATAAGCAGACAGGAACCGGATAGACCCTCATGAATCCCCCAATCAAGTAGTTACACAAGGGAGGATTTAGGAACCTCCATCGGATCACCCTTGCTAAAATGGTGTCCACCTAGATCTGTGGTACAGAATGCCTCATTCCCTAAGGGGCTCGGTACATTAGCAATGGATATCCCTTCTTTTCCAAAACAGAGTGTGGATATGACATCTCACCATCAACAACTAGCCCGACCACATCACCCACATACTATCATCCAACAAATGATATAGTGCCTTCAACAGATTACTGTCGAGCATTCTTTGTTAGGACAACAACATTCGACCCTCCAACAGACTATGCAAGATTTGCAAAACCAGTTAGATGCACTAACCTTACATAATCAAGAACTCAATATGAAGTATCAAACCTTGGAAGTTGAGCATATCATGCAACAACAAACTCTCGAGGCACAAGTATAGGAATGTGTCAAAGAAGTTGAGTCATAGTTAGATGTCTATTTAATGCACAATGCTCAATTATTGCGCAACATGGCGCTCTTTCAGAGGCATCTCAATGCAGCAAAGGAAGAAAATCAACGACTCCAACAACAAAACTGTGAGAACTTTGAGGGTACCTTGGATAATCTAGAGACCCCTATCAGCCCCTCACATTTTCAAGCTGCTCCTCCTCAGAGTCAATGCAAATTCTCTTGGAAGACCATGCATGGGTGCTAGAAGATTACGACCGATTACAAGAAGAATGCCAAACACTCAAGGAGACAAATAACGAAGTGTTGTTAAAGGATTTATTAGGGCCTATCATTGTGCAAGAAGTCACCCCACCAGGCCTCCTTGAAAAATTGAACGTGCTACACACAAAAGTAGAGGAATTGCAGACCCAAGTATCTAACATGTAGGAACCCCCTCGCACCGGAATCTCCACTAGACTTGTTGGAACCCGACAAGACCATACCAATATCAGTTGATGAAACGTTTGAAGAAGAGTATGTACCATTGCCCGTGGTTGGAGGCTAATCATCAACAAAAGGCCACTATACATACAAGTTACCTCCTCTAGCATGGTTAAAAATGGTTGAAGAACTTAGCAAAACACATTCGGCACGAGTTGATGCACAGTTACATGCAATGGCCAACATTGAAGAGGTTATTTTAAAGTCTCTGTATTTTGCGGCTATAGCACCATGTTGACACATTATGACTAGTGAGCTATAGTATAAACCTTACTTCCTCTTGCTCGAGGAATACAATTTCCAAATTGAAAGCATCACTAAGAAGCGTCCAACACATGCCACTCAGTTCGAGCCAGAAGATGTTCCCCCAGTAGCAAAAAGGGTTCATATCTATCAACCTACATGGTGGGTGGAATTACTCCAACAATACCCAGAAATGATGCACATGTGGATGTGTGCACCCACCCACTTAAAATACAACTCGTGCTATGGACCGGTTCCTAGAAGATGTACCTAGAAGGCCTTCGCAATAAAAGTTTAGAACAATCACCAATGTAAAGAGTGCCTCAACTACCCCTATCTCGCACCTCCCCGGAATAACACTCCTATCGTTGGATATATGATGGCTACTATTCATCATTGGTTACCCCGCCTCCATCGGATGACTAATGTTGCTACACAAATGATAGAGAAAATTTTTTATATGATGTAGATGGTCTTCAAGACATTCCGGTGTGTCAAGGCTCCAATGGTGAACACCCTAGGATTCGAACATGGCAACTTGGATTTAGTGTATGACATGAGCATGACACCTTCACTCAAAGTATGCTATGCATGGCACTATAGATTGAAATATATGCCCACCTGCTACAAGCAGATGTTTAAACACATGTTCACTACTGGCTTCTCGGAGTACCACTTAGAAGTATTTATCAGTAGACCCACTCATTTGCTTCATTTGTTTGCATGTGAACGCGTAATGTACTCCGAGCATTATCAGATGCCACCTCTAGAAGAACCCCAGCCCATCGATTATGAGAAGCTAGAACATGACCTTATCAGGGGAATTCGAATCATGGAACATACCTTGGTGACAGACCTTCTCAATTACTACATTACCCATGCATGATCAAGTTCTATCAGGAACGACAGAAACAAGAAGGAGGGGAGTATTCAAGGCAAAGGATCGAGCACAAGATCTCGTCATAGACATAGAGGGAGCACATAGGATTACTTCATAACCCCAACAATGATTTTTATCACTAAAACAATGTAATATATGTGCATACATCCAATTACCACATATGTGACTCCATTTTTTGCAAGTCGAGGAGTCATCCAGCTTGAGGAGTCTAAATAGAAAGATCATACCAATTTTTGTAATTTTTGGAAGCCATTAGGTACCTCAAATTAGATGTACAACCTATTTTTTAACTATGTCGGTCACTAGATGTGAAACCAGTCAAAACTAGGCGAAAACTATAAACAGAGCTAGAGAGCTCACTTTGTGGTTGTTGAACTTATGAGCTAGTAATTAGAAGAGCTATTGTAATTAGTTGATGATGAATATGAGTATGAGTTCTTTTCTTGCCTTCCATTGATCTCCATCGTCACTTTCCTTGTGTGTGTGCATGTGTGTGTATGCAATCACATTTCTCACCATCATCTTCATGCACTTCACTTTCTCTTGATCTTCATATTGGCCTAATCTCTTCATGGATTGATTATTATGAGG